>CM060632.1:5717900-6122900 GCA_030578275.1 Meda fulgida | reverse complement strand
CCTGTTCCTTTACGCAATCATACTACAAATCATGCGTCGTTGCCCAGTTACCATATGCACCATCAGAACTGAATACGAGCAAGAAGCACAACTGAATGTACGGGACACCAAAAGGTTACAAAAGGATTGTATTTTTTTCCGAAATCTAAAGTTTTTTTTTTTTTTTCATCTGTCAGTTCAATCCAGATTATTTCTTTTCAAATTAAAAAATGAAATAATAATAATAAAAACAATAAACAATAATATGAGGAACTCTTTTTCTCATGTGTATTTTGGTGACATTTAATATATTGTTAATACATTTTCTATACTGTTTACAAAGTTGTATATCATAAACCTGCCATCTTTGACTTTTGCAATCTTTATAAATAATAATAAGACCATGAGGCATTGAGTTTGGACATAAACACGGTCAGATAAGGCAATTTGTAAGGGCAAAATTCAACTGAATATATTCAGACATAATACAAAAACTATGAACAAGTGCAAGATTAATTCAATTCACAGAAATATTACTGGAGTGTGAGAACCATTTTATTATGCTGCAGTGTAGCAAGACATATATTGTGTATATATATATATATTAATAAATAGGGGAGAGCAGGGGCGAAAGTAACATTTTTCAGAAAAACATCATTTTAAAAGATGATGGTTTAGAGAGATACATTGTTGCTGTGGTCAGTCACTCACAAGTGTGGTCTATCAATACCAGGTGGTATTTTGTAAAAATGTAGAACAACTTAATTATAGTTTCACTTTGAACATAAGACTGCTCATGTTACTTTCGACCCCGTCAGTTGGGACGAAAGTAACACAGATGTGGGTCAAAAGTAACAATATACAAGCTAGATTTTTTATTTTTTTATTGTTTTTTTAGCCTAAATATACCTGAGTGAACGTGTTACATAACTGCAAACATATTTTGGCCTTTATCTTTGCAAAAGATAAAATAGCAAAATAGGTAATTTACATTTTCATTTTAAATTTCAGTTCAATCTGATGTTTCAAAAGTAACTGTTTTAATAATTTTTTTTATGTCAATCCATTTTTCCAACATGAAAAATATGAAAATTAAATGAAATAAGCATAACATAACTTCTCAACATAATGTAACTATATGTTTTCACTGTAGCGGGACAAAAGTAACACGTGTTACTTTCGTCCCGACAGGAACTCCTGACATTTAAACCCGATTTACTTTTACACTGAAAAACTCTGACAAGGTTGCTCTGACCTTTTTTCAGGTCAGAGCAACTGCCCCTCAAAATTCCTGTGCACGTCCCTGCATCTCTGATAACTTTTATACACTGTTTTATGTTATCCAGTTATGGTGAGCTGGTGAAAGGCTGTTTTATGAGATTGTCATGATTATATTTACCTCTGATTCTAAAGGAATAGTCACATCCAAAATGAAATCTCAGTTGTTGTTTACTCACCCTCATGTCAGTCCAGACTGTGTAACACAAAAGAGATGTTTAGCAGGACGTTCACGCTGCTACATCCAATAAAACTGACTATCAAGCTCCATAAAAGTACTTTAAGTAAAAACTTAAACTTGGCATGTCAAGATACGTCATGCCAGGTTTAAAAATCAAACGCCAAACAACATACGCTGAATAAAATGGTAACCTGTAATGGCTAACATCTATATTAACTGCTTTTATTAAAGTGAATATTATATAACATCACTGAATCAACCTAAATACATAAATTCCCGTGTGAAAAAAAAGTGCGCTTGAATGTGCACTTGTAGTGTGCTTCAAAACTTAAGTATAGTTTCATAAAGCGGTCCTTGCAGATAATATAATATCAATAAAATAAAAGGCCATTTAAGTGCACTTAAAGAGAGCACACTTTCATGACTGTTGAAGCACATGTAAAGTAATTGGTTATAATTTTAACTGTAGTGTGTTATTAAATATTACATTTAAAGGTAATATACTTTAGCTTTATCATTACAAATGTTTAATTGCATATATATTTTAACATACATGACATTTGAATAAGTTTCATATTTTAGTTTACCATAAATGCTTGCCAGTACATTTATCATATTTCAAATACAATTTGAAGTAATAATGACATCACATAAAGATGTATTTAAGATCTTAAATGTGTCAAAAAACACTCTCAAGTTCAAATAATTACATTTAATATAAATTAAATATATAATACATTTTCATTTAGTTTTAAATAACACACAATTATGTGTCTGAAAACATTACATTAATTTTTAAAGTATATTCTATTTTTTAAAAGTATGCTAAAGTGCACTTCTTTTTCACAAAGGTTTATACCAACAAAACTAGATTTGATTTTAAACTCGTAGGATTTTCAGTGGATATGTTTCTCACACACTATTCTCACACAATATCGCGTGATCGAGACAGTGAACATTAATGAACATTGAAATTTATGGAGCAACTTGTGTGTGAGTTAGAAGATGATCTTTCATTTCTGGGTGAACTATTCGTTTAAACCGCTTCTGTCTCTCTTCACAGTATTGCAGATCGGCTTGCACTAAGACGGAAGTTGAACTGTAACTCTTTCCGCTGGTATCTTGAGAATGTGTACCCTGAACTCAAGTGAGTCGCGTTCACTGGACTGTGTCTGGCCTCTGATGGGCTTCCAGACAAAACCTGGACTTTTTGTATTTGGAGTGAAATGCCATTTAACCCTCTCAGGGCCCTGTTCTGAACGCGTCTTGTCGTTATTGCTTGTGTTTGTCAGGATCCCAGAGCAGGAGGAGGTGTACAGTCTCCTGAAACAGGATGGGTTGTGTCTGGAGAGCCACGGCACTGACAGTCTGGGTTTGGCTGAGTGTAAGACCACACCGAGCATACCTGCCTCACAGGTGAAGCTTTAACTGACTGAAAGTAGCAGTTGCGAACTAAACACTATTTTCAGAAATACATCAGGAGCATGGCGTTTTTGTTTTCAAAATAGTTTGGTTTTTCCTGTAAAAATTGTAGGTGTTTTTCCAGTGAGTAAGAGTATAAAGTTACAAAACTAAGACTAGGCATTGGCACTGATTTTATTTGGTCATTGTAATTGCAACACACTCCGTGTTCACATTATTTTCATGTTTTTTTTGTTGTTGTTTGCATACTTTTGAATATTTTATATAGCATCAAAATAGTTAAGCTTTTCCTGTAACAGTTTTAGCAATTTTTCGAGTGAGTAACAGTGTACTAGGCATTGGCACTGATTTCCTGATTCGATTTTGATTCCACCATTTTAATTTTATTTAGATCTGTTTTGTTTTTTTTTGTTTTGATTTACAATGTCAACAGACCTTTTTTTTTAAGTTATTACCTAACTGCCTTGTGCATTGTAATTGCAACACTCTCCATGTTCACATTCTTTTCACATTTGCATTCTTCAAAAATATTTTTGCCCATTACCTGTACAATGCTAACAAAATTCAGTGACATGGAGAAGAGGAGAGGATTTTATGTGGAATTAAATTGAATTCAGAAGCAATGTAAAAAAATAAATAAAAAAAAACTCCAAATCAACTCCATGGCATATAAACATAAAATATAAATATAAATTAAAAAAGTAAATTTTTCAAATTATGAGTGTGATTCACATACAAATTCTGCACTGCTATATACACTCACTGGCCACTTTATTAGGTACACCTTGCTAATACCGGGTTAAACCCCCTTTTGCCTTCAAAACTGCCTTAATTCTTTGTGGCATAGATTCAACAAGGTGCTGGAAACATTCCTCACAGATTTTGGTCCATATTGCCATGATAATATCACACAGTTGCACCACATCCCAAAGCTGCTCTATTGGACTGAGATCTGGTGACTGAAGGCCGTTTGAGTTTAGTGTCAACTCATTGTCATGTTCGGGAAACCAGTTTGAGATGATCTGAACTGTGTGACGGCATGTTATCCTACTGGAAGTAGCCATTAGAAGTACAGTCTGGTCGTAAAGGGATGGACATGATCAGCAGCAATACTCAGGTAGTCTGTGGCGTTTAAACGATGCTTAATTGGTACTAAGGGGCCCAAAACGTGCCAAGAAAATTTCCAACACATTACACCAGCAACCTGACCCGTTGATACAAGGCAGGATGGATCCATGCTTTCATACCGTTTACGTCAGATTCTGAATGTCGAGACTCCTAAGACCAGCCAACGTTTTTCCAATCTTCTATTGTCCAGTTTTGGTGAGCCCGTGTGAACTGTAGCCTCAGTTTTCAGTTCTGTCACTGGTGTGTCTTCTTCTGCTTCAAGGCTTGACGTGTTGTGTGTTCACAGATGCTCTTCTGCAGACCTCGGTTTAAACGAGTGGTTATTTGAGTTACTGTTGGCTTTCTATCAGCTCTGACCAGTCTGGCCGCTCTCCTCTGGCATTTTCACCCACAGAACTGACGCTCACTGGATATTTTCTCTTTTAGGACCATCCTCTGTAAACCCTAGAGATGGTTGTGCATGAAAATCCCAGTAGATCAGCAGTTTCTTAACTACACTCAGACCAGCCCGTCTGGCACCAACAACTATATCACGTTCAAAGTCACTTAAATCACCTTTCTGCCCCATTCTGATGCTCAGTTTGAACTTCAGCAGATCGTCTTGACCATGACCGTTCCTCAATATGCGTTCTTGTCTGTACTTGTATTCTTGTGGACTTGCGCTCATTAACCCGGTCTGGAACGGCCTTATCGGCTAGTCCTTCCGAGGTTTGCCGCTGGCTCCGATGTCTCTGTAGTGGTTAACATGAGATATAATTTGTCTTGTGTGGGCTAGATCTCATGAATCTATCATTTGTTCACTGGCAAATGATTTTGGCTGCAGGTAAAGTCAAGTTTCATAAATACCTCCTGGCATGAAACTGTAGATGGTGCAGTCTGATAGGTCCAACTCATTTGATAGTGATCATGTCATTATCATAGCACAGCTGATTGGTTGTTGTTGCATCAGCGGCCAATGAGCTGCAACTTAACATTTAAACAAATACCGGTATTGTTGCTGTTATCAGTCAGCGCGCTTTCAGAAACCCTTCCCCTTCCCCAACTCCACCTGTATAGCTTCATAGACCTTTTACTTATACTTTTATAATGGCTATTATTGATCATTAAAAATGATATTTAACAAAAAGAGACCGGGTTGTGTTATATGTCATATTTTATTTTATTACAGTGAGGATAATCAGAGTAGGTCTATGCACATATTGCCTGAACCACATAATAATGTTTAATTTTTTTCAAATGTAAACAAGGCGAGCCAGGGTTGTGTTTTATATTTCGATCTGTTATGAATATATATGCAATAGGATAATCAATGTACACGTTGCCTGAACCACATTTGTGTGGCTATTAATATGTTTATGATTTTTTTTTTTAAGTTCCCCTGTGGTGAAAATCAAGCTTTTAATGTTGTTTATATGTTTATGTGGTGTTTTTAATATGCTTTAAGACAAACCATGTCCAAATTCAAAAACACCATTGCTGGATATTTTCTCATTAAAACTGCAGTGACCCAAAGACAGTCTCAAAAACACGGTTTGAAATCGCTGGTGTTTCTGACGTCACAAACTACCTTGTAACCAATCAGGTGCGTTTCCCGTCGTTATCAGCAGTTCGACGAGTCGTGTTTCCCGGCGAACATTCGCAAACAGCATCGCAAAGTTGTGTGTTTGGATAGAGAGCTCTCGATCTGTGGTTAGAAGGATAGGTTCTAGTTTGCATGACATGAGGACTCAATAAACCCTCATCTTGAGCGAAATAAGCCTAAAACATACACACAGAGATAACTGAGATTTCCTGAGTCGAACTTGGCAAGCCCGAACTTTGCATACTTAGTATTGAGAAACTTTCCATGTCCACATGCATTGAGTTGCTGCCATGTGATTGGCTGATTACATATTTGCGTTAACAAGCTGTTAAACAGGTTTACCTGATAAAGTGGCCGGCGGTGAGTGTATAATTTATCTATATAACTCTACACCTGCATTACTCACCCAATAATTTGTCTGTATCTTTTTTGTTTTTAGAAGTGGACCCTGATTGAGCCACAGATCCGTCAGCATGACCAGTGTTTGACCATCACAGCCTTCACTGCAGGGTCAAAGGTCAGACTGGAGCCCTGCGACACCAAAGAGTCCAGACAGGTGGGTGTGCGTGTATCTGACAGATGGGCAGTTCGAGTTTTGATGACCCTCTGAGAATGAACTTCAAGTTTGATGTCTGCGTGTTTCAGAAGAATATTAGCTCTCGGACAGCTCTGTGTTCTCTGTGGAAGTTATGTAAATGTTTAAGTGATTTTCTGTTGCCATCTCTGGGCGAATGTTCAGCGTTATACCTCTCTCATTCTTTCAGTCATAATAGCTGCATTTTTTCTTTTTCTCTTCGTATATAAATCTTCTGCCATCAATCTGAAACACAACAGACACATATCTTCCCATAATCCCACTGCATATGGTTCCACTCTCATATGGTTTGGCTTTAATCTTTTATATTTTTTCTTCTCCATCTTTCATCAGACTGACCTCTACCTCTGTCCACTCATTCATGTTCGGCTCATTTGGGATATCTCCTAAAGTCTGAACATGCCTCACAAACAGATCAAATTCCATATAGAGAAGATTTGCTTTACTCTCCATATGATGAGACCATTATAAAAAATATATATTTTTGTTAGTAATTGTTGTGCATTACATGTATCACATTAATGTTGTGGCTGAGTCTGTTCAGTAAACTTTAGAAGTTAATTAGCTCTATTCAAAACCTTACTGATCTGCTTACTTTGTCCCAACATGTAGATACCTTGTTTTGGCCACTACATCAAGCTCAGCGAAAAACATAATTCAGGATGATTTAGAAAAGGTTTATTTTAGTTTTTAGTGTGTAATGTTGTTGTTTGAGCATGAATATTTCCCCCCATAACGCTCGTCTAAACGCAGAATAAAAAGTGATAGCAACGCCACTTTCGCGTTTTCTCTTCAGATAGTTTCCGTGGAGTTTTAGGTGTCTGAAAACGCAAACTTCTGAAAACGGGTTTCATGGAGTCTATGTCTCTATAGTGTTTCATCGCCATCTAAAGGCCTGGCAGCAGAATACAGCGATTTTAGTTGTTTTCGTGGATCAGTGTGACTACTGATCAGTGTGAATGGGGATCATTTTAACAATGGTGTCGTCTGTATGCGGAAGACTCAAAGGAAAACTTCTCTGTTTTAAGCATATGTTGTGTAAATGTCAAACAGGCTCAGGGAAAACATAACCAAAACAATGAAAACTGAAGCAAAACAAAGCAAACACGTTACACGTGCAATAGAAGAACCGTTTTTGTTGTTTTGTGTTTTTTTACTGGTTCGGTAAATGTAGTTAACCTGTCTCCACTGTTTCTGTTTTTCCTGTAGAAATGGAAGCCCCGAGGGCCGGCGTTGCAGCATATGATGAGTGGCTTGTGTCTGGATAGCCAGCCTCCTTCAGGCCCACCGCTCATCACACAGTGCCGCCCCCTGGTGGCCAGCCAATCCTGGGAGCCGCAGCTGGTCACCTGACTTGCAGAGCTCACAGGGAGGGCGGGGAAAGGGGAGGAGTTTCGTAAGGTTGCTGAGCTCCAGGTGCCAGAGGAAAACGTTTGTACACTGTTTTAGTTGAAGGTGCTGATCTGAAACGAATCCAACATGACCATGTCCAAAACATCTGACCTCATATCTTCATCACGGAGCGTCTGAAGGGGGAAAAGCAACATTTTGCCTGCCAAACCGAAGCCTGAATACTTGCGCTCAGAGCTTTCACTGTCCAGTGTTCTGGTTTTCTCAGATACAGTCACTCACGGCATGGGTTTCTCAGTTGACAGGAGTGCTTTATGACATCTTTTGAATGTTGTGTTAAGGTCTCAAACACCAGAGAATAGATGTGTATATAAATGCCTTTTACTATACATTTCAGACCCATGACCTGTATATTCCCTCATTCCCACAAAGACTGTGTTTTTTGCAGCATAGGCTTCATTAGCTGTTGTCATGAAGGTCTGGAGTGTTTTCCCCATCGCTGTGGAAGGTTTTCTGCTGGATTTGTTCAGTATTAGGTTGGGATGAAGTGCAATGCTTTGAGAGGAATCTGCATATGCCATGGGAACTGTCGTTCAGCGGCAGAAAGACTTTACGACTTTGAGAGGTTTATCCTAAACTACAGTCAAAGATTAGCAGTACCGCTGGCTTACTAGTTGAAGATGTTGGAAAAAGAACGACAGAAATGGCTCTTGAATGGTCCACTTAACCCAATGAAATAACCAAATGTTACATCAAACAAGCATTGAGATGTCAACAAGTGTAACGCGCTTTTAATGAGCTATTATTCTGCATGGTACTGTACATCAGCACAATGACAAGGCATTTGCAAACATCTAAAGCCCAAAGACTGGTTTTCCTCTGTCTTATTTGTTTGCCTTTTAAAACTTTGTATTTACTTGAAGCATTTTTCCATTTTGAACATGTGCTAGGAAGCAGTAATGTTGTTTGAAAAATAAAGACTACCACCAAAAAACAGACAACAATCCAAAACATCTTGAGTCTGTCTTTGTATGTTACAGTAGAAACACACACACACACACACACACACACACACACTGGTTTACTATCTTTGTGGGGACTCTCGTAGTTGTAATGGTTTTTATACTGTACAAACTGTATATTCTCTCCCCTAAACCTACCCAGAAAACTTTCTGCATTTTTACATTTTCGAAAATCATCTCTTTTCACTGTTATTGCATTTTGAAAATAGAATGCAGAGATAGACATTTAAAACACTGAATTTTGTCAAATATAATTATGTACAATATATAATTGAAATGTAACAAAAGTAGTAGCTGGCGGTTCTGTCATTCTGTTTTATACATACAGTATACAGCAGTTTTACACAGATTTACATGTAGTGCCCAAAATATTTAGGTGGAAAATTATGGGGGATGGAGATCTTTGACCTCCATAAATAAACACCATGAATTTGACACATAGTTTGTATGAAGCTGGAACTTAATCTGAACCTGATTTGATAAGATTCATTGTTGAAAATATAAGGGCTATTTTACATTTCCTCAAGATCACAATACGATTTTTCGTATTTAAAAAAATAAAATAAAACAATGATTGAAAAACTTGCAAATGTCACTTAATTTTGAATAAGCTTGTCTTCTGATGTAGGTCCTATAAGACCGAAACTTATGAAACACTCAAAGCTAAAAAATATTTTTGTGAAATGATGTAAAGATATATGTGAATAAGTATGTGACCAAGGCTACTTCATTGGTTCACTTGCTGACTGTAGTCTCATGAAGCGACCACAAGGTGTCAGGCCATCATCACAGATACACACATAGATTTCACTTAGACTACATAAACAATTCAACTTTCATGTTCAGACATTTATAGAATAAATTACAAACACTTTAGGAAGCCACACTCATCTGAGTGGCGTTGTGGCCGAATGTTAGAGAGTCAGACTTTCTTTAATACCAAAAACATAATAAATAAATAAATAAATAATCTCTTTTTGTATTCATATATTTATGCTACTTATTGTCCAGTAAACATGTCAGTCAGTAAACAGTAACCATACAGTTACTCCAAACGGTCACTGCTTGTTGATGGTGTCTGGTGTTTAAAGGTCAGCACTGTGACCTATGGATCAAATGCGCCTCACCATTATGAGCTTGAACGTATGTGCACACTTGCAGGACTGACGTCACGAGCGAATGGGCATTGTGTTCCTTACCTCGTCTCATGTGAAAGATTCAAGGCGGTGAGTGACCTGAGAACACACACAGGTGAGTGCAGAGAGAGAGATAACCAACAGGACCGACTGCTCTGCATTCCTCACATTCCTCCGTGAATCCCATCCCTCGCTCACAGATAAACCTGCCGGCCACGAGGCCTTCTAAAGACGCTGGTTTCTTCTGTGTTATATTGCCACATCTTCTTTTAAAAGAGCTGTGCGCAATCCTTGTAATGGCTTTTGTGTGTTGCGGATTCAAAACATTGCATTGTGGTTTTTACTGTTCTTCTTGGAAGTCTATGATTTGATTTGAACAGTGTTATTGCACATCCATGCACAATATATGTGTATGGCTGTAGCCAATTCTTGCATTTTTATTATATCTGAATTGGCTGATTTTGGAAGCTATTGCAGCTATACTCATTTCATTTTTACTCATGTATAGTTTCATGTTTTGCTTCGGTTCAAAATATAATATTCTAGATTGGAGATTTACTGTGAAAGAAGAATGAAAAAAAATATAGATTTATAATGTCAGACAACATTGTTGGAAATACAATAATGGCCTGGTTTCACAGACAGGATTAGACCTTAATTCAACTAGGACATTTAAGTAGCTTTTATAAATATGCCTTTTAAAAAATGACTGGTGTGCATCTAGAGATCAACCAATGGCACAGACATATTTTAAGATATATAAGTGCAAGTTGCTTTCAGTTGAATCAGCTCAATAATGCAGTTTAGTCTGGGACTTGTCTGTGAAACAGGGGATAATGTTTTAAAATAAGTTATAAGTAACTGTCAAGTATTTCAACAAAATTGTATTAATAGATTACAATAATATAACTATAATTTACTGTAGTCAACATCTGGATCAAAACCTTTCATCAAAGTTATACATGAATTTTGAACAATACCCATTCTTGTCATAGGACAACTTTGATGAACTTTTTGATCCACTAATACTGTAAATTAAAATGCTAAAAAAAAAAATACACAAACTATTATCTATAATTTTTTATTGCAAAGCATAGCATAGAGTTCAACAGAATATAACTTCTGAAATTGCAATCTAATATATATAAATTAATCATGTTTATTAATTTAATATATAAATAAAAAAGTTTGAAACAAGCAACTTTATCATAATTACAGCAGAAAGGCTATTGTAAATATGCAGTATTGATGGGGGTGTTAGTGTTTTGTGTGTATGTGTGTATATATATATATATATATATATATATATATATATATATATATATATATATATATATATATATATATATATATATATATATATTTTTTTTTTTTTTTTATTACTTCGGTCACAGTGGTGTCATGAATGCTTCTCCCAGGCTAACTGTTTATGTTGTGAATAATTAATGAGCGCTCGTGCTCGTGTCAGCCTGTAGCCCCGCCCACCAGCAGATCAGCGTCTGACGGCTGAACCCGGCGAACAGTCAGTCACAGAGACACACACACACACACACACAACACGTCCAGCAGGATCCAGCCATCATCTGGGGAATATAATACTTTATTTCACTGGTCGTGTAAATCTCAGAATCTGTCTGGTCGGGTTCACGTAACGTTACATCTGTGGATACGAGCAGTTCATCTGACCCGCCGCTGAACAGGTGAGTCGATTCACCTTTACCTATCCGTCTGAACTAGGCTGATGATCGGG
Organism: Meda fulgida; assembly: GCA_030578275.1. Classification (NCBI taxonomy): domain Eukaryota; kingdom Metazoa; phylum Chordata; class Actinopteri; order Cypriniformes; family Leuciscidae; genus Meda; species Meda fulgida. The sequence goes on along the minus strand of CM060632.1, from coordinate 6,111,477 downwards.
TTGATGATGTTACAATAATAATAATGCTGATGTTTGTAATAACGATGGTTTATGATGTTGTTGTTAGCCAGCTAACCAGCTAACAGACTGTTTGTCTTTGAGTTCATAATGTAACGTAGCATCCGGCTAAGTCAGCTGCTAACAAGCCACTAGCGAGATAAAATGACTCAAACTGATGGTTTCTGTGTCAAAACAATGTGTCTTGTGTGTTTCGTGTCGAGGCTTTGGCTTTGGTTAACTGGGTTATGGTTTTGGGCTGTTTGTTGAAGAGTCGCTAGCTGAGCTAGCCGGTTAGCAGCTCACCTGCCACAGATTCACAACCCTTCAGTAAATACACCATTACTGTGATCACCTGTCATGTACTCTAATGAACATCAGAGTAGAGGAATAACTTATGTTACGAGGTATTATTGGGCTATTGACATGCAGTAAACTGTAATCCATGCCTGTAATTCCTTTAGTGGTTGGACATGGTTAGGACTGGTCATGTTAATGCTGCCATAGTTTGACATAAGTCAGGAAGGAACTTAACATCTTTCTTTTTTTTTTTCTTTTTTTTTTTTTAAACTACCACTTTTTAATCATCAGTCTGCTTCTACATCTAGTGACTCAAAACAACCATTGTGTGAAGCTGCCACACTCCTCCAGAGTGATGGTTTGGTGAAGAGTCACTGGTCAGTAATGATCATATTCTAGGTCACATCTCAGAATGGCATCATGGGTCTGTCAACTTGACATATTAAATAACAATCAGAAAATCGAGTGTTTTGATGTGGACTAGTTTATTGAAAGAAAATCAAGAACAGTTTGCACAGTTTTTGTTATCATATTTGATAGATCAGGCTTTTACTCGTATAGTATGATACAATGAGAATATGGAGGGGAAAACACCTCAGTTTTAATATTCAGAGGCCCAGACTGAGCAGAAATATGCAATTGGGTGTAGATGCTGGTATTTATATGGTCAAAAAGTAAGATGAAACTCTGAGGTGTTTAATGTACGTTAAATGAGATTTATTACAGTGTTGCAGATATTCTACATAAAGTAGGCCTACATATTTATCAGTCGTCACTCTACATCTGCCAATAAAATGTCTCAGTAAGATGATATTCAAATGCTTAGTTTATAATCAAAGCTCTGTAGTTTTAAACCATAATGCAATGCAATACAATGGTGATTGAGAGATGACCAAATAAACCTTCCTTAAAAGCCTGACGATCATATTTGATACTCACACTTGAGTATGATTTTGTTTCTAAAAATGATCTTTGGTTAATCAAATACCTAAGTTGCTATTGCTAAGCAAGACATTTTACTAACAATATAAAGGTTATTCTTACTTTTAAAAATCAGTGCAGGTTTCACAACAGAAAGACACGAGCTGAAGGAGGACGTTTGTACAATTATACTAAAAGACCTGGCTTTTACTTGATGATTAAAAAAAGTCTAAACTGTGTGCAACAGGTTTTACAGCAAAGTTACAGTTCGGCTTTAGTGTTAAGCTCTGGTTTCAGTGATGGTCTCTGCCCTCGTCTACATGTAGAAGATCAGGCACTTTCTGATCAGATAATTACACAAGGCTTAAGTCACTGGCATATTGCCCGTACATCTACATAAATACCAACCAATACCAAACAATGTTGGATTTCCATTGAAAACCAGGTTTTGTTGTAACCACATGTTCAGGGTTTGGCTTTTTTCTCAGAAGTTCGATGACATTGGGAAACGAGTGCATCCAGTTGATGAGTCATCAGATGTTGTTTTAGGAGTTGCTGTCAAACTACATGCTTATGATGGGTTTTCTTGTGGGATGAAGTCATTTCTCGTCTCCTTACAGAGGCCAGGCTTTGCCAAGATACAAATGGAGAGGGTGCTCTTATCTGTTTACTCGGCTACCTTTGGTTCCAGCCGTCCTGCGTTGCTCAGCGGTTAATCATTATCACATCCAAAACTCTGTGCCCTCGCCTGTATGCTTCATTTGGACAGTGTTTTCAAATGATTGTGCTCAAGGTTGTGCAGTTTTGCATGTGTAAGCCTACTAAACTGTGACTACACAAAAAAACCATTTATTAAGTTATAAAGATTTTGAAGTAGGCCGTAGTCTTTTCTGTTGTGGATGATTAGGTCTTCCCTCCATTCTTGTAATTTATCAGGACTGCGTCTGCTCCGTTTCACATTCCCTGTTTTATAGGCGCGTGTAAAGAGGTCACGGCGCAGGATGAATGGCTGAGATGTGAGCAGGACTGAGATATTACTGCTGTTTCTGCACATGGACTTTGACCTGGTGTGTGTCCAGTTCCCTGACTTACTGCTGACATCACAGTCAATGACAGCGCATTCATGAAATGTTATCTGGGAATCCAGCCATATCCCTTTTTCACCAAAATGGAGCTGGTTTTTGGCCTGGGATCTGCGAATCTCTTTCAGAACCGGCAGCACACTTTTTGCAATTTCTTACTTCAACTTTTGAGAACATAAGTCATTTAATTCAGTGTGTTTGATGCAAGACGGAAGTTATTTAAACTTGCGATAGAATGGAAGTAAGTAGCGTTTCTGACCATATTTGGCCTGTTTACACCTGGTCACTTCATGCATATTTATTGATCAGATGGCCTAGTTATGTGATTTATCAAAACAATTCCATTTGCACTTGGTCACACAAATGTGTTTTCGCAAAACGGATGTATACTGATCTTCAATTCCCGCACTATAGCAGATTTAATGGAGTTCACGACACCAAAAGCAACAGATATGAGCTGCATTTTATTGATCATCAGCCAATTTCAAAATCAAAGACAATAGGAGAATATGAGACCGCTTCATTTACTTTTAATGAAGATGATTGTGTGTTAAGCGTTAAGGTTATGACATCTTGATTCAATTAAAAATGGAAAAAATTGAAACATTCATATTATTGAATGTTGCAGGGCTTGACATTAAAGATGGAATAGGTGATTCTCTACAGAAACATTTTTGTTATGCTGGTTGAAAGTCTACTCATATTCTGATTGCAATCACTATGTTAAGCGGTCTAAATGTATTTTTATAAATGTATATCTTCTGTGGAAGGCGTAGGACCATAAAATGTTTGTTCAATCATTGCATTCGATCCCAAAATGGCAGATATGGCAGACAAACAGTTACTAAACTGAGTTCTTTTTCACTGCTTATTGTGCTTAAAAAGTCAAATACACACAAAATAATGTCAAAATGCCTTGGCGAGTATTCAAGTAAAGACAGTCATATGTTTTAAAAGAATGTAAACAGTTGAGAAAGAAAACATGTGTACCAGTATGTTCGATCAGGTCTTAAAGTTACAGAAGCCTAATATACCTGCTTCCAAATTATATGAGATAATATTAAAAATATCTATATGGCAGTTTTTCCATGTCAAAATTGTGGCCAGTGAAAATGCTGAGTGGCTTTTAACTTTGGAAAACCACTAGCGACAGTGGCTAGTAAGCAAAAAGGTTAAGCCCTGTCAAGCCCTGAATGGGTGAATTGTCATTTAAAGTGTAACTAAACCCTAAAACAACTTTTTTTTTAGTTAATGATCTGTAAGACTGTGGCTTTATTAGTGCTGCTGTTCATTGATTCGAGTAAATGTTTTGACATTTGGGTATAAAGTGTTTTAATTCTACAATATATGGTGTAAAAACCTCTGAGTGCTGCCCTCTTCGAGTTGAACGGTGGCTACTGCAGTTGAATTTTCCAATTTGAAGTTGTTTTCAACGGCTCACTAGCCACGCCCTTTGCACAAGCTCACCACGCCCTTGGCATAGGCTCAGCCCCTGGTATAAAACCCTCTTCTTCCGTCAAAACCACTGTAGTGAGTCAGGAGTTGGAATTGCGAGTATTGAAAACGATCAGGATAGCGTATATTAGCATCTAGTTAGCATAGCCATTTAGTTATTTCGATTATTTTGTGTAGCCTAGTTTGGGAGACTTGAAATCTCTGCTTAAATATTAACACTAAATCATACCAAAATTAACCTAAATGCATGGGTTTGAAATTTTTGAAAGTTTGTTAGCAGTATGAGCATTAGCCTAAATTATCCATAATGCTAATGTTTAACGACTCAGACGCTGGCCTCATTCTCTCTTGCGCTGCTGCTTCGCTAGCTTCGTCGGCATCATGAGTGAAGACCGCAGTTTGAGCCAGCGTCTCGAATTGATAAGGCTCTGGCCTTGTGTCCACAGACAATTCACCCTCCTCCACTTCAGGTGAAGGTGGGGGAGAAAAGTCCTCTACTTCAAATGACCGCTCTGTTGCAAAGCTACCGGCGTCACTCCAGTCACTCTCCATCTTTGCGAGTCTGACAGCTGTCAATCAATCCATCACTGTGGGTCTCAGGTGCACGCGCCCCGCTCAGCCCCGCCCTCGGTTCGGCCCCTCTGTTGGGCATTTGCAACAGTTTGCATTAATCTTTGAGTTATGACAACTTGTAATGAACTGAATAATTTGTAGCAAACACATTTTTTTAAGTTGATTACTTAATAAAATTAAGTTGTTACAACTTATTTCAACATAAGTGGTGGCGCTGGGCTTGACCCAATTAATCTGATGTATTTCATTTCAAATTAACATCTAGCGTAGCACATGTTAGGCTAAATGTAACTTATTTAGCTTGTAAATTTAATGAACAAGTAAAATATTATTTTGACTCCATCAATGCCAGTGTCGTAGTATACGTTCATGTAGCCACCGACAAACCTAATTTCAAGCACTACTCTTCAGCACAATGGTAACCACAAAAACTTCAACATGGCAGATATGGCCCAACACTGTGTTGGTGAAAGCATTGATTCGTCTATAACTTTGAAAAATTCATCAAGCTGTTTTAGTCCTCAGATTGGTGTTTTTCCCTAGTGAATGAGTGAAGTTACTATGAGTGAAGTTACATTCAGTATGTAAAATGAACCAACACCACTGTGTGTGGAGAACCTTATCAACATGCAGAATAATGCTAAGCATAATTAAGTCTCAAGCATCATTAATGCTTATGCTAATAGAGGCATTTGTATCTTTAGACCATCTGCTTTCAGACCCGGGATCTCATTTTACAGGAACACAATGCTGGTGTTAATGAGAACTCTTGACTTTAATAGTGTGTTGAAACCTGCCAGCCAGTTTCACCTATCAGCAAGCGTCGTAAGAGGAAGAAAGAGCCACTCGGAGGACATTGCGAAATTCCTCTGAAGCTCATCATTGCTGACGTTATTACCAACCTATTAACTAAAAATTACATTAAGCTCTTCACGTTACACATCTACAGGTATTTTCAAAGTGTTTCCCAATTCCCACAGGATTCTGTGAGACTGTGGGGGGGTGACCAACATCGGCCCATTTATGGGTTAATGGGGGAATGCACCCAGAAGAACATTTGTTTTTACATTTGAAGTTAAATGCATCAATCGGGTTCACTTTGAGAGTTTAAAATGAAGAGCTCCCCTTTTCACTGACCAATGAATGGAATAAAAAGTCTTTGAGTTGACTTGTACTTGTAAAGCAAGACTCAAGCATCTTTTTAGTTGTGATAGTGCCTCTGTCCACATTACACACACACTGCTTTTTTAGGATGACAAACAATTTGAATAAAGTAATAATAATAATCGTGTTTGTTAATAATATTATAATTATTATTGTGATTATTATTATTATATATTATCCCCAAGACAGTAATATATTACTATTGCAATATAACAGCACTGTAAAATAAATGTAGATGAAAAATGTATATTTCATAAGAAGTATATATTCATTATTTTACTTTAGACAGTACTTATAGTACAAGTACAAGTCTTGTACTAAAATTACAATACTTATGTCTTCATTTCTTCTAATTTTAAATTTTGGAAGAAAACCGCAGTTTCTGTTAAAACTGTTTTCTGTTTACGAATGTGTCCCATTAATCTAGTGAAATGCTAACCATAGATCTGTCCACAAAATTGTTGGAAATTCCAGTGTGAAAATACAGCCCACACACACTACAAGATTGTATTCACCCCCTTCCGACAATCCTAGGTAAAGTTCTGAGGATCTTGATGGTTCTACAGATTATTTGATCATAATCGGTGTGATGTGTGTCAAGAGTGATTGAATCTGCTTGGAGGAACGTAGAGCTGCACTGATCTCAAATCTTAAATATCCAACATTTTCAAACCTTTTTCTTTTTTCCCCCACAAACTTTCTGAAAAAAGCAGTCCAAACACTATTATAGCCATATCTTCCTGCCCGTCGTATGTCATATGTGTTTACTCTGAAAGTCACGTTTCGAAATTTTGAGAGAGTTCCTGTGTTCACAGTCAGTACAGTCTTGGTCACATCGCAGCACTCAACAAACTATAGGAACAAAATTCCTAAATCTATGATTTTTTTTTTTATCGTTGTGTTTGTGGTCTCACATTTTTTTACTGGTTGTGTTCCCAAAATGTGTGTTAAACTCATGAGTTTGCGCCACTGTGAACCAACATTTTATAAACACCGGCTCGCTTCACTCTGAAACACACAGCACACTTTATTTACATTTTCCAAAGTTCAAGTTTGGTGAACTCTGCCCTTAAAATTCGTATTACGTGAAGACGTGTGACCAATAAAAGACTTATACGTCATGGTATAGGCCTAACCTCTGAATCATCACTTTCACATTTCACACTTCACAAAGGTCTCTTGTATGAGAATTAAAAGAACACAAACTGCAAGGTGGCAGCGTAGCAGTAAAGTGGAGTAGATTGCTTATTTTTACACATTCTATATATTATATGTTGAATACTATTGTTTTAAAAACAGGCTGCAGAGTGTAACATCACATTATAACGATTGCAGCATCTGTAGAAATAGTTTTGCATGCTCAAAGTCTAGTGTGACCGTGGCTTCTGTGGAATCTGGGTAATTAATGGGATCAGATATACAGAAGAACTGTGAAGAGATGTTGCGTCTCATATAGTTTACCAAATGTCATTTACATCTCTTTTCTTTCTCTTGTGGGACAAAAGAGGTTAGACAGATGTTAATGCTGCTGTTGTCCAAACTTTGAAAGTGAGGACAACTAGTCAAATATTTAGTGACCAGTTCCAAAATAGACAAAAATCACCATAAAATTAAACCTTCTTATAGAAAAGAGCAGCATGAACATTCTACTAAACGCCTCCTTTTATGTTTCCCGCAGAAACACTAAAGAAAGAAAAGTTATTTTTGGGTGAACTATCCCCCTCATCCAAGAGGCCTTTGTGAAGGTGTCAAACGTGAAAGGGATGATTCAGAGCTCTAAGCTTCTTGATAGCAAAGCTAATTATCAGGATAAGAGTGTTCTCATCAGTGTTAACGCAGTCTCTGCAGTTAAAGAACGCAGGACCTGTAGTTTGAGCGCAGTGCTTTTGTTCTCTGCTGGGTTATCATCGTCACCCTCTCGCTCAAGGACAGCCGCATGCTAATCTGCAACCTGTGGCACACTGATATCATCTCAATAACCTGCACACGTAGCGTCCTTCATGTGTGTTACCGTAAGAATAGCAGTGGTTTTGATGCTGGTTTCCTGGAAACGGTGCAGTTGCAGATCCGCCTGGTTGAGAGGGTCTCCTCTTCGGCCGAGCATGCGCTCAGATGTTGGCTCGCTGCCAGAAACGGGCTTGATCGTGGCAGAGCCGGAGAGCTTACTGAAGGCTCCTCGCTGACACCAAATCTGTTCTGTTTGCTGCATCATGGCTCACTCCCATGCTTGTGTAACACAAGTCTTGTCGTGCTATGCTGCGCTCGCTACTGTTGCTGTTGACGTTTTGTGACTGAGGTGAGGTCAGGATGTTTCCTGTGGTTTGTTTGTGGGAAGAGCGTTTCTATTTACAGAACTCATAAAATAGGTTTTGTCATTTTAGCTGAATTTCTACATGCATTTTCTGCCTGTAGTCATTCACCATTTTGTCAAATTTGTTGCAAAATGTGCTTTTTTTCTACACTGAAAAGAACAATTTGGTGTGGTATTTATATTGAAACTGCAGAAATTGCTAGTCTGTAGAAAAACTGAATTAGTGTTTTCTCGTAAAACATGCTCCAATAAACTATTTAATTTTTAAATCTTTTTTTTTTTTTTTTTTTTTTACAGTGTATGCCATCATAACATTTCTCTGCATTTCTCCTCTTCTCTAGCTGGCTTAGTTGTCAAATAAACCTGCCATTGTATATTATGAATATTGTTGGCTCTGACAAATGTGCTCTTTTATAAGTCGCTTTGGATAAAAGCAATTGAAGACAATGTAATAAAACTGCAGCCCTGTGTTTTGAGCTGAAGATTGCTGATGCAGACGTTTGATTCAACAATGATGATTCAAATGTGAATGCGCACATAAGCAGCACAAGCCCATATTGTGCTTTCCAAGAGCTCACTCCCTCAGATAAGAGGAGAGTAACGTGGGAAGAATGTGCATTCCTTTCCTGAGGAGAAAGAGGAGGAGGAGGGATAGGAGTGCGTTTCCTTCTCTGACTTCACTCAGTGGACGATACTCAGCCGTTAAGGCTCTGTGTGTGTGTGTGTGTGTGTGTGTGTGTGTGTGTACCACCATGATTAGCCTACTTTTTTTCAGCATTCTTTGAAAAAAAAATAGCATTTATTTGAAATAGGAATCTTTTGTAACATTACTGTCACTTTTTTATCAATTGAATGTGTACTTGCATACATTTCATATGTATTATATTATTACACATACTTATGTTAGTACTTGATGTTAGTACTCGATAACAACCACTAAAAACAGATAATTCAGGTTCATCCAGGTTATTGAAAATCAGCGCTTTATGCTTGCTAGGAATGTTTTTTGTTTCGTGTTTGGTATGCTAATAAAATATTAAAACTCAGTCAAATCAATATTTTGTGTACAGTGATTTAATTAGTCCAGTATCGTGGACTCACTCTCTCGTTTCATACAAATGCAGCCGGTGTCATTTTGCGACGATTGTTTTGTACATGGTTGGATTATAAGATAAGAAACAGGTAAGATTTTAAAACAGTTTCATCTCAGATCAATATCTCTTTTCCCCATTATTATTTACGTGGTGAAATGCTGTGTAATAAGTGGTATGACTGTTTACCGTATCTCTTAAAGGTGCTGTATGCAACTTTTTTACTCTACTAAAGCATACAAATGCCATAATATGTTTGCAGATATTTAGGAAACATGCTCATGTTCAGATACTCGTTTCTCTGAAAAACACTTCTTCAGACAGTTATTTTACACGTTCCTGTTGTGAGTCAGTTTTTGTTTTGGTCTGTGTGATCTCGCCCACTCCCAGTTCACCCAATAGTATTTCGACACCCGGGATGCCAGTTAGCAGGAAACACAGCCTATCGCAGCCATGGAAACGAGCAAACAAACTGGGTCAGAGATTGCAGATTTACACACAACCTACAAAGAATTGATATTCATCTAAAAATCTCTATGAACGAGAGCATAGTAAAACGCCGATAAATAAACTAATTAACTTAATGTAGAAGTCGCTTTCGTTGTCAATTGCGTTCGTTCCTGTTGCGTGTTCTCAAACTGGCGACCCGCATGAGGGTCGAGTCTGAGCAGGAGGTGGCGGGGAAACCACAATCTCTCATATTTTGAATTTTTGAATTTGGACTGCACTACCAATTTCGACCACTAGCTGCCATTTAGTTTGAACTTGCCGCGCTAGCAACTGCTCTCTCAGCGGAAACTTTGCGTTTAAAGAGCTAATAAAATATTTAATCTCAGATCAATATTTCTCGTCTAGTTATTTACTTATGCGGCAAGTAGCTGTGTAATAAGCAGGATAATGTATCCAGCTGGTTGTTATCTCAGAATAAACACCTTCAGGCTGATGCAAGACCCCTCCACTTCCTGATCACCCTGTTGGGGTTTCTGCGATGCTAACCGTCCGGATGTACATTATCCCTTACTTTTATTTGTCGTCTTATATTCGGAACAATACAGTATTATAGTAGCCTGACAATCCAGACCTTTGTCTTTGTTCCTTTCTCAAAGAAAAGCTTAACTCCAAGTCTTCCAGAGTCGCGGGCAAAGCCGATTTGAAAGACCGCTGTTCGCCAGCAGCATCCTCTTTGTTTTCAACTAGCAGGGAATTCACGCGGAACCGTCGCAACTCTGTCATCACTATGTTAAGCCCGCCGACTCTATACACGATGTGATTGGCCTGACTAGAGTTTGGTTTTTCCAGCTCGCAATCCAATGGAGAATTGCTAGACGACACTGGCTGCAAAAAAAAATTTGCTGCCGCTAGGGTGCGTCTAGATTTCTAGGCTAGTATTATAGTGTATACAGTATAAGATGATCCGCCCCTTCAAGATGTACCTTTTGGAAAAGGGCTTTTTGAAGACCAAATCTTGTCTTTTAAAGAAAATGCTTTATTTGAAACTAATTTTCATATGGCATATTTTTCACATTTTTCATTTTTGTATTTAAAGTAAATGCTGGTAAAATGTACCAACAATCACATTAAGAAATAATCACTTTATGGCATAGATACCATAACAATAACCTGAAGTTTTCATTTAGTATACTTCACTATGACTGATTTCTCACCTTTACAGTAACATGCTGGCATGTCAAAAAACACAGGTGCTGGATCCACATCACCTATCTGATTCAGGCGATGAATTTTTTTTCTTGAGGCCGATCCCATGGTGCTAAAAGACAGCAGTTCCTCCATGATGACGGCATTGGTTATGGGCAGCCCCTCATTCCTTTTCCGGTTACGTACTGACACACTTGCCTGTCAGTTTCTTCGAATCGGCCGCTTTTAGGACCGCGGTGAGCTTTTCTTTAAGACGGTCTTTTTGGGCTCGCCATCTTCTGACATCACACGCTGACACACTGTATTTCTTGGCTGCGTAATGAGAGTTGTTTGATGACTCCGCTGCGTTTATCAGTCCTTGGCGAAACACTTGTTTTACTCATATTTGGCACTATCTATTGTTATATAAATATTGTTATATTGTCCCCGAATATAAAACGACCACATTTTTTCAGATGTATTTCTAAGAAAAGAAACATTGTCTTACATACAGAACAATACAGTAGTATTTATTTATATTTAGAATTAGCTTTTATTTGATATTTTCAGGTTTTATTTTAATTTAAGGTTTAGTCAATTTAAGGATATTCAAATTAATTAACCAAGCATTAATACCATTGATCAGCCCTACCAAACGTGGATGTTTTTTCTCTAAGAAACAAACATTGTTATGTTATTTGATTGATATTGTGAAGCTGCTTTGATGCAATTTATATTGTGAAAAGCGCTATATAAATACACTTGACTTGACTTGACTTGACTAGTCATTTATCATTTTTATGAAATATTTCTAATTTATTTTTTATTTCAGTTTTACTCATTTTACTTCAAAATTTATTTCAGTTAGTACAACTGCTAATGTTTTTTTTTTGGTTACATTTTTTCCTGCTTTATTTTAAATAATGAGAGCGATTTCAGTGAGGAAATTGGGCCAGATTGGGCACCCTGTTGTGGGGATAAAAGAAGTGGCGCAGGGTGTACTGGAGCCGAAGCTTGTAGCATTCCTCCCTCGACCCGACAGAAGCCCTCGCTGTGCTTGAGCAGAAATCACCTGCCCTCGGTAAGCTATCGGTGTCTTTCTGCCCCTCGAGACGCCACTGAGACTGGAGGTCCCGGCCCGTACGCTGATGGAGCTGCTCTTTGCTTCAAAGCACTTCTGCGGTCGGTGCCACGGGGTAATTTTCCATTAGTTGGACTTCTTTTGCTCCACTGCACGCATTGGTCTGTAGAACGGCGATCTCTCCGAGGCTTCTCATGCAATACAGTCTCCATTGTCTTGGACGATTCACAATGAGTTCTTTCAGTCAGTTTAGTTGAGGTTGTGGGCCGAGAGGGAGAGAGATGGACGGGTTGGTCGCTTCAGGTGTCACTCAGGTGGAGAATGTTAAACGCTACAGGCCTCTCTTGGCCTCCTCGAGTGGTCGGACTGGTTGGGCAGGAATGGGATGTGATGAAATTCCCTGCTCTGGTTTGATCCAGCAATGCTGTGAGTCACATCGGCTCCTGTTACCTGCTCTTTCACACAGAGCACCAGAGCTGTGTTATCTGCTTCGGTTGGGTTTGATTCATGCACTAAGCTAGCCTGGCTAACGCCAGACCCAATTCTCGTTGAGACTTGGGTCTGGGAACCAAATGTACATTTTCTCGTATTTGAGGCGTGGTTTACGATTGCCTGGCGCCGTTTACTGGGTGCTAAGCATGTCTGTCAAATGCGCCAGTACGTAGCTCATATGCAATCGTTTCAATTATACCAGAGGACGTATGTAGAGCGACAGAAATTAGACAAGGAAGAATACGATGGGTAAGATATTTTTGTGTAAACAATGACGTTCAGCGACTATTGCCGTTTGTGCAAGATAAACATGCGGTAGCTTCGCGTCTGCTGCCATGTTGAATCCATAGAAATAAACAAACTGCTTCGGTGTGCATAGATGTCGTCATCGTCTTGCTCCCTCCCCGTTCTGTGATTGGTTCCATAAATGAGGCGAAAATCTGGCCCATGGTATCCATACTGCCTTTCAGCGTGAATAAAATCGCGCTGCGGGAAGGCAGCATGGGGAAACCCAGACTAGCACTAAGCCCTTGTGGAACTGAATAAAGCTTTTACAAACTATTATTGTTTACGGCAAAAGTGACGTTTAGGTCACTATGAAATCTTTTTATTTTTTCCCCCTGTTTTTAATCTGCTTTCCGTCTAAATGGTTAAATAATATTTTAGACAAACAGAGGAATTGCTAACTGCACATTGATTTAGATCCAGACTGGAGAAAGTCTTATAAACTGCACAGTGCAAAAAAAAGTGTAAAACGCAAGTGAATTTAAAGCTGGACAAGCACGAGCAAACATTTCTTCTAGTGTAAATTAAATGTTAGTTATTAAAGCATATCTAATTAAATTAAATATCTTTTTTCAAGACCATTTATCAACAGTTTATTAAAAGTTTAACAAAAATGGAATTTTATGGGCCCTATAAAATCCATTTCAATTTTTTTCAAAATTTAGTTTTTATTTAAAACATTTCTGGATTCCGTTTTAATGGTTTAATTAAAGTTTCATAATCAAAAATCATGTCTAATCATTTACAGTATATATTCAGATATATATTTTTATTGATATATGATTATATATTAATCAATAGGGCCCTATAATAATTTTGCATTATGACAGTTAAGCACCCCCCCCCCCCCCGAAAAAAAAGATATTTATATATTTTTTTACATCCTAATGGTACAAATAAATGCTTTATTTCTTTAAATTTGTTTCGTGAAATTATGTTCCTAACTGTTTTTGTGACATTCACTCATGTGCAATAAGAATATTAGGCTTGTCCTTCTGCTGAATGGTCTTTGGCAGGATTAGGTGCAGGAGTAAGAATGGCTTGCTGGTTTCAGTCAGGATTGTTTATGTGATTTTAGTCACAGGTTTCAGATGTATTTGTTGCTGGACTGGCAGAGCCTGAATAAAGCATGAGTACACAGCCATCAGAGGCTCTGGTTTCAGTAGGGCATTTAACAAACCTGCAGTTTACTCTGACAAGACCTGCTGAGCTGTCAGAAGAGAATCAACATAACCTCTGTGTGTGTGATGGGCCCGGCGTCCTGCCTCGACTTTCTCTGATGTTTTAATAGGAGACGTGGGGCTGGTATGTTACTATTAAGGTTGATATCTTTGAGCAAGCGTGTGCCGACTTTCTACCCTCATATGAGAGTTTGGTGCCGCTTTCACTGTGCAGAGTAGTGAGGGAAGTTATTGGATATTATATATAATGGACTTTAATAGCACTTGAGGTTTTAAATGCTGCATAAGTGAGTGGCATCACAAAAATGGAAATTCAAGTTATTTAAGAGGAGGAATTTTTATTGGTGCCACTTAAAAGCATTCACATTGTTTTACTTTTTTTTACATTGTCACCACATGGAATCATAATGTTTAACTCCATATTTAACTAACTTTTTTCAATTAGGGCTGGGGCTGCAATACATGTACAATGGTGGATATAAAAAGTCTAGTACACACTACACACTAGTGTTGTCACGAAACTGGAATTTCGTACTTTGTATACAATACCTTGAAAAGTATCGATATTCTATACCATTTTCGATACCACGGGGAAGAAACGCTGCATATACTATAATATAGATATTTGTAATGTTATTCGTTTTTTAGTCTATCTATTAAAAGTCTAGGCAATCAAAAAATCTTCTGAAGAGGTCACTATATATGATAAAGCTTTTAAGCTTTTTTTCATACAGCCTAAACGTTAACCAATTACACATTATTACAATTATCTCACAAATTTTTGCCAACTCGTTGTTGTTTTTACAATGGGGTAATTTTGTTGCAATAGCTTACACTCAGCACAGGGAAGCTTGATTTCAAATGGTAAAGTGAATAAGTAAACAGTAATAAAAATAAGAACAAATAAACAAATTACAAACAGTAGCACAAATAAATACAATAGAATAAAGATACAAATGAAATTGACTACTTTATTTTTTTCAGGTAGGTCTAACTATTATTCAGGTAAGAAACTGAATAAAGAAACAAAGTAATCAAATTTTAAATAATTGGATAGTAGGCCTATTCATTGTAAAAAATAAAAGTTACATAAGTTAATCAGTCAAGAGCAGTAAGTGATTTTCTCCTGGTTAACATTAACAACATAGAGCGGCACTTTTACTAGGCTGCTGTCCCTTTAAGACCTCATGCTCTCACGGATCCAAAATACTGTTACTGTTACACATTCTTCCTGAACTGTTTACGACTGTTACATTAATACTCGCACGATGGACATTGTGACATTAATTTTGAGTCTATTTGACCATTAATAAGCCGTGAAAAAGAGCTCATTTTGGCACTTGTATGTCAGAGGGGGCTTTATTATGTGTGTGCGCTTCGGATGTGAGCAAGAAATCTGTGGGAATGAGTAGAATTATGCACAATCCCCTGCCGAAATTCAGACCCGGTCACACCAACACTGTTTAACCTTAGTGAATGAGAGGAGGCGGGTGCGTGTCATGGCAGCGATATGATTCAATTATATCATATCTCAGCTGTTGCCCCATAGCAATGTGAGATACTATCATCAAGATTCCATCATCTGATAAAACCCCAAAACGTTTGAACTTTTAATGCCTCAGTTGACACTTGAGTGTTTTGTGTGTGTTTAAGCTGTCACTGTGGAAAGCTGTTTCCTGAGTTCTTATTCTTTCTTTTTTTTTTGCGCTTAGTTTCAGCTTTTTAAAGTTTGGGAATGAGGAAACTGGGTCATTGTGCATTATTTAGCAGTGATTAATTTCTTTTCCACTTATGTCCCTGGAGGAGTAGGGATCCACCAAAGCATTTTTTTTTTTTTGGAGAATGCTTATTCAGAAATTGTCTCTAGATCTGCACGATTTATCTGTAAAATATTGTGATCTCGATTCAAACATCCACACAATCTCATTCCTAAATGACAACGATTCGTCTATCTATGAAACCTCTGACAAGTACAATCATGTTTGTATCTAGTTTCCTTAACCCCAAAATACCACTTTGTTTTCACTTTGTGTTGTTTTTAGAGTTGTTCCGATACTAGTATCGGATATGCCGCCGATACCATTAAACATTCTGGCATCGGTATCGGCGAGTACTTCTACTCATGTACTGATCCGATACCATTTTCTTAAACAAGCACGCTAGCTTTGCTTAATGCCGCAAATCGGAGATCAATTCTTCTTCGCTGCTCTAAACAGTGGTTGCTTGTGGCTACACAGGAAGTTGTGCTGTTTAGATCAATAAAGAAGAAAACATGCGCTAGCAGTATGTCCGCTGTTTGGCAGTATTTCAGACTGGAACAACTAGCCAGTAAAACAGCGACATGTCTCAAATGCCGAGGGGTGGAACAAGTATTAGCAACTTCAACACGAGTAACTTAAAGCATTTGAAGACGCGTCACCGCGCAGAACACAAGGGTTACACAAAGGCAAGGGCAGAGAAGAATGAGCCGCGCCAGAATCAACTATCTCTGAAAGCTTCATTCGAACAAAGAGAAAAGTTTTTAAAAGACAGCCAACGAGCGATAAATATAACCGACAAAATTATCGAGTTTGTTGTTCTGGATGACCAGCCGCGGTCAAAACTGAAATGCCGTTTATTTAACAAAATTGTTTCTGGACTTTAAGTTATAAAGAGATTATTTTCTTATATTATTCATATATAATTTTTTAGATTCCTAGATTTATTTGTTGCACTTTTTTTTATACATATTGTAAAACTAAAATACCCTTTTCAGTTTACAGTATTAGATGTGTGGCTGCATTTGAAGTTCCTTTTCACTTAAGAAAAATAAATAATATACTGCTGTGAAATGTATGTCAGATAATAAAATACTCTAGTTCACTGTATGTATTTGTTCATGTTTAATTAAGGGATAAGTCTGAAGCACACTATAAAATAATGCTATCAATTCATACAGGGCTAGTATGAATTGCAGCTGTATACACCCAGGTATCGGATCAGTACTCGGTATCGGCCGATACCCTGAGTCCAGGTATCGGGAAGGGAAAAAGGGTATCGGAACATCTCTAGTTGTTTTGTGTATATTTAAATGACTGTTGTGGCTCATACTAACTTAGGATGACAGTGAACGACGACAACAGTGAAGGATGAGAGAAGACCAGGCCTGGACTATTTAACGTTTTGTTTTGTTTATGTGTGTGCAGCAGTCGTCCATGACGGGCTGACGCTTTTACTTTCGTTTTGTGTTTGTTTATTTGATATTAAAGTGTTTAACGTTCACCAGTTCCCGTTCTTCCCTTATCAACAAACCCTGTTACAGCGTCCACACCAGCGGATGATATCGTTCTGTTTATTGTAAACGCATGCTCGTCTGTCACTTTAAATGCTCAAGCTTGTTACAGCAGGATGGATTCTGATTGGTCGTGATCATTTTATCGTTCATCAGCTGGATAAAGTCGTTCTGAAAGTGATTCCAAAAGATGTAGTTTCTCTGTGCCTTTATCATTATTGCGGTGGTGTGAACTGTTATTCTTTTATATTGAGACTAATTTTATTTGGTAAGACAATTTGGTAAAACTTTACAATAAGTTGTCAGTGTAGGTGTCGTTTACTTTGGTGGTTACGTGAAATCTAGCCTTTTAAAATCTGCTTGGGGTCAGCTCTGGATGATGTACATGGTTGACCTTTGTTGGAAAGAAACTTGTACAATAGTTGGTGTGGCAGTTTAATTTATGTGACTTTCTGACAGCAGACTGTGTCGGAGATACGTCTCTCTTCCAGGGAACTGTGCATGACTGAGCGTGCTTGTGTACTAACTCAGACTCGATTACCTTTATCCATTACCCTGAGATTGCTACAGGCTGTCTGTCTGCTTTCTATCCCAAAGGCTCCTCTTCCTGTTTCCTTCTTTCTGCCTCTCTTCATGAACGTCTTTCCTGACGGCATTGAGGAACTGTTTGGGATAAAGTTCAGTGTACTCTTTCCATCATAAAAATACTTTAGGTAGGCCACTCCAATACATCACTTATTAACTCTTGAAGACCTAAACGGCCGGTGGCGGCTAAAAATAAGTATTGTTCTTAAATGTTTAATAAGTTTTGAAGCACTAATCCAATTTGTATGCTTTAAAAAGTCATTTTTAAAAAAAGTCAAAAAGAACGTTTGGAAATTCAGATGCTCCATAGTGAATGTGCTTGCGTCATCAAGTTTTGATCACCATTAATTCGTCAAAGAAACCCTTGTGGTTTGTTCCTCTTAGCCAAACGAGCGGTTTGTTGATACTTAGTCCCACCCCCAAGCCCAGATTGGTTGAAACTACATAAATATATATAAAGTCACATTTGCTTCAGTGTTCTATTACAATGTTTCTATTTATTTTTCTTGGACACCAGAATAAAAAAACACCAGATTTTCACTGAAAATCGCCTATAATACTGTTATAATAAATAGGGATTGTTACATGTAGTCAAAATTTCATCTGGAAATCTAGAATATCCAAGTACAACTTTCTAAAGGAAAAAATCCAAACTTTAGGAGGTTTTGTTTGAGCGGAGTAAAAAATCTGCTGGTGTTTTTTTTTTTAAATCTGGTAAATTCATCCATTCTAAGACTAAATTAATGTATTATTGGTAATTTAAATGAGCTAGATTGAAACTTCAAGTTCTCCTGTTTAAAATGATATATGGCACTTGATGCTGACTGCTATAATGGGTTAGAAAAACAAAGAAAAGAGCAGGCGAGTCATCTGCTCCAAAAATGCTTTAGGTCTTTAAGGGTTAACTGCATTGTTTTGCTTCTTGGAGCTGGAATGTCCTGCATCCTTATTCTTCAAACTTGTTAGAGTTGTGATCTGAGATAATTACTGAGATATTCTTACAGCCATTGTGCCGTTCATCTGCACTTTTTTTTGAATATATAACTTATAACTTGGAAGAACCGTTCTTTACAATAAAGCAAATAAGTTAAGCTAGACAAATGAAGCAGACGATCAGAGTAGTCGGCAGACATACCAGTGAAATTTCTCGATTCGCACAGCAAAATCAAATGCTAATATCTAAAGTAAACATTTTAAGTATGTTTCAGTAAGTTCACTAGTTCAAAAGTTTGAGGTCAGTAAGTTTTTTTTTTTTTTTTTTAAAGAATACTTTTATTCAGCAAGGACACAATAAATTGATTAAAAGTGACAGTAAAGACAAGCCTAATGTTACAAAAAAATTATAAAATGGTTTTCATTGGAATTAGTAAAATGATATAAGCACTATTTAACGAATGAGACGAGTTGGTGTGAGACGAGGTCAACTAAATGGACCGGCTCAGAATCGGTAAGATGTGAGACGGTCGATCATGAGGAGCCGATTCCGATCCCTGGCCGGTCAGTCGGTGCATCTCCACTGATTTGAAATATGTTTTTTGAAATTAGTTCGGCAAAGCACAATCTGAGATTTCAAGATTCCCCCATAAACATAGATGGGGCTTGGTCTTGGATGGCCGAAATAGCTGCCGGGAGGCATTGCAAATATGGCCGCCGAGTGAACAGAATTATCCTTAAAAGAGACTGTGTCAATACCCAGCCTCAATGATTGACAGCATTAGAGAGTGTGTGTTTGATGTCCATGTGTGATTCTAGCATGCTCTTTTGTGTAACTGCATGATCTTTTTACTGAGCAAATGCCACTCAAATGTCACTCAGTTTCTTTGCATTTGTCAAAGTCATTAGAGGAAGATTCTTTCATTTGCTCCTTTTCTTTCTCTGGAATATGATGTTTTCCAGGGTGAAAAGGTTGAAATGACTGAACTCCAGGAATCATTCTCTTTTAGACAAGTATGGATGATCAGATTATTGTGTATTATTAGCTCAGGGAGTAAAAGCCGAGCCAGACTGTGTAACATCAACAGTGTTGTATGTCAGACTGTGTGATATAGTGTTACTTTGGACAGTTTCAAGCTTCATCTACATTAATCTGGATATGTTTACGCATGCATCTTTTCCTCCATGTTTTGGCCTGATGTCACACTGAGACTGTTTTAGTCCGTTGCAAACTGAGCTTTTTCACGCTCTCCCAACTGAGTGAATTCCAAGTTGCAGTTTTCGCGTTATAGAGAGGACTGTGAAAACTGAGGTATTTGAAAACATTGACGCATGTTAGTCAAATTACGCAAATTGTATAAAATATTCTCAGATATTGGTGTTATTGTGTGTCAGTGCTTCACATTGCCACCTTGCTGCCTGGAGTGCATACTACATCGAATTTCACACACTTTTGCGTCACCATATGCACGCGGATTACCCCCCCATAACGCTCATCTAAACGCAGAATAAAAAGTGATAACGCAACGCCACTTTCGCCTTTTCTCTTCAGATCGTTTCCGGGTAAACATAGCCTAAGTATGCATAGACTATAAGTTCTTTGTTCAGTTGTTTAATTAATCACTTTATATGGATATACAATGTTTTATTGCAATTATCAGCCTTGACTACAAATGTTATGCTAAATCTTGTCCATGACATTCTGTGTGATCCAAATGTGATAAGAAGTAAATGTTGGAAAAATCTGATTAAATATTACCAGTAAAATCATTTGAATGGAGGACATTTGGGCTCTTTATTGCATTTCCTTGTGTTATTTGTGTTTTGTGATATTTATAGTGAAGGTTATCATACTGTGACACGCTTCTGTCCTCTCTGTTGGCGCTCCTCTGTGATACGCTCTCTGTGTTTCAATAGATGTGCTTTGCTTGGCTGTAATCGGGTGTTTCGTCAGGGTTTCTAAAACTGGCTGTTTGTCAAGGCTGGGAAAGAGTCGGACCAGCACTTCCACAACTCTAGATCCAGAAGAGGGTTCCCTTCCTTCCCAGCCCCTTTTCACTTCCTGTTTCACTGCTTCCTGTTTCGCAATATCGTTGACTCACTAGAGTAGGCGTTATGCAGGAATAAGCATCGCCACCTCATTACATTGTATTGTTTTCAGCGAGTTGTATGGGTAAAAGACAAGACGTCACCATTTTGGTGTCCGCATCAAATTCAATTTACAAAAGTGATTTTACATACAGAAAAAAAACATATTAAATGCAAGTAAAATGTCTACTTTCATGTTTCATGTTTCGTTTGTGAAAATAAATAACAAAATATGAGTTAAATAATGCTCCAGTGTCCAAAGTGTAAAATTGCCATTCAGCGTAATAGTCCGGACTTTGATTTTACTATTACATTTTTAAATAAACTAAAATACCATGTTAAAAATAATTGTGTATATATATATATATATATATATATATATATATTTTTTTTTTTTTTTTTTAAATCAAAAGATACTTTACGTTTTAGTTGCATTGCAGTATTTTGTAGCACTTTAATTTACAGTGTCCTTCTTTAGGGCCTTTTGTGTTGTTATTCTTTTTTAAAATTGTGTTGTCTGTTTTAATTTTTCTGCATTTATGATGTTATACAAATTTATTATAATATCAAAAATGGTGAGTACTCTTTTTCTCTTTTTTTGCAAACAAATTGATGCACTACAGAGGTTTACTGTTAAGATTAAAACATGGAAGAAAAACTGTGGGTAACACTTTATTTTAAGGTGACGTAGTTACATGTTACTTCATGCATTTAATATAGCAGTAACAGTAAATTGTGCATAATTACAAGTAACTAACCCTAAACCCTTACCGTAACTCTATAGTAAGTACATGCAGTTAATTAATATTACTCTTTACTTATTTGAGTACAATGTAGCTACGTCACCTTAAAATAAAGTTCAACTAAACTGTCACACCATTGGTTCAGTCAGTCAGTGTTGAGATCAAGCTGGTCGGGATGCTCAAACAAACAAAGCAATGTTTTGGTACGGAAACTCAGTGTTACTCTTGTTGGAGAAATCAACTTTACTTATAGTTGTCTCAAATCAGTACTGTCTGATTGATTTGTAATGATTTTTTTTTTTTTACCAGCTTAAATGCATATTTTAGTTTTCATGCATAAGATATCTGAGCGCAGCCACGTGTTCGTTGCATTGAATGAGAGTCTCTCTCTCTCTGTCTCTGCCTCTCTCTGTCTCTCTCTCTCTCTCTCTCTCTCTCTCTGTCTCTGCCTCTCTCTGTCTCTCTCTCTCTCTCTCTGTCTCTGTCTCTGTCTCTGCCTCTCTCTGTCTCTCTCTCTCTCTGTCTCTCTCTGTCTCTGCCTCTCTCTGTCTCTCTCTCTCTCTCTCTCTCTCTCTCTCTCTCTGTCTCTGTCTCTCTCTCTCTCTCTCTCTCTCTCTCTCTCTCTCTCTCTCTCTCTCTCTCTCTCTGTCTCTGTCTCTCTCTCTCTCTCTCTCTCTCTCTCTCTCTCTCTCTGTCTCTCTCTCTCTCTCTGTCTCTCTGTCTCTCTCTCTCTCTCTCTCTCTCTCTCTCTCTCTCTCTCTCTCTCTCTCTCTCTCTCTCTCTCTCTCTCTCTCTCTCTCTGTCTCTCTCTCTCTCTCTCTCTCTCTCTCTCTCTGTCTCTGTCTCTCTCTCTCTCTCTCTCTCTCTCTCTCTCTCTCTCTCTCTCTCTCTCTCTCTCTCTCTCTCTCTCTCTCTCTCTCTCTCTCTCTCTCTCTGTCTCTGTCTCTGCCTCTGCCTCTCTCTCTCTCTCTCTGTCTCTGTCTCTGCCTCTCTCTCTCTCTCTGTCTCTCTCTCTCTCTCTCTCTCTCTCTCTGTCTCTCTCTCTCTCTATGTCTCTCTCTCTCTCTCTCTCTCTCTCTGTCTCTGTCTCTGTCTCTGCCTCTCTCTCTCTCTCTCTCTCTCTGTCTCTGTCTCTGCCTCTCTCTCTCTCTCTCTCTCTGTCTCTCTCTCTGTCTCTCTCTCTGTCTCTGCCTCTCTGTCTCTCTCTCTCTCTGTCTCTCTCTCTCTCTCTCTCTCTCTGTCTCTCTCTCTGTCTCTCTCTCTGTCTCTCTCTCTGTCTCTCTCTCTGTCTCTCTCTCTGTCTCTCTCTCTCTCTGTCTCTCTCTCTCTCTCTCTCTGTCTCTCTCTCTCTCTCTCTCTCTCTCTCTCTCTCTCTCTCTCTCTCTCTCTCTCTCTCTCTGTCTCTCTCTCTGTCTCTCTCTCTCTCTGTCTCTCTCTCTCTCTGTCTCTCTCTCTGTCTCTCTCTCTCTCTGTCTCTCTCTCTGTCTTTCTCTCTCTGTCTCTCTCTCTCTCTCTCTCTCTCTCTCTGTCTCTGTCTCTGTCTGTCTCTCTCTCTCTCTCTCTCTCTCTCTCTCTCTCTCTCTCTCTCTCTCTCTCTCTCTCTCTCTCTCTCTCTCTCTCTCTCTCTCTCTCTCTCTCTCTCTCTCTCTGTCTGTCTGTATATCTTTTGTCTTCCTCTCCAGGTTCTATTTGTAGGAATTAATAAGTGTTTTCTGTTCCTGGAGAGATGATTTAAATAGCTCCTCATCGGCTCGTTCCTCCTCTCGCTCTCGCGGTCTCGTCTCTGAGCCGCGTGACTGAGGCTTGTGTCTGGCAAGCGCTCAACTAATGCTCTTCTAGTGCACTAATGACCTCATTAACACACACACAGAGAGAGAGACAACAGGCTGAGAGAAGCCCCTCTGAATCAGTGTTCATTCAATCACGGACTGTTTAGTAAAGATTTGTTCATTCGTCAACAAATTCCATGCTATTATTCTGCATTTACAGTAAACTCCATTTTTATGGTAAAATTCTGTGAAGCTGTGTTTTCCACATTGCAGAAATCGTAGTGCCATAGTTAGAAAAAAAATGTATCTGCCCTTATGTCATCCTCCTTTTATGTCCCTCAGAAAAATAGCAGCAATTTTGCTTTAGATCTGCACGAGTGGTGAGTAATACATCGGTAATGACTGGGGTGTGACAAGACACTTCTCACAAAACCAGACACGAGTTTGGGTTCACGAGAACAAGACAAGACAAGATTTTTGCACAATATTTAATAGAAATCCTCAATGACAAATAATCTTGTAATGAATGTCAATTCAGTTCTACTCTGAGTATGAATTATCAAATCCATTGAAAGACAACAATATACAAGCACTGTAAAATGTTTTGCCACAAACTCAAGCATCTTCACACGATCAGTGAATGTGATTCCCACTGTGTGCGACTGCAACTCGTGCTGGATGAGCAGACGTTTACAATAGTTTACGTTGGGTTTTATTTAGATAAAAACAGCGGAACGACAATGGCATATTCTGTTAATTTCACCCTCACGCTTCGTCATGGCAAAATCACACCCCTAGTAATGGCGGGATTTTCAGTTTTGTCTGAAATATTTAAGGAGCTGTAACTACCAGAAAGTGTGAGGAAAGCCGTAACTGCCAAACAAAGTCTGAGCGAGCACATAGATTAGGACACTGACATCTTCAGTCAAAGAATTGAAGCCGATCTTAAAGTTGTGAAGATGCAGATGCAGTTATTCCTTGCTTAACATTTACTCGTAGCTTATGTACAATGCTCATAGTGTGAATTCAGTTCAAATAAGCTTTGCTGTGTATTTTTATCCCAACTTTACCCTAAAGGGTTTTTCCTGAGTCTTCGGTGGTCTTACGAACGTTCAGCCACACACACATACACCCATGTTTGCAGTTTACCCATGACCATGAGCCCAGTACTGACAGTAAATCTAACATAAATGCAAATAAGTAGTTTGTAATATTAACTTATCCTATTTATTCATGAAAAAAAAGCACTGTCAGGACAGATCATAAAACAAAGTACTTAGAACTAGGGGTGTGCGATATTGGCAAAACATTATATTTCCATATTTTCTGGGATTTTATCAATGACGATAATTAGACTACTTCGCTGAGTGAATTTATTGTGTTGGTACCTTGGCAGGTTTAGGACTGCTGTGGACAGCTGATTCCTACATTTTTTTGATATCCTTTATAATGGGTGGCATTTTTTTTCTATAAGTTTAAATGGATTTTCTTTTACCTTTTTATGAGCATTTTTACCTTTTGTAAAGCCATTTTTAAACCTAATTAAATGTATGCATCATATTTTGTCTCAAGTACTTGCATGTAATCAATAAATTCTATTAAAATAACAAGACACAATAGTGCTGTTACCGATCAAATGAAATCAAAATTCTTTGCAATGCAGAGGAAACACAGAAGCTGCATCTAAAGTGGCAATTACATGCTTTTACACTGACTGTTTAATGCAGATCAGAGGGACATGAATGCATTTAACCTGCCGTTACAAATGCATATAATGATTTGATGTTTTAAACATAAAACGTTGAATATTGATATTTTGAAATTATTTAAAAAATGAAGTTACTTTAAATGTGAAATTAAAACCGATTCATTCAAACGGCTTATTCATTCAGGAATGAAGGATTTGACTGTCTTAATGAGTGAGTCATTGAATCATTCTTTCAAACGTTTCGTTCATTCTGTAACGAAACACCATCATGTGTTGCTGAGAGACTCAAAACAGTCCTGTGGCTTTGTTTGAAACTGTTTCCGTTGGGGAAGTAGAGCAAAAACAGGCAATATTGTGTCTAAAATGTAAGTCACTTAATATTAACTTCTTGTTTATTGAACTGTTGTAAAATCAACATCACATTTGAAATCATGATGATCTGGAGAAAAACCGGCACTCTTCATGTGATATTGATTAACTATAATATAATATTAAATAATACAATTATAAAAGACATACAGAGGTATTTTGAGGTATATTAGCTTGAATATTGGGGGCATTCAAAATGCATTTTAGTAGAATAAATCACTTTTATTTCTAGTCGCACTAGTCGAACCTACTAGACTATATCATGTAGTGTGTGTGTGCAACTCTCAGGTGTGATTTATAGAAAGAGGGACATATCAGATTGTTTTTTCCCGTCCATTGCTATAGTTAACACTGTCAATTGGATTCAATCGCGCATTTAAATACGGTTGTTAATCCAGAAACTTTGCGATGTGTAGATAGCAGCAAAACACTGTTGCTTGTGAATAACAGATGTGGCTTTTTAAATGAATCCATCAATTTAACGGCAGTTAAACATGACATCTGTGAAAGTGTCTAGTGGCTGCTGTGGAGCTAAGCCTGCTCACATGACTCAGTGTACCGTGTGTTTCTGTTTCCCACAGACTCTCCACTGCTTTTCACACACACTTACATTCTCTCTTTCATTTGCTTTTATTTCACCCCCTTGACACCAGTCTCACTCTCCCACACACTCCTCAGAGAGACAGAAAGACACAGACAAGAGAATTGTGTAAAGCCTCTTCACACTGACAGCACTTGTAGTGGCAAAGCAGCCGGAAGTCTGTCATGAACGAGAGATTGAAGGAGCTTCAGTCATCACCCAATTATGATATTTTGAGTTATTATTGTCAATGGTTTTGAGTCATTGTAACCTTGTATTCTATTAAATTTAGCTAATAATGACAAAAGAATTGTAGATTCCAGTGAGATTTCACAGTTTTTTCCCCCAATTTCATTACCTCATAAACTACTAGCCTAATAAAGTTCATTTAAAGATTGCTGGGCTCCTATGTAGTTTGGAAAAGGTATATATAAGTATAGAAAAATATGGGATTCCAGACTATTGGCCCTCTTTAGTTTTCTAAAATATAGAATTAAAGGGTTAGTTCACCCAATTCTGACAGTAATTGCTCACCCTCATGTTGTTCCAACCCCGTAAGACTTTCGTTCATTTTCGGAACACAAATTAAGATATTTTTTATTAAATCTGAGAGCCGTCTCACTCCTCCAGGCTTCGGATTGAAACTTGCCGGCCCAGAAAGTTAGTAAAGACATCGTTACAATAGTCAGAGTGACTACAGTGGCTCAACCTTAAGTTTATCAAGCGACGAGAATACTTTTTATGTGCAAAAAACAACAAAAATAACTTTATTCAACTCATCATTTTCTTCTGTGTGGGCCTCTGAGTGAGTTCACGTAGTGTAACAGCGCAGCGCTTCTGTGTTGTACGTCAGCACGTAGGCTCACTATTGGCCACAACGTGAAATTGTAAACTTTTGTGATGATGCAGCAGCACAGACAATTGCCAATTTTGTTTCTCACTCATTTCTGCTTCAAGGTCTTGATTGTGGCATTTCTTTGAGGTTTAGAATCCAGTATTCCTGTAATTCTTTTGTGTTTTATGAATTTAATACAGAACTATGTCTCGTATTCTGTGCCTATGTCTCGTACACACCGCCCCTTCTAAGTCAGGTGACTGTAAATGCATAAAAACTGTTTCCATTGCAATTTTGTGAAATATTTATTTTTCAAACTGCCTGAAAAATCACCTCATGCGAGAGTAAAAACGTTTTTGCGTTAAATGGGAGTTTTTGCGTAATTGACGTGTTTCCATTGAGCTTATTTTCAATTCGCAATTTCAATTTGCACAATTTAAAGGGTAATGGAAACACGGCTAGTGTTATCGGTGTTCAGTTTTTTAGAGTAATAAAATGAATTAAGTTCAGTTAGAGAACAGATACTACAGTTAAAACTGAACATATCTGCTCAATGCATCGTGAGCCGAACGAGAGTCGAACACAGACCAGCCGCAGGAGCCAGATCTCATTTATCTCCAGAGCGAGGAGCTGACTGACGAGACCATGGCGGACAATTTGGTTTCAATGCAAAATGTAAAAGTGCCTATCTGGCAATATTTTTGGATTTAAACCCAGTGCTTATAGGGAACCTACAATTGATTAGTTGTGTTTTTCATTCAGAATAATAATGAACCCACCATGTAATCAATTGCCGTCCCCGAATTGGTGCTAATTCGCTGCAAGGACATTCATAACGGTGCGTGTGCACTGCCGTGGAGCGTTTTAGTTTATTCCTATGGAAGCTCAACTTTCATAAGAATTAATTGAAAACGCACCGTTATGAAAGGCTGTGCACATTTGACTATCTCTTTCGAATTAGCGGGCCTTCCCGGTGATACCTGTATTACCGGTGTTGTCACACGTCGATTAACCGGTGGGAAAATTTCACCGTCACATGCTTTCCCCTAGTAGTCTGTTACGAAGTGTTCGGCCGTACACCCTTTACATTACTCGCCCACCGCTGCATCCGTACAGCACGACGGCAGAATCCGATTTCACTTCTCACACGATGAGAGGAAGGAGGGATGACTGAAAGCGATGACTGATGACCCCCCCCCCCCCCCCCCCGACTGCACATTATCCCTTATATAATGCATAGAAAACCTTATCAAAAAATGGTCAGCATTCTGAAGGCGTTTGATTTATTCATTGATCTCATTTTTTTTCCAGCCATTTCATTCCAAACCTGTATTTCTAACTCATTATGCATTACTGCTGCTGCTTTCCCCTGCAGAATCCTTTCTAGCTACAAGAAAACTGCTTCCTTGTCTGGTTAGATTGACTTGTACAGCCCATTTGAGGTCAAGGTTTCATTACACCGCCCACCAATAGCAACAGGAATTGACCATGACTAACAGTACAGTGACCTTGCGACCTCCACAGATAAAATCACTGTGGTTGTGAATGGCGCTTAAGACGGGAACAGAACGCACTGAGATCACGAGGGAGAGATGTCAGTGCACAAGTGACTTTAGGTGATGAGGAGTGACAGATCTGCAGAGTGGTGTTTTTCATCATGTCTGCTTTCTTCTGCAGTGACAGAGCTTCTGACCCAAATACAGACGAGCACAGAAAAGCTGCTGAAGTTGAGCGTTACGCAGGATTCTCTCTCCCTCTGCACTGCTTTCTTCTGTTCTTCTCACAGTTTCTGTCCTCTGAAAGTAGATGAACTCACTGGCACTGGCCTGGCTGTTTGATCACACACACACACACACACACACACACACACACACACACACACACACACACACACACACACACACACACACACACACACACACACACACACACACACTCACACACTAATCTCTTCTGCTTATTAACATTTTTCCGTTTTCTTCTGCTACTCTGTATTTTCACTTTGGGAAAGATTATTTGTCCCAGGACAAAAGGATTTTCTTTATCCAGTGACACAAACTCACTGACCCAATAAGATACATCTTTCAGGAGCCTCTGCTAAAAAGCATCCTCTTTTTTCACTCAAAAGTGTCTCTAAACACACTAGCGTTCAAAAGTTTACGGTCAGTAAGATTTTTGTGTGTGTGTTTGAAAGAAGTCTCTTCTGCTCATCTAGGCTGCATTTATTTGATCAAAAATACAGTAAAAATAGTAATTTTCTGATTATATTATTAGAATTCACAACTGTTTTCTTGTATGTGAATATATTTGAAACTAGTTATTCCTGTGATCAAAGCTGAATTTTCAGCATCATTACTCCAGTCTTCAGTGTCACATGATCTTTCAGAAATCAGTCTAATATGATGATTTGCTGCTCAAGAAACAAATCTGGTTATTATCAACATTGAAAACAGTTGTGCTGCTTCATATTTTTGTGGAAACCTATACCTTTTTAATTATTTGATGAAGAAATGTGTCAGCATTTATTTGGGGAAAAAACACCTTTTTTTACTGTCTTTACCGGCTGAATATTGCTTAGCCTATTTATGCCAAACGATTGATTATTATTTTCTGTTGATGACTTGTGACAATGTCACAACTTCATGGTGTTTACATTATATTGTGTGTAAGAGTGTATATATTTGATCTCACTCGTCTTTTCAAATGAGCAGCTTGAAGTAGTAAAGTATAGATGTTACAAAATAAGAGTCCTGGGGCCTCATGGATCAATCTTGCGTACGCACAAAAACTTTGCGTACGCCAGCTTTCACGCTCACGGTCAGATGTACTAACAGTGAAATTAACGTGAGAATGTGCGTTCCTCCACGCCAATTTCATGTCTGGCGTACGTACATTTCTCATAGTTTTTGTCCGTTGGCGACTCAGGCAATGAAGTTAAGTTGCAAACATTACACAACGAATTGTTCTACAAGTCTATCGCACTACCACCTGAAGCATTGCTATTAATTAGCAGTTAATACAATAATTTACATATATTCTCACACGAGCCTTATGGGAATATTCTATCAATTATGCAATTAAGTAAGAACATATAAAAGCATATGCAAATTGATACAACCCTTAGTCTATGGCAATGGCAGCTTTGGCCTTATTAGAGGACATTGCTAATGGCAGAATCCGTAGAGAACGAGTTTTTAGGGACCACAATGATTTTCTGAGAGAGACGGCGAGGAGCCACGCAATACCCGTTCCCTTGCAGGTGCTGACAACACTTGCTTTCCTGGCAACTGGTTCTTTCCAAAGGGAACTGGCAGACCGCTCAGGAATAAGCCAGTCGTCTTTGAGCCGCGCAATACCAGCTGTATGGGTCAGGATCATCCGCATTTCTACCAGGTATATAACGTTCCCATATGGTGCAGTTGACCAGCCAAACATTAAAACGCAATTCGCAGCGATAGCCGGTTTTCCTAATGTAATCGGAGCGATCGACTGCACATCGACACACACATTGCTATACAGGCGCCATCTGAAGAAGAATTTGCATATGTGAATCGGAAACATTTCCATTCAATAAATATGCAGATAATATTGGTTACCTTCGTGGCAGTCCTGTATAAATCCGAGTCTCCCACAGCAGCAGATACTACTCCAGAGAGTAAAGTGTCCCCCATAATTGAGGCAACTCTCTGTTGTGGTGTAAGTTCATCGACCCCTTTACCACTGCCTGTTCTGCCCACACTTTGTCGGTGCGCAGCAGTTCTCCATTTAACGTCCACCTTTATATCAGACCATTTCTTTTTAAGGTCATTTACAGTGCGACTTTCAGATCCCACCGCATTGACGGCATCAGCCAAACTCTCCCACTCATGTTTTTTCCTTTTGTTATTAATTCCGGAGGACAAAGTTCCAAATATTTTTTTTTTCTCGTCTCTACCTCCGCTAGTAGCACCTCCGATTCACTTTCTGTAAAGTTTCGCTTCTTGCCGCTTGCTTTAGCCATTTTCGGTAACACTTTACTTGAAGGGGTGTGCATAAGACTAACATGACACCTTCATAATCATGACATTACACATGTTATGAATATGAAGGAGGTTTTATGCTTGTTTGTGACAACTGTCATTAAGTGTCATTCGCTCAATTATGAAATTTTTAACGCAAATATCACATTGTTTGAGATGTCTTTGTTATGACACCTTGACATAAACCAATACATCATAACCTGTCAGTGTCTTTGTCATGACAACTTGACATTACTAAGACAACACAACCTGTCATAAACATGACAGCAGATTAATGATCAAACTTAAGAAAACACTTAGCTTTATGGGTTAACATGTCATTAAACTGTCAGGTGGTTGGTTTTTTGACATTGGCTGTCATGAGGCCATTATAACTGTTTAATGACAAATTCAATTTGTGCCACTGTAGTTGAGGTCAAGAAAAATATTCATGACACAGTTATAATGGACTGATGACAGCCAGTGTCAAAACCAACCACATGACAGTTTAACTTAATTTGATGTCAAGTTGTCATGACAAAGACACTGACAGGTTTATGATGTATTGGTTTATGTCAAGATGTCATAACAAAGACATATTTGCATTCGAAATGTCATTATTGAGCGAATGACACTTAATGACAGTTGTCATAAACGTGCATAAACCCTACTTCATATTCATGACATGTGCCATGTCATGATTATGAAGGTGTCATGTCAGTCTTATGTACACCCCTTCAAGTAAAGTGTTACCCCATTTTCTTACTCCTTTCTTTTGCCAAAGTGGACTCATTACCATATTTAAATGTATTTAATTAAGGGAGGAGACTGGGTGGGGCGTTGTGCTCGTGCATGTGCGCTCATTTTTACATAATTGGGATGTACAAAGAGAATATGTGTGGGATCCTTCGTACGCAGAGATTCATACATCTGTTCTTTTTTTTGTGCGTACGCACATTTACAGCTTTGTCCGTACGCAATGTTTTAGTATGAATTCAACACAAGTCTTTGTTCATGAGGCCCCAGGTGTATTTCAGGCTTGTTTATAATAAAAAGTTTTGTCTTGGGCATTTTTTCTTGGTAGTTGCTGGTGTTTTGGTTACACAGTAAACCGCATTGCTTTGCCATCACAGGAAGGAAATAATTCACAGGAATTATTCAATAGATTTTTACTAGTATATCAGCACAACAATCTTTATTAAATGCATATATTTGCACACACACAGTTTAAAGAAGGCCTATAAATATTTACATAATATTTAAATACAGTTCGAAGCAGACATTTTTAAATAATACATTTAATTACTATACATTTTTATTCTAATAAATCAAATTTTGTATCCATTATTTGATACATTTTCATTCTAAAGTTTTTTTCTAATGTGCTCCTAAATTGCTTAAATTAGGAGCTTGTTTGTGTTCTTTGGGGGGAAAAGAAAGTTAAACCCACTAACTACTACACACACACACACACACACACGTGGTGTTTGTTTCTATTGCTCACACATCACAGTCAAGCAGGGCTTGGCACTGGTTTCTTATGCTAATGTGCTATTGTGTTTTCCTCCTTGCAAGACAAGCTGTTACTTACATCCTGTATGTGTGTGTGAGTGTATATGCACCTCTTCTAGCTCATTCAAATGAGTGTCACGTTATGCTGTTGAAATCTGATCTTCTGTGGACTGTAAAGGGAAATGAAGCTTCTCCCTGTTTCTCTGTTGCTCTTTGTAGAAGTTTCAGAGGCATTGAGTGTTCTCTCTCTCTCTCTCTGTGTGTGTGTGTGTGTGTGTGTGTGTGTGTGTGTGTGTGTGTGTGTGTGTGTGTGTGTGTGTGTGTGTGTGTGTGTGTGTGTGTGTGTGTGTGTGTGTGTGTGTGTGTGTGTGTGTGTGTGTGTGTGTGTGTGTGTGTGTGTGTGTGTGTGGCGTGTGCATTCAGTGTTGACGCCGCTCGTATCTTGTTTAATTGAGGTGTTAGCGAGAGAGAAATATTGTGTGTGATGCGAAGACAGCAGTTTAAAGCTCCTTGCTCCTATGCAGCTGCAAACCCATACACTAGCACATCACCTTTCGTTTTCAGAACACATAATTAATATTCAGTAGATATCGGCATAAAAAAATCCATATCAGAACAACAATTCAGTACCAAGTGGATGCTTGGTTCTGAATATATATGGTACTGAATAGTATATATTACTAATAATGACTGGGTGTCAATGTCATCACTGTACTTTACTGGTATTGACTGGTTTGGTACTATGACAACCATTCTATTTGTAGCAAGTAATTTTTTTTTTTTTTTGCATGCTTTTTCCAATCATTTAGACATTTTTAGTTTGTAATGCACCAGATGTGAAGCTGATAGAAGTCTGTGGGACTAGTCTTGCTGCTAGTGTCAGTCGTCTGTGTGACCCGTCTCTCTCTCTCCGTCTGCAGGAGGAGGCTGAGCGATGAATAAGCTACGGCAGAGCTTCCGGCGAAAGAAAGACGTTTACGTGCCCGAGTCCAGCCGGCCGCACCAGTGGCAGACAGACGAGGAGGCCGTGCGCGGGGGCAAATGCAGCTTCGCTGTGAAGGTAATGAACACACATATACACACACACACACACCCACCTGTGCTCAAGCACCTGCAGCTGTCAATCGTGTTCATGCTCGAGATTCTAGAGCTTTGAGACACTTGTTGTCTGCTACTGTTGTGCTTGTCTGAACACGTCTCTGACCTATTTTTGGAGAATAATATGCTGATTTCTTAGGGCTGCATAACGATTAATCGCAACTAATCGTTTGCAGAATAAGTTTTTGTTTACATCATATGTGTGAACTGTGTATAATAATTATGTTTATATAAATACACAACATGCATGTATAGTTAAAAAAAAGTCTGTTTATATATTAAGTATTTATAATTATATATAATATAAATTTTATTTAAATATAAAATGTATATAAACGTAAATATTTTTTAAATACATGCATATGTGTGTATTTATAAATAAATAAATAATTATTTTACACAGTACACACATATATGATGTAAACAAAAACTTATTCTGCAAACGATTAATCGTTATGCAGGCCTAGTATTTCACACCATTTTTCAAAGTAAGTGTTCTTCTGTGATCTTTACAGGTCATATATGAAGAACTTTAGCTTTAAATATTTTCATATAAAACATTTTAAATTTTCTAAGACATTCGTTGACATTCTGTCAAATTCACTAGGGCTGTCAATATTAATGTGTTAATGCCATGCAATGAATTTTTTCAGTTTAATGCGTTAAAAATATTTATTCTCTCCTTCTTTGGCTAGCGTTACAATATATTATATGATCACGCTCTTTTTCATGTATATGCTTTTAAATTATTCTAGTGTGATAAGACTCAAAAGAGAACTCAGTGCAGTACTGGCGCGCGTCTGTGAATCTCCTGTCTGTGACACACACACACACACACACACACACACACACACACACACACACACACACACACACACACACACACACACACACACTCGTGTGCAAAGAAAGTTGCTTCCAGACAGTACAACGGACAAAAACACGAGTATGCCAAAATGGCAGTTTTGTCGAGTATCCTCGAAAGCACAGTCTTAAATGAGTTAAATGAACGTAAAGAGTTGAGAAAATGTGAATAAGATCCGCGTGATGTGCGTCAGGTCTTAAAGTGACAGCAGCCTAATAAATCTGCTGCTGTCTGTCATTAACGTTAATCAAACAACAAGAGGAAAAGAGAAAAGCACTCACTGCTCTTGATTGAATAACTTTTGTAGCTAAGGATTAATCTATATTTAATTTTTGCAGTGAATATCCTGTACAATATCCGTCCTCAACTTGCTTTTGATGGGTCTCTGGCTCACACATTTACCCACAATCCCACAGAGAGAGTAAACTGAAATCAAAGACGAGTGCATGTCTCCAAATTCTGACCGTCACTGCTTTTTTTCCCTGTAGATGTGATTTTTCACCTCTGTTTTAGGCTGGCTTATTATTGTACCATAAGGTCACAGTAAATCGGTGGCCTCTAGCGGGTGTGTGTGTGTGTGTGTGTGTGTGTGTGTGTGTGTGTGTGTGTGTGTGTGTGTGTGTGTGTGTGTGTGTGTGTGTGTGTGTGTGTGTGTGTGTGTGTGTGTGTGTGTGTGTGTGTGTGTGTGTGTCTGTGTCTGTGTCTGTGTCTGTGTCTGTGTCTGTGTCTGTGTCTGTGTCTGTGTCTGTGTCTGTGTGTGTGTGTGTGTGTGTGTCTGTGTTCTGTTGTCATGTTCTAGTTTCACTATCATCATCTGAGCTCTTATTTCTCCACCTGCTGATCATAAATATACTCATACAGCTCAGTGTGTGTGTATAAAGCAGTGAGTCAGTGTTTTTTTGGCTCGTGCTTTTGTGCAGTTGTGGTGCTTTTTCAGGAGAACGACATCCAATTGGTTGTTTAAATGTATAAAATAACCTTTTCTAAAAATTCTCTTCTCTTTTGTTCTTTTTTTCTGTTTTGGAGTCCTTCTTAAAGGAATAGTTCACCCAAAAATGAAAATGACCTGATTATATACTCACCCGACAGGAATATGACTTACTTTCTTCAGCCGAATAGAAATTAAGGTTTTGGAGGAACAAAAGAAGCCAGTAAACGGTGCTCAGCATCTGCGGGACTTTCTTTCTAATTCTCGGATTAGTTTATGATGAAATTTTGTGGTTTTGCACATCTTTAGCATTAATCAGTTCATATTGGATGTCTTGATAAATAGATCTGCGTTAAAATCAGATGGAGGCAAAGCTGAGGAACAACAGTCGTTCAGTTCTGAGCTCATGCACGTATTAGCGGCACATTTTTCTCAGTTTTACAAGCCACTGAAAATGTCAATGGAAATCTAATAAACAATAACCCCAGGATGTGTGTTGTAAACCATTGAAAAGAATTCCTTTAATTCTAAGTTAAAGGAATTTATAGAATAGAATAAATGAATTCTAACTAATGTATATATTGAATATTATTCATAATATTATAATTTGCAACAGGAAAATGAAGCATATGTTTTAGGATATTATGATTTTGTGAGATTTCTGTGATTAATCACATCACCCCTCTCCCAAATATCTCATTCTCAATACTTTAGTGCAGTTGCTATACATAATATACTGTACAATTTACATAATATTTTATTATATTGTTTTGTGAAATTTGCTTTAGCTTGAAAAATATTGAAAAATACGTTTAACATGGATATCTTATAAATGTTTTCGTAGCACGTCTTTCTCTGTCTGGACTCTGCGTGGACTGGAGCAAGTTCCTGATACCTGGCTATTAACACACATGTTTGAAAGTGTCTGATGACCAGTTCACATAAAGGTTCAGTTGTGTTGAGGACACACTTCTGACTGCCCGAGAAGACGAGCTCTATGAATAACCGTGCCCATTTCCCAGCTAAATTACTACTGTTCTTTTACAGGCAATGGAAAACGGCTGTTCTCGTGGTTATAGACAGCGAGTTTTCTCATTCATGCTCAATAACTGGTTCAGAGTCATGTTATAAGTAGGGATGTGCGCAAAAAACAATTTCATTAATGTTTTTAACGGAAATATTGCAACCGACTAGTGTAACTCACCCCCCTTAGACAGTGTGTTATATTTGAATTAGACTAAATCTATGAACAGTCAAATCTTATTGTGTCTGAATGGCACTAAAAATGATAATAATAATTCATTACATTTATATAGCGCTTTTCTCGGCACTCAAAGCGCTTTACATCGAAGGGGGGGGATCTCCTCAACCACCACCAATGTGCAGCATCACCTGGATGATGCGACGGCAGCCATATTGCACCAGTACGCCCACCACACACCAGCTTACTGGTGGAGAGGAGACAGTGATGAAGCCAATGAATATATATATATACTGTATATATGATAAGGGAGCCATGATGGACAGGGACCACTGGGCAAATTTGGCCAAATTTGTCTCGTTCGAAAGACATCCTGGGATTTTTTTTGACCACAGAGAGTCAGGACCTCGGTTTAACGCCTCACCCGAAGGACGGAAAATAGATACATTCCTCGCATTACGATCATTGTATATTAAACTTGAGCGTTCACATAAGCAACGTTGGCCATTATAGACATATTTATTCATATCAATATAGGACCAATAAGTTCAAACCCAATAGCCTATTATAAACCGATTTCCTCAACCACTTTGGCAACCACTTGTGTGTCCGGGTTTGAATGCCCTTCTCCTGTTCGAAAAGTATCTG
Organism: Meda fulgida; assembly: GCA_030578275.1. NCBI lineage: Eukaryota > Metazoa > Chordata > Actinopteri > Cypriniformes > Leuciscidae > Meda > Meda fulgida. Next base: position 6,074,778 of record CM060632.1, on the reverse strand, counting down.
TTCACTTGGCGTGTACTGACAACTACATTTACCGTATTCTCTTCGTTAGGATGCTGATATAACAACTGTTCAAGTAAGTTTCATTCATAATATTTCTCCTTCTATCTGACCTAAAATTGTATACCGTATTGTCCACATAACCGATAGTATAACAAGCCTATAAGCAAGCTTAATTGTTTTATACTAGTTTGACATGACAGAAGAAAACGGAAAAGTTTTGTGTAGGCTTTCGAAATACTCCCTCTCCTTGCTCATCCTCCGAGCGAAAACCAACGCTTACAAAACCTGAGGTAAAATGAAATTTATTTGTTTTCCGCTCCGCTTTTTAAAATAATATGTTAAATTTGAAATGTAACATTAACATGACTAATTTAAACTATAGCATTGGTAAAATTTGGAACGACTAGTATTTCCAAGTCGACTAGCACCAGTATTGTTTAATCGACTTGTCGAATAGTCTCACACATCCTTTTTTTTTCCCTCCTTGAGTTTGAGCAGCATATTCTCCATATTCATGTATCATACTACATGAGCAATAAAAGCCTGATGTATAAAATATGATACTCACGAATACGAAAGAAAACATGCAATTATTTGTCTAAATGTTTAAGTTCAAGAGTATTTTTTCGTATGTCGAGCTTTAACAGGGTTAATAAACAGGTGCACTCCTCTGATGTCACAGACTGACAATAGCCAAGCAGCTTCTGTGTGTTTGACTAGGGAAGGGGAAGGACTTCCTCTCAGCACAATAGCTGTCCGCCTCAGCCTGACCTCAGCCGCCCCGGGACGCTTGTGGGCGAGACGCAGGGATGTCTTCTACGAGAGGGGTCTGTCGTGTCAGTGGTCACCGCACCCGTAGTTCAAACAGGGTTAGATGGGTCTATGTGACCTCTTCCTGGTGGGACCATAGACTGTAAAAAAAAGATGGACGACGCCCCTTCACTCTCTTCCATTGCTGAAAAGTGAAGCCGCCAAAGTCCTGATATGGCACTGACATCTTGCGCAGATTTGGGACCTGCTTCTGCGCAGTAGTGAACATGTCAAACGCGTCGCGATATCAAGGTCCCGCCCTCACTCCCGCAGAAACGGTTACTACAAAGTTTACTGTGTGAAATAAACAGTTATGAACATGTAGACATTAAAGTTAAAGCTCCAATCTCATCCCGAAAATCCCCCAAAAAAGTCTGTTGGTGTTTTAGTGACTACTTCGTTTAGAGAAGCTGTCAATCATGATGTCACATTCCTGTTTTTATACCCTCAAATAACTAAGACCAAACTAATTAATTTAAAAAACTAACACTTCAATTTAAATCCGCGTGATAAAAACGGCCTAAAATGACAGAAAACATTGTTGGAATTTTTTTTTTTTTAATTGTAATTTATTTGTTTAGTTTCCATCTTGTCCAATTAGACTTCATGGGGAGGGCGGGGTTTATGAGCTATACTGGGACTAGCCACCGGGGGACGATCGAGACACTTTAGCTTCACTTTTCAGGACTTGGTTGGAACAGGAAATACTGAGTTACACGTTTTCAAAGCTAAACTACTGTTTCTCTGTGTGTCTCTACTAGTATCTGGGGCACGTGGAGGTCGATGAGTCTCGTGGCATGCACATCTGTGAAGAAGCCGTCAAGAGATTGAAGACGGTAGGTGTACGAACGCACACAGATCTTCAGTCAGAAACACAAGACTTCCTTCATCTCCTGTTCATCACCTTGACAATCTCCCTCAGTCCATGTCTGTTCTCCTCCAATCGCATCACATCTCTTACCCTGCAGTCGACACCAAGTGATCTATTTAAAGTGTGTCTGTCTTCTGCTGTTCTCGCCCCCTTCCGGCGGTCTCGCTCATGTTATCATCCATCAGTTAAAAAATGGCTGCATTTTGTCATAATGTCGATTAACTCATCACTTAACAAAAGCTAAATTTACTTTTAATGGAAGTACTATACTGTAGATAGGAGCAGATAACAAATGTTAAAGTCCCCCTGTGTTTAAAAATCAAGCTTTTATTGTAGTTTATATGTCTATATGATGTTTTTAATATGCTTTAACACAAACCATGTGCAAATTCATAAGTCGACAGCATTGCTGAGTATTTTCTCCTTAAAACTGCAGTGAATTAAAGACAGTCTCAAAGACACGGTTTGAAATCGCTGGTGTTTCTGACGTCACAAACTACCTTGTAACCAATCAGATCAACGTGTGATCGTCAACCAGTGATCTCTGAGCTGGTGTGAGTGAGTGGAGGCGGGGCTCATTTACATATTCATAGAACCGCGTATACTAAATCAGGCAAGTGTGTCGAGTGTAGATTCAACCATATTTTAAGGCATGAAGAATGTTTTTTTAAAGGGAAAAAACTTTTAAATATGTAATTTTAGTGATCAAAGATGAGTTTTAAGGGATACAATTATTGATTACAGTCTCTACAAGGGGGACTTTAAAATAAACATTATTTAAGACAAGTATAACTGCAAGAATTAAATATCATTCATGTTAATATAAGACTAGTGGAAACAATTGCTTAGTTGTCAAGTTTTTATCATTAAAAAAAAGTATTACTTTTATTCAGTAAGGATGAATTAAATAGATAAGTGACAGTAGACTTTTACATCGTTGTGAAAATATTCTGTTTTAAATGAATGCCATTCTTTTCTGTTTTCACAAATCAAACCATCAGAATAATCTGCATTTCCACTGGCTTCTCTGCTGAGCGAGGGTGTTACGTTACTACATAACCAGTGCCCACACACCTGTCACAATAGTCTTTGTTTACGAGTTTTTCCAGTTTTGATAACATACTTAACATTCAAAACAATTCAATGTAGCATTAGTGTCATCATGAGCGTCACATTTGCAAAATAAAATAATTGAATTTCAGACTGACTGTAAGTAGGGCTGAAGTAAATTGCCAGGACAACAAAAATAGGAAGCTGCTGCCAGTGTACAGCACTGTTGATTTGAATGGGAGTTATGTGGTTTTGTAAACACATTATCCCGAATGCTTTCGCATTGGGCACCAGCTCCAAGTCACCGAGTCAGCAGAACAGGTATGTTATGATTTCCTTAAACCGCAACACGTAAGCACACAATCCAGCAGGAGAAGCACAGGCGTGAGTTTCCGGTCTCGGCAGCGTCCAGCGGAAGACATTCCATTCTTCAGGGAAAAGGAAATCCACTGGGTCTATTTCCCGCATTGACAAGGACTCAGGCGCCTCCGCCCAGGTTAAGCTCAGGGGAAAATAGAGTCGTGATGTTTGTCACTTTCCACCTGACGGCTTGCTCTGAGTAATTGCGTTTCTTTTCAGTCTGACCTTCTGTTTAATCACATTTCACATTTGCGCTTCAGGTCGGAGGATGAGGGCTGCTTGTCGAAGGCCTTCCTTTTCTGTGAGGTTTAATTGAGGAGTTGGCAGTAGAACTAGTCTATTTCTCACACTCTTTAAATGCATTTTATTTTTCTTACATTTAAATTTCACAAAGTCTGTCAAAGAAAAGATCTATTTTTTTCAATGCGGTCAATAGAAACGAAGGTTCAGAGTTCACAGATGTCTGCATGCTCTTTGAATAAACTCCCACTTATCTGGGAATTCTGGCATAGTCTCTCATACAGTTGCTTTCACAGAGAGTTATAAAAGAAAGTTCAACTAGGAATGAAAATTATAATTTACTCTACTCATGTTTTTGTAATACCCATATTCTGACTAAAATTGCTAAATTAAAGGTTCAGTAAGCGATTTCTGAAAAACGCTGTTGAAAATGGATTGGAGTGAGCACCACAACACAGAGAGAGCGAGCCAATCAGCAGAAGGGGGCGTGTCCACTCATAATGGGGAGGAGAGAGAGTGAGCCAATCGACAGTAGGGGGCGTGTTCACTCATGATGGGGAGAGAGAGCAAGCCAATCAGCAGTAGGGGGCGTGTCCCCTCATGATGAGAGGAGAGAGCGAGCCAATCGACAGTAGGGGGCGTTCACTCATGATGGGGAAAGAGAGCGAGCCAATCAGCAGTAGGGGCGTGTCCCCTCGTGATGGGGAGACAGAGCGAGCCAATCAGCAGTAGGGGGTGTGTCCACTCGTGATGGGGAGACAGAGCGAGCCAATCAGCAGTAGGGGCGTGTCCACTCATGATGAGAGGAGAGAGCGAGCCAATCAGCAGTAGGGGGCGTGTCCACTCATGATGGGGAGGAGGAAGAGTGAGCCAATCAGCAGTAGGGGGCGTGTCCACTCATGATGGGGAGAGAGAGCGAGCCAATCAGCAGTAGGGGGCTTGTCCACTCATGATGGGGAGGAGGAAGAGTGAGCCAATCAGCAGTAGGGGGCTTGTCCACTCATGATGGGGAGGAGGAAGAGTGAGCCAATCAGCATTAGAGGGCGTGTCCCCTCATGATGGGGAGGTGGAAGAGTGAGCCAATCAGCAGTAGGGGGCGTGTCCACTCGTGATGGGGGAGGAGGGAGTGTGAGCCAATCAGCAGCGAGGGGCGTGTCCACTCATGATGGGGGACAAGGGAGAATGAGCCAATCAGCATTTTTTATTTTTTTGGTAAGCACTTCTCATTACAAGTATGTGATTGGGTTTGGTGCAGGTTTTGTTCTTAAATGCAGAGCAGACGCAGAAATTGAGTTGAATGTGGAACCGAGTCGCTCTGAGACGCTGAAAACACCAGTGGGTCATCAACTGCTTGCGTGCAAATGGACACAGTGCAGCGCTTCACTATGAAACACGCAACACATATATTTATGTAATTTAATCACAGCCTTTGCGGGCACCATATTGCCATTTCGGTTTCATTTCAAATAATCTTGCAGCCCTAGTCTGAGTGTTATGCCTATTAACATAACACAAGATTTAAAGAGGCAGCTTTAACATAAAATTCATCTCTCATGACCCTGTAACCTACTCAAACCCTCGCTCAGACAGTCCAAACCTCATTATCTCCACAACTAATCAACACTAATTAAGTTACTATCACTGTAACCCGTAGCACGAAATCAAGTGGCTTTAAAAGGAGAAGTGTGTGTGTGTTGTGTGTGTGTTGTAATGTGATTTCCTCTCACTGGAAGCCTGCCACCGGTATTCAGGAACTCCATGTGTCTCTGCAGAGGCTCATCTTTATTAATATCATCCACTTGTGTTTATTGTTTATCATTTCTGTGTTAGCTGCACCCAACATCCTCCAGATGGCGCTCTCATTCATAATGATAAACGTGCTTCACATGTTTGAAGGCTTGTGTCTGGCAGGTGAAGATCAATCCCTATAATGTCCCTAATGTCTGAGTTTGTTGACTATATTAATAAAATCAAAATCATATTTATTTTAAAGACTATATTACATTTACAGTTAATGGAATTGTTTTATGTAATTACTTAAGAGACCTGCTTAAATGGTGCCTTATTACACAGCATACTAACCAAAATGGAATCTCATAAGTGAGTGAATTTAAGCGCTCTATATAGGCAGCCGGTCTCTCTTTAACTAAATTTTCTCACTGTGTTCATCACGATGCATATTAGGATGACGGATCCATGAAGCAATAAGTCCTTCGATTTTATATTTTGTGTTAGAAGCTGGTTGATGGCTTGTCATGAGGCTCTATCTTGCTAGGCTTTGAAACTGAACTCTTATCCTGAGTTTAACCTTCAGGTTTCAGAAGAATGAGAGCAAGCACACACTTCCGCACTGATTCTAGTCTCTCTGTTTGTGTTTGCTGATGATCTTTGACCTCTTGAAGTTGGAATTTCAGGGGATGTACATTAGCGTTATGCCATCAGACGCACCCTTTCTGTTCAATGATTAAGCCATTCATGTTGGCGCTCGTTTTTCCCTCTAAGCTTCTGTTGTAAACTACCTGGTTACTTCCTGTTTTCTGCAGACCTTGATGGAAATAAATGTTGTGATATTGTTGTGATGTTATTTCCATCAAGAGGTGCATACATTTTTGGTTAAGATCTAGTATTGACAATGCAAGAGTCAAGACTCTGTAAAGTCTCCAGCACATCCCTAAGACTTTCAATGAATTTAAAGTCTGGACAACTCGTATGAAAATGATTCTTCATGCTTCTCCCAACCATTCTTTCACAATCTGAATCTTGACATTTTCATCCTGTAATATGGCCACGATGTGTTTCCTACATGGTTGTTTAAGAAATGAAAAGCCACTCACTCCATCAATTAGAGCTAGAAGAACTGTTGCCAAACTTAAAACATGCTAGAAACATAATAATCACTACGATAATGATATAGTCATAAACTCTTAAGTATTTGACTATTTGAATCCAAGCAGCAACTTTTTTTGGCCGGACAGTGTATGCTCAGAACTAACCAATACTGTTGAACAGACCACAATGTTCAAGGGCTGGTTATGTAGTAACTGTTATGACAACTGTCCTCAAAACATTGGAAATGCAGGCTGATTCTGGGAGAGGATTGCAGATTTCAGTAAAGGGGGACATTTCAATTGTTCTTTTCTTTAGTGTTTCTTGTTTCTATTTATGTCCAGATCTTGTATTTATGTCTGTCTACGGTCTGCATGTTCTCTGCTCAGTATCTCTAGCGTCAGTGTGACAGTTAATATCCATGAAACTCCAGCCCTCCTCCATCTGTTTGCATATGTTCTGATGTGAATGCATTATGATGTTCTCTTTTTCTAAGCAGGTTTGTTCACATGAGCCATTAAGAGCATCTTGATCCTCTCTCACCCCTTAAACCTCTTTTCTAACCCAATGAGCATTGCTTTCCTTCTATGGCTGTGTATGAACGTGTGAAAAGCTCTTCAGCGTAATCATACCTTTAACTTTCCTTAACATGTAACCTCCACCTCTTTCTGTGAAACTCTGTGCCCTTAACTGAAGATCAGTATAATGGTTATGGTGGTCACGATTACTTGAACTGAAATCCAAACCTCAGTTAACCCATTAAAACCGGATCACACATCTGTGTGTGTTTACCTTACCTTTTTAGCAGGCGTTTTAGGCCTAAAGGACATGAGGTCAGTGTAGATGAGGAGGCGAATGGTGCACTTCTTGTTTCACAAAGGCCACATACACACTGCAAAGTTTAGGGAATGCCGGATGCATTGATGCCGTTAACTTTCCACAAGCATACAAAATACAGCAGTCGGTCTCTTCTCCATTAATGATAACCACTGCAAGGCTTTTTGAGTCACGCATCTGTAAACAAGATTCATGATGCCAGCAGTTTGTGGATACAGTTGTAGATGTAGTTGTCATATCTATAAATAACCAAACTCTGTAGAGAACAGGAATGTGTATCAGGGTCTCAGCATCAAATACAAAATCAGTTAAAGGTTTACTAATTTTGTTATTTACTAGTTCGTTTTTTTAAATGTGTCTATAATTAGTTATTTTGTTAATATATATGATAAATAGCTGGAATAAAATAAGTTCTATTTTATATTTTATTTTCATTCAGTTAGCATTTATTTTATTTAAGTAGAGATGAAACAGTATGAAGATTTCATATCACGATTATAGTGACCAAAATGATCTCGGTTATCAGTATTATCAAGGTATTGTTAAAATGTTAAAATGTGCTGGAAATGTTCAAAAAGTACTGATACCCAAAGCTGAAATAATTTCGCCACATTTATATTGAAAACCAACAAATAATAGAAAAAAAGCAGCACTATGTGCTTTTTGTTCGCATAAACATTAAAATAATTATATTGACAACAACAACGGCCGTAATTGAGGTGAACAAAATACTTACAACATAATGTTTATCTACGACATGTTCAAATACAATTACAAAATGATAAACCTCACATTTCAGTCTTTATCATTCTGACCCTTTTCTTAAAAAACTGTTTATAGGATTTTAGGTATTTTATCTGCTCTGTAAATAATTCTAGATACCTTGTTATATGAATTGTTTAGATTTTAGAATGCACATCATATTATTTTCAATCAATTGGTTAAAATTTCCAACTTTGCATAAAAATCCAGCCCTATTTTCAGGGGCAGAATAAACAATTCCCACTCTTTGACAGTAGGTGGCGCTTATTGAACAGCAGAAATAGAGCTGTTTTTCTGTGCACTTATAAACACTACTTTTTTAGGCAGTACACAGACATAAGATGAAGACTCAGTTCCCTTCAGAGATGCATTCATGCCATTCATTCATTCATACTATCTTATAATCACTCAGCACTCGACTGTAAAGATTGTAAAAGTTTGTAGAGGTTGTAAAATTAACTGCCTTCCGCCATGTTTTCACACAAAATGAAAACCTAAGCTGCATGTTGTTGCTTTACTTTGTTTAACGCTGGCCATAATTTACCATAAGGTTTTCAAATTGCGGTAATCAAATATGGTTAAATTAAAATATGAAATGGTAATGCTAACCACCAAGGAAACCTGTAACCGTTTTGTTCACTTTTTTTTATTGGTTTTAGTTAACAATGATAGCTCTAGTGTGTATGTGGCCAAAGAGGGATTTTTGAAACCTTCACCGATCTGGGATGTGTGTATGGGATTAGTGAACACCGGAGCCGAGATGTGGCACTTCTGATGGAAACTCTTGAGGTCATCAGAAGCAATCCTAATGAACTACTGCTCAAAGCTGCTGCCATCACTAACATGATAACATGATTTCGTTTAGAGGATTAGTTCACACGAAACAAGGAGAAATCTGTCATGATTTACTCACTCACTCAAACCTGCTTTTTTTCCTATGTGAAACACAAAAGGAGATATTTACTAATTTGTTCATGCTGCTCTTTTCCATACAAAGAAATTGGATGTAAACAAAAGCTGATGATCTCCAGAAAACAGTAAAAAGCACCATAAAAGTAATGTGTGACTCTTAGAGCTGCAAGATAATGGTTAAACTAATCAGAATTATTTAGCTAAAATTATAATCACGATTGTTCTCATTTGAGAAATTTCTTTTCTACATTTGATCAGATTTATTGCTCTTTGGCGTAAGCTGTTTATGCACATATAGACCTATGAAACTAAACAATGTAGATTTACATTACATCTAAATACAAGTTTTTTGATGACAGTCAGCACTAGCCATTGAAGTAACACTTCATATTATAAATGAGAGAGGTTAAATTATTCGTTAATTGTTAAATGAATCGGGAAAAAAAATCTATAGATTAATCGATTGAGAAAAATCTTTCAGTCCCAGCCTTATGGTCTACTTTTATCATTTCTTATTTTTGTAGCTCAACAGCATTGGTCCACATTCACTTTCGCTGAATGGAAAAGAGCTTAAGTGAGTAAATGACTAATTTTTCATTGCGTGCCAACTTTTCCTTGAAGAATAATGAAATAATCCAACTCACTTAGTGGAGTAATAATACTAGACCTGTAACAGCACCAATAACATCAACCTGAACTTCACACGTGGTGAATCTGACTCCTGATTGGTGAGCTAGAGGTGTGATCTCCCCTTCTTATCCTCTCCATACTTCACAACTTTGTCATTCTTAACCATCGAAAGCCCCTAAACCAGAGTCCGCCCAAACACGCACTCACAGGACATTGTGTCTCAGTTCATTTGTAACCCTCTCCTGCCTTTTCCTCCCACCAACATCCCCTTATCAACCCTCCATTCCAGGACAGAAAGTTCTTCAAGGGCTTCTTTGCAAAAGTAAGTTCTGCTGTGTGCATTTATGTACAGTCCCAAAAACTCTCTATGCAAGTACGATTTCTTATGTTGTTGCTTCAGAAATATATGCGATTTCAGAATTGACCACAATTTATCAAGACCAGATATGAGGGAGAAACCCAGAAACACCTCATATGTGCCGCTCACGAGTATAAGGGGCTTTCCTTGCCATTAAAGCTTGGATAACACTCGTACGTCTCCTTCCATTAAAAATAATGGCTAGTGCGGTAGCGGAGATATACGTAAACCTACCAACATCCATGCCGTGATTTTTGGAACAACGTTTTAGTCGCATAACATGGAAACGCCGTCATTTCACAATAGTTTTTTATCGACATTTAGAAAATATTGCGAAAGTTTTGCGCAACTGTAATGAAAAACACGGCTACTGTTGAGTTGAACCAATAACCGAGAGGTCCACAGAGCAGCAATGAGTGTCGATTAATCATTAAAACAGTATATTTCTGTCGACCTCTCCCCGTGAGTCCTGAGGTCTTTTACCGCCACAGAAACAAATAAGTACTGCACGATTGCAGTGCCTTGCTCAAGCATTCAGCTCTGTGTGTGTGTACTTGCATAGAGTATGTTTGTGGCTCAAACATGTGTGAATGTGTGTCCACTTTTTTCCCCTCTGATAGATTAGTTTGCTCCTAAAACATGCCTGGAGCAATAGGAGAGTGTGTGCAAAGGGGCAAACTGAGTCACAAAACTCATTTTGTTTCCTTTCGTGTTACGAAAATGTGTGTGTGTGTGTGTGTGTGAGAAAGAGCTAATTTCTGCACTTAGGTAAGTGAACACAGCTCCCCGAATCAGGTTGTGTGTTTGTTTGAATGCTTACTTTCTGTTCTTTCTTTCTGGTTTTCAACAACATGCCTGCTTCTTCTAATACTGCTGTAACCTTCTCAAAACTCAATGTTTTTAACTTTTCTCTATTTTCAGGAGTTGTTGGTAGATGAAAGTACATTTGTGTGAAAGTCGAGGAGGGTGAAGGGCCTCAACAAGGGGGACGTGTGGGAAAATCAACTCTCTTCTCTTTTAAAGTCTCTCTTTTCCCTCCATCTCTCATTGTATGTGTGTTATGTGTGTTCACACAGGCGGGTAAGAAGGCTGTGCGTGCGGTGCTCTGGGTGTCTGCAGATGGCCTGAGGGTCGTAGATGACAAGACAAAGGTACTGAAGGACTCCAGACTGACCTGAGATGATCCACTAGATCCCACAGCACATATAAATACAGTACAGATGATCATAATGAAGAGCACTTGCTCACTGCAGTTAGATGCGATCACTATTGCATTTTAAGGAAATCATCCAAACTGATTTTGTGAATCAGACCAGCCGATTAAAAGAAAAGATGCTATTCAAAAGAAGGGTTTGTTCATGAACTCGTGTCAAATTAACAATGAGAGCTAGTGCACATCAGGAAGTATCTCAATAATACTTAAAAAAAAAAAAATGGGGGCGGATGTCAAGATCTAGTAAATGACGACACAAAGCTAATTTACTGTATGTATGGCTTTAGAAGACATCAAAGTCTCCCTGTTGTGAAAATCAAGCTTTTAATGTAGTTTATATGTCTATGTGGTGTTGTTAATATGCTTTAAGACAAACCATGTGTAAACTAATAAGTCAACACCATTGCTGAGGATTTTCTTTTTAAAACTGCAGTGAATTAAAGACTGTCTCAAAGACACGGTTTGAAATCGCTGGTGTTTCTGACGTCACAAACTACCTTGTAACCAATCAGATCAACGTGTGATCGTCAACCAGTGATCTCTGAGTGAGTGAGTGAGTGGAGGCGGGGCTCATTTGCATATTCATAGAACCGTGTATACTAAATGAGGCAAGAGTTTAGAGTTACATTCAAGCTATTTTAAGGCATGGAGGGTTTATTTTTCCAAGGAAAAAACTTTTAAATATGTAATTTTGTTGATCAGATGAGTTTAAAGTGATAATATTATTGACTACAGGGGGACTTTAAAAATACTGACCAGTAGTTATACTTTTTATAATGCTCTTGCATCCTTTAATTCTTTGATCCCATTCATTGAAAATGCACAGAAAATGTGCATTCTTCTCTCTCTCTCTGTCTCTCTCTCTCTCTCTCTCTCTCTCTCTCTCTCTCTCTCTCTCTCTCTCTGTCTGTCTGTCTGTCTGTCTGTCTGTCTGTCTGTCTGTCTGTCTGTCTGTCTGTGTGTGTGTGTGTGTGTGTGTTACATTAAAGAGGTTTGGGTCAACATGAGGACTAGGTGAATGAAGCAGGTCTCCTATATTCATGCACACTTATCATATTCATCTCTTCCTGCCACCTGCTGGTGTGAGCCCGTCATTGCTCATCACTGCATGAAGGCCTGCTGGATTTGGTATTATTAAAATAAAATAATCTGAGGGTTACTGGTTCATATACTGTAAGCATTTTTGAAAGATAGTCTGGAGCAAATCCATGCAATGCCTTGTAACCAATAAAAATGAAGCCCCTTTTTCAGAACAAAGCAAACGATCTACAGGTCTGAAAACACCCAGTGTTCATCAGTCATACATCAGTTTATCTGCAGTCATACTGTAATCAGGGATTCAAACTCATCAGGGGTGAAAAGAAGCTTTAAAATGTGTATTTAAGTTTTATTTTAGACAATTTTATAACTACTTACTACTGTACTGTAAAATAGAAGGGAGAGCTTCTCTTTTGTTGACAACAGATTTAATAATTTTTTGGATTTCTGTTTTTGTAGACTGTTCTGCATCAGTAAAAGATTGTACATTTCAAAAAGTCAGTGTCTTTCATTACGTCTGTGCAGTGATCAGTGCTTGCTTTAGATGGTAGGCCTACACACATTTTCAGCTAATTTCTTTGCTCAGTATAACTGCTTGAGGGGACTGCTGTATTATTATTATAATGCATAAACATCACATAAAAACAAACTGAACTGTGGTTATCCACTTGAGATGTTTGTCAGATGGTTTCATACGCAGCGGTATGGACTTTTGTGCTTCGCCAGACTGGGTGATTCTGCTTTTTCCTCGCTACAAATAGTAATAGTATTAAGTCTAAATTAAAGCATTTCTTTAGTCTGGCCTTCCTGTAATATCTGTAAATCTGACCTTCCTGTAATATCTTATAATGCTTTTTATATACAGGTGAAATTCGAAAAATTAGAATATCGTGCAAAAGTTATAATTTTGATGATTATGGCTCACATCTTATGAAAACCCCAAATTCAAAATCTCAGAAAATTTGAATTACATGAAATCAATAAAAAGTGTATTAATAATAATAATAATAATAATTTTATTGTCATTGCAATGATACAAAGGCATTTATTTAACCATTCACCTGTATTTCATGTGTTTTTCTTCATTTTTAGATATTGGCCTTTAAACTTCCTCATAAACTTTTTTCTTATTCTTCTATTTGAATGGGTCTACTATCCATTGTATCTATTTTTTATTTTATTTTATATTTTTCCTGTAAAGCACTTTGAACTGCATTGATTTGTTTGGAAAAATGTGCTTGCTTAATGTGTTACAATGTTGCATTTTCTTCTTGGTATGGTTAGTTTTTCACAAGGCAACATTTCAGAGCAGACCAAAATGTGTTTATACAGTCACATGTGCGTAAAACGTCCTCTTATTGGTCAGAGATTCCTCTGCGTCATCCGTCAATGGATTGACCTTTTGTGGCTTCATCTGTAGCTGTCGTGACAAAACATCGTGCGTTTGTAAAATTATGAAAACAAACAGTATGCCACTGGTTTCCTTTCCGTGAAGTTTGTGGAGCGCGTCACAAAAACGTATCGAAACACAGCGTATAGGCTACTAGCAAACTCTAGTTCTCAAACAAATGCTCCAAACAAGAAAATATAAATGTCATTTGTAATGACTTGCATTTTGCCTGTTTTGTTTTCAGGATCTGATTCTAGACCAGACAATAGAGAAGGTTTCGTTCTGTGCGCCGGATCGTAACTTTGAGCATGCCTTCTCCTACATCTGCAGAGATGGGACCACACGCCGCTGGATCTGCCACTGTTTCATGGCCGTCAAGGACTCGGTGAGCGCTCTCATGCCCGTCAGATACGCTCATGGCCCCGGACTTATTCACATACAATTGTGTCTGGAAAACTAAGAACGAGAGCTTACGAGTTTACATCTTTCAAATGCAAAAAATCAAATTGTTCTATATGTTGTTAATTGCACATAATCTTACTTCATGAGAACCATTTTTTAGGAAGATTACATTTTGTGTCTAAACATTTTATGAATATCATGAAAAGTACTAATAACATGAAATTAAATGTAAATACTAAATGTATAATATTTCAAAAATGTATACTTAAATAGTTACAATTACAAGAATAAATACCAAATCCATTGCAGTGACAACAATATAAACTAGAATACAGCATTAAATCTGCATGAAATGACCAGACTGCTGAAGGGGTGCTCTCATTACTTACATTACATCCCATACTACCATAAAGTCTCTTCTGCTCACCAAGGCTGCAATTATTTGTCCAAAAATACAGTAAAAACAGCAATATTGTGAAATATTATTACAATTTAAAATAGATGTTTTCTATTTGAATATATTTTCAAATGTATTTTATCCCTATGATGCAAAGCTGAATTTTCAGTAGTTTCTTACTACTATCCTTGTTATCATTTCTTATTATTTTCAGTTGTGCTGTTTAATATTTTTGGGTAAACTGGGATACATTATTTTTCAAGATTCTTTGATGAATAGAAAGTTCTAAAGAGCAGCATTTGTTTGAAATAGAAATCGTTTGTAACATTATAAATGTCTTTAGTGTCACTTTTGGTCATGTAATGACCTTCAGAAATGACCCTTCAGAAATCATTACAATATGCTGATTTGATGCTTAAAAAACACTCATTATTATAATCAATGTTGAAAACCATTGTGGACAATTATTTTTCCAGCATTCTTTGATGAATAGAAAGTTCTATTTCATTTATTGAAATAAAATATTTTGTTACATTATTAATGTCTTAACTGTCACTTTTGGTCAATTTAATGCATCCTAAAAAAAATTCTGATATACAGTGCTATGCATACGTTTAGACATCCATGCTAAAGTTGCCTAAAAAGAGTAAAAAACTTTTTTAATGCCGTTATTAAAAAAAAATGAGGAAAAATCCAACCTTTAAGGACACCAATTTTCTTCGTGAATGAATAGTGTATCGTAAATAAATAAATGTTCTTCCTTAAAATACAGAGGTCATAAGTCAGCACACCCCTATGTTAAATTCCCATAGGCAGCAGATTTTTATTTTTAAAGGCCAGTTATTTTATGGATCCAGGATACAATGCATCCTGATAAAGTTCCCTTGGCCTTTGGAGTTAAAACAGCCCCATCATCACACACTCTTCACCACAGCTAGAGATCGGCGTGGTTGTATTTCAGTTAGCCTAATAGCTGGTTTGATTTGCATTGACAGATGATCTTATGGAAAGTACCCCATGCCAATATGCATAGCACTGTATATGTATATATTTATGCTTTAAAAATGAATCATATTTATACAACTCTTTAATTTGGATTAATTAATATAATACTATATTGGATTAAAGCCTGTGAAGAAAGAGCTTTGAGTGTTTGTGTGGCCGTGTTGTCAGGGGGAGCGTCTGAGCCATGCGGTGGGCTGTGCGTTTGCCGCGTGTTTGGAGCGTAAGCAGAAGCGGGAGAAAGAGTGCGGGGTCACGGCCACTTTCGACGCCAACCGCACCACCTTCACACGGGAGGGCTCGTTCCGCGTCACCACGGCCACAGAGCAGGCGGAGCGAGAGGAGGTCATGCGGCAGCTGCAGGACACCAAGAAAGGTGCGTTTCAGAGAGTGACCAACTGGAGCGGGGGTTCGGGGATATGTGGGATGTTACTGTCTGTCTACACATTTTTGATACAGTACCATTTAAAAGAAGTCTTTTCTGCTCAACAAGGATATTTGTATTTGATCAAAATGACAGTAAAGCACAGGAATATTGAGAAATATTATTACGATTTAAAATAACTGTTTTCTATGTGAATATACTTTAAAATGTAATTTATTCCTGTGATCAAATCTGAATTTTCGGTGTCACATGATCCTTCAGAAATCATTCTAATATGATGATTTGATGCTCAAGAAACATTTCAAGACTTGAAATGACTTTACAAGACTTTTAACTAGCTGGTGTCATTCTGATTTTTAGTGGATTAGTAATAACATCTATTTTTATGATCAGTTACACACCACTGTAAAAAAAGATCGGGGTATTTTTTTTTTTTTTTGGTTGATGTTTTTATTTAGCAATGATGCATTAAATTGATCAAAAGTGATGGTAAAGAAATTAATAATGTCACAAATAAATGTTCTATTGATCAAAGTATTATTAAAATAATGTTTCATGCTTTCCACAAAATCATTAAGCAGCACAGCTGTTTTACACTCTCATAATAATCAGAAAAATGTATTGAGCTGCAAATCAACATAGAATGATTTCTGAAGGATCATGTGACACCGAAGACTGGAGTAATGATGTTAAATTCAGATTTGATCACAGGAATAAATTACATTTTCAAATTCTCATAGAAAACAATTTTAAATTGTAATAATACTTCACAATAGTAGTGTTTTTAATAGCATTGAGGGAAAAAAATGCAGCCTTGGTGAGCAGAAGACATCTTTCAGAAAGATAAAATAAATATCATTCTCACCCCAAACTTTTGAACGTGGTGTAGTGGTGTAATTGGCAACCAACCCTTCGTCTCTCCTCAGACTCTGAGTGTGTGTTGAGCATCTCCTCTGTGGGCGTATCAAACCCGGCGGTGTCCCTGGCGGGACCCAACGACCCGTCGTCCTCGCCTACTCTGCCCATGAACACGCTGGGCCCTCAGGACGCCAATCCTCACGCCATCCCTCGACGCCATGCGCCCGTGGAGGCTCTCGCTCGCCAGGGCTCGTTCCGCGGCTTCCCGGCGCTCAGCCAGAAAACCTCTCCCTTCAAACGACAGATGTCCCTGCGCATGAACGAGCTGCCGTCCACCATGCAGCGCAAGTCAGACTTCCCCAGCAAAAACACTGGTGAGGCTCTGCAACTTCTCTGATCATCAAAACATGTTTTATTGGACTGTCCTGGGTTTAATACAAGTAGAATACTCTTTTATGAAGTTATTTCTCTTAAGGACTTATTTAGGAAGATTTTGCCTGAAAAGGTTTTAAAAAAAATGTATCACGTTTATTTAAAATATATATATATAATATGACTTGTGTTTGTTTGCTTGGTTTTCATGTATTTATATGATATTAGTATTTTTGTAATTTAATTTTTGCCATGAAAATAGCCATAGATGCTGACATGGCATTAAATAAAACAATCTATCTCTGATCATCAGCTTTCCAGATCTGAAAATTTAATCGATAGGTTTTCTACATGCTGTATCTACAGTAGTCAACATTTGAAGTGGATCAAAACCTTTCATCAGTTATACATGAATTTTGAACCATTTCCGTTCTTGTCTTAGGACAACTTTTTACGAACTTTTTTGATCCACTTCAAATGTTGACTACTGTATTTCGTAGAGCTGAGCATTGCCTTTCACAAGCTTGCAATTCAATTCGATATCGATTAATTTGGATATACAGTATCAGGTACTGTACGTCTTTTTTTCTCAAGAAAAAAAAATCTCTCAACTAATGCTGTAAACTATAAAAGGTAGGTACATTACTATAATATTAACAGCTTATTTGGATACAAACATTTAAATTGCACATAAGGCAGTTTATATAATAATAACTTAACTGTCATTAAAAAATGTTTAATAATTATTATGTTTCTACTCCAATTTGTTTTGTGAAATATAATCATTTAAACGGTGGCTGTCAGATTTATTTGAACCGAAATTAATTATTGAAGACCAAGTTAAGTAAGTAATATAATGCATATATTTGTTATTTTTGAACACTGGGAGTTATTTTTTAGAGTTCATGGACATTGAATGGCTTTTCGGAGGTAAATGTGACATTCCGTGACATTGTTTACAAGCTGTTTTATTGACGTTGAAACATTTCAATAAGTTGCACTGAAGAAAAACATTCCTTCTGATGTTCATTCATGTTTTTATCGTGCTGTAACTAGTAGTAAAGAGGAAGAGATGATCAGTTCACGTTAGGGGTGGGAATCACAGGGTACCTCACGATACCGATAATATCACGATACGATACATGACTCCCGATACCGAAAATATCACGATACGATACATGACTCACGATACCGATAATATCACGATACGATACATGACTCACGATACCGATAATATCACGATACATGACTCACGATACCGATAATATCACGATACGATACATGACTCACGATACCGATAATATCACGATACGATACATGACTCACGATACCGAAAATATCACGATACATGACTCACGATACCGATAATATCACGATACGATACATGACTCACGATACCGATAATATCACGATACGATACATGACTCACGATACCGAAAATATCACGATACGATACTGAAAATATCACGATACGATACATGACTCACGATACCGATAATATCACGATAAGATACATGACTCACGATACCGATAATATCACGATACGATACATGACTCACGATACCCAGTGCTCGAAGTGGGGTGGTACTCACCGGTACGCAGTACCGGCACTTCTACATTTTACTCTTAAGCGTACCTGCACTTTTTCTTGCGTACCGCTACTTCTCGCATGTAGCCGGTACTCTACCACTGACAGAAAAAGCGTCAGTGTGAAGCCCGTTTCACATATACTCCGTTTGCAGTGCGTATGTGGTGCGTATTTTTTCCGCACCCATGATAACAGGTTAGAGTTTTCACACTGCGATCCGTTCCAGGTGCGGTCCGTATACCGCAGTGAAGCGATCGTTTCCACACAGTCTCTATTTTTGCTGTGCTGCACGCTCTGAATTAAAGTTACACCACATGGTTCGTGGTCAAAATGAAATTAAATAAAATGTAGTAATCTCCCCATAAATGTATTTTTAGACTTGCAGACTTGGAGGAGTTCCGTTTTCTCACACACACACACACACACACACACACACACACACACACACACACACACACACACACACACACACACACACACACACACACACACACACACACACGACTTGTTTAAATACATTTATGTTGTAAATATAAATTTCACTGTAGAAATCTCAAATGTCATGATTTGCCAATGCAAGAGAGTACCGGCACCCTTTCCCCCCCACTTCAAGCACTAAGAATAGAAAAAATAGATATCTGTGTTTGAAATATGACAAGCGTTGAGCGCGTTTGTCTCTGGTTCAGTGCAAAAGCACATTTGAATTTAGCTGTGAATCTTTGCATTTATTCTTTGCCATAATCCTAATTGAACACTGGGTGTGTTACAGCTTCAGAATTATATTCACGTATATATCAACAGTGATAAGGTATAGCAAAGAGTGGTCCAGACCAACCTTACTAACGAATGACTTACAGAAGTTATACTTAACTAAGAACGTTTCGGGAAACACGTATTAACGTTAGATAAAGCTTTAGCTTAAGGTATAATTTAAAAACGACGTAGAGTTAAGAAGGTTTCGGGAAATCCAGCCCTGCAACATTTCCTATCAGATAACTTTAGAGTCTGGACTGGAGTACCAATGTTTACAATACGTATTGTGCAGATAGACAGTCTAGGTCATTTACATGTAATATAATCCAATCCCCCTCTTCCCAGACATTTCTAAGATACATTTGACATATTTAACATCAAAACAAAGAAAACTGGTTGATCGTCGATTCGGCGGCTCCATCTCGGCTCGTCTTGATTGAATTTAAGTGAACTTATTCCATGTGTGGTTCAATATCAACCAATAAGATTCCATGTACGATGTCACGTTTTCATTGGTCAGTCGTTGAAGCCTTTTCTGATTGGTTGTTGCCGTTTTGACAGCGTTTATGCCAAGAACAAAGAGAAAGAAATCGAAGAGATGAGTACTTGGGCATGCGCGAACGCAGAGAGATTCGCGCTCGCGCATTACATTAATGTGCTTTCGCGCTACATGACGCGCTCTCGACATTTGACCGGAAAATATCTTTATAGTTATTGTTCTTGGTGTGAACGGCCCTTTTGTTTCATATCAAAACTAACAAAGATTATTGCGATTATAGCAATAGGAGAGAAGACACTATAAACAATGTTTAGTGAAGTTTTGTCCATTCATCAACTGGAAACAGCGTAGACGAAAAGATCGGATTCTTGGGATTTAAGTATCGATATTGGTTCATAAAAATGGGAATCGAAAATCGACGAATCAATATTTTCAACCCAGCCCTACAATATTGGACATCCGGCTCTTCTTCTCCTTCTCGCATCGTTCCTAAAGCCTTAACAGTATTGTTTTGTTGCCTTAAAGGCAGTGAGGATATGTAGACAGTGATTGTTGTGCTGTGTGTTTGTCAGTGCCGGAGGTGGAGGGAGAGGGCGACAGCATCAGCTCTCTGTGTACCCAGATCACATCCACCTTCAGTGGGCCTCCAGAGGACCCGTTCTCCTCGGCACCGATGCCCAAACACACCTCCTCACCGCAGTCGCCCGCTGCTCCAGGTCAGCTTCACTCTCACACTCTCAGCACTTTGCAGAGGAGGGGATCTGTGTGTATGTCACGGATTCACAATTTTTACAATTAAACTAGTCCGCTGGTCAGTTTTTACCTTATGTAAATGAGCTGTGCAGCATCTGTATCTGCCGGTTTAAAGGGAATGAATCTAAACGTGCATCTTTTATATATAAAAATTTTTTTTATAAAAATATATATGCTGTATATATATTTATATATATAAATATGTGTGTGTTTGTGTGTGTGTGTGTATATATATATATTTTTTTTTTTTACATAAAAATTTAGATATATTATTACAGTTTAAAACAACTGTTTTCTTTTTAATGTATATTTAAAATGTCATTTATTCCTGTGATGCAAAGCTGAATTTTCAGCATCATTACTCCAGTCTTCCTTGTCACATGATCCTTCAGATTTGTTACTTAATGTTGAACACTGTTTTTACTGCTTGATATTTTTCTGGAAATTATGATAATTTTTTTCAGGATACTATGATTAATAGAAATTTTAAAAGAATAGCATTAATTGTTAATGTGAGTGAGTGAGACAACTGACATGTCTATGGATTAACTCATCGACAACTAGCTAGTAAATTAGTCAACTAATAAAAATCCATTAGTCATTACTAATAAAAAGCTTATGTTGTGCAGTTTGAGGAAAGAGGAATTTTTGCACCATATATACAACAAGCTCATGTGATCCAAGGCTAATCAATACAGACCCAACACATTCTCTAGTGGCAGAACTAATCATCTAGTCTTTTCAATCCTCAATGTGTGTGTGTGTGCATGCCTATGTGTTAGCACTCTTGCTTGTGTCCGGCTCTGTCTCTAATCTACTCGTCGTGTCACTCCTGTCCGCTGCTGTAGTCAACGGTGCAGTTCCTGCCTTCCCGCCGCCTAGCGTCACAGTCTCCGCTGCCGCTAACTCTCCTGTGCTGCCGCCCCCGCTGCCTGTGCGAGAGACTAACCCCTGGGCCAAGACCCCAAACACAGCCCACACAGCACATATAGGTAAGACACCTGGGCTCTCTGTGCTGCTGACCATGCAGGATACTTGCTGAGAAACTCACTTTAGTTTGTAATGCAAGGTTGTACTGTGAGCTGCTATTGCATACTTTCATCTCAAAATTGCATGAGATGAAATGTGTGCATGCATCTAAAATCACACAAAAAAAGTAATTTTAGCTGCTAACTGTAGTTGCAACTTGCTCAGTTAGTGTCGCATTCCGATATTTATGTCAAAAATATATCATTTAGAAAAAATGTGATAATGTTTCCTGTACTTATAAAAGGCATTTTTCCTACCTTTGCATATGAAATAGCTAGTATTACATGTGGAACCCTCAAATACTTTTAGTAATACAAATTACGTTTTGAGCAGTGAGTGGATTCCAACTTAAACACCTGATTTGGATATTGTCTTCAAGAGATCAACAAACATGTCTGTGATTGACTACATTTCTCACCGCTGCAAAAACACGCTGTAAATAGGAGCATTTCATATTCTCCTGAGCGCAAACTCAAAAACGCAATGGAGTTTCGCCAATATTGTTAAATTATTTCAGTTTCAACTGAGGGTGTTCTTGCTTTCGTTTCAGAGTGCTTATATTTAAATTTGACTTTGTGATGTTTTTAACCTATGTTTTATTTATTTTTTAACAACAAAAATCGACCCCACATTGGTTGAAGACCCTTATGATAAAAAAATAACCTTAACTAATCAAATAATAGTCAAGTTACTACAGTATCGTTGTCGAATAAAAAACAATCTTTTATGCTATGATACCAGAAATATATAAGACTGGGATATCCAGTCCTGCTCCTGGAGGGTCAACATTTAGCTCCAACACATCTGAAAGTTTCTAGTGATCCTGAAGACCTTGATTAGCTGGTGCAGGTGTGTTTAACCAGGGCTGGAGCTAAACTCTGCTGGAAGGTGGCCCTCTAGGAGTGGGATTGGACATCGTTGCTCTAATGCCCGGTACACATTGTATGATTTTGGGCTGTTCCAGACGAAAGATGACCAATCATGGTGATTTCAATGGTCGTGGCTCCTAAATGGTGTTCCTGGATCATACAGTGAGAGAGGCACAAAGATGGCCATTGTCACGGTCTTGCAATAATTTTCTTACAGTGTCAGAAATTTAGCCTGATCATCTCACAGTGTGTTTGCTGCTACGTCAACGTCTACTGACGAGCCTATAGAAATGCAACATGAAATGGCATATTGATCAATGCAACGATGTTAAAACTTGCCTCTAGCTCCATTTACAATATTGACGTTCCAAGTTGTCCTCTCTTCCCTGGCCATGACTGCGTCCATATTCTCCTCTTTCGCTTCCTTTCAATGCACATTAAAAACATAATTACCGAAGTGCAAAGACCTCTAGCGCATGCAGATGACATTTTATTCTTCTATACTAATTTGTGTCGTAGCCCACAATTCACTAGGTGTCATCATCGTGGAGTCTACATACATGTTGTACCCAAGTTTATTAGATCCGTGTTGCACAGTGTGATTTGTAATGATTATATAGGATTGCAGAAATCGCAGTCTGGTGCAGGCATACGTTAAATAAGTCTAGATGATGTGGTTGTCTGTTTTTCAGGTTTTCAAATTAGAGCAAAACTTATTTTGCACATTTTTGATGAATCTTTTGTCTGACACACCCATTTAAGTCTAGGGCTTAATCCGAAATCTCCCCCTAAACCCTCATTCACTTTTCCCTACGTTAGTCCACTAATACTCTTCTCTTGAAGGAGTGAATGAAAACGAGTGAGCAAATTCGGACATCAGTTGTACACTCGTTATTGCAGTGCATTGTGGGATTGAATAATTTTACTCAATAACATCCACTATGGTTTCGGACACCACTACAAATGACTTTCCCCTCAAATAATGCTTATTTGAGGGTAAAGGGGGCGATTTCAGATTCAGCCTTGAAGTCTATACTAATGAGCTGATAATCGGAATCAGGTGTGTTTGAAAATTACTTTCTTACTATGCGAAAAACAGTGCGCCAAGAGTAGTATGTCCAAATATGTAGGGCCCTATCATACAAGTGTTTTTTGCTAGTTTCAGCCCGACGCAGTTATCATTTTCACGACCTGCGGCAAGTTGTTTAAATAGCAAATGCATGTGCGCCCATTTGTGCACCCATGGGCTGCTGGTCTGAAAACGAGATGTGTTAAGGTGCATTGTAGCCGTTGCTATTTTGAGGCAACTGAAATAGACTTCATCTTTTTTTGTTATTTAAAGGGCGCATTAGTACTATGCGCCTATAGGCGGCTGCACAGCTTGTGTACAATCTGCTCATTACACACAGGGTCGCGCAGCAGCACACAAACATGCCAAATATTAATAATATAAGGATTACTATGTAAAAGATTAATATTGTGTATATAAAGATATGGTGGAATCTGGCTTGTCCTGTAGATGGTCTGCTTGCTTTAACCTCGCGCACGAGCAGATCCGTTTCCTCGCTAGAGAAGCATTTAGTTTTTCCGCTTGCAAAAATGTAAATAGCGAATGAGCCATGGTGCGAGCTCAACTGGCTTTTAAAGGGAATAGGAGATGAAACTCTGATTGGTTTATTTCACGTTACGCCCAAAACACACCCATTACTTAAGAGACAACCCTTTAAGACCATGCACCGGGCACGTTAAACTAGCAAAGGTGGATTCGGACACGCCCTTTGTGCACTTGCGGCGTGCGCTTTAGACCATGCGCTTAGATCGTTAAAATATGACCCATAGTATCAGCTCTCGATTCCAAATGCCTCGAAATTAAAGAATTTATTCTTTTTGGAATCGTGTGGAACCCCTCGTGAGAGAACCTTTAAACTGTAAATATTAAATATAGTACATTCATTTCATTGACAAAAATAATTCATAATTCAATCATTTTTGACCGACATGCGAAGAGCACCAGAGGGTAGAACTGTAAAAACCTAGCAGAATAAATGGTATGCTTAAAAACATTCTTCTTGTTTTTTCCCTGTAGGGAGCGAGTGGCCAAATCCTGCACCTGCCGTGGGAGCCCTTCCTGCAGCCAGCGCAACTCTCTCCACACCCTCCTCCTCCCACAAACGCACGCCATCGGAAGCGGACCGCTGGCTGGAGGAGGTGTCCAAGTCTGTGCGTGTCCACCAACCTGCTGGCGCCGTGAGAACCGACACGCCTCCCGCTCAGCAGCCCTTCCCCCCCCCTTCTGCCCCCTTCATCCCTCCACCTGCCCCTTCTGCCCCCTTCATCCCTCCGTCTGTGGTCCCTGCCGTTCCCCCCCGCCAGCCGGCCTTCCCAGTGTCCAACGGGATCCCCTTCATGCAACCAAGCTTCCCGCTGGTCGGCATCACCCCTTCACAGATGGTGGCAAACGTGTTCGGATCCGCCACGCAAACCCAACCCATCCCGGTGCCAGTTCCAGTTCCCCAGTCCTCCCCGTTCTCCACACCACCACCAGCCCAGTTCGACACCCAAACCGTGTCCAGCCCCTTCGGAAAACCATTCCTACCTCCGGTGTCCAACGCCACAGCATTGCAGCCTCCCAAAAGCAGTGTGGCTTTTAATGGGGCGAACAACTGGGCGGCTCAGTCTAATGCAGTTCAGCATCCAGCCGATGCCTTCGAGGCCCAGTGGGCCGCACTGGAGACCCGCTCGCAACAGCGCACCGCTCCTTCGCCCACAAACCCCTTCTCCAGCGAGCTCCACAAGACCTTCGAGATCCAACTCTAAAGACACATAGTGTGGCTGAGAGTCACAGAGCGACGCAATGAACATTAATGCAGAGACAACCATAGAGTGAACGACCCGAAACCACTTCAGCTCCATCTCTCTCTCTCTCTCTCTCTCTCTCTTGTCTTTCGATTTATTTGTCAGTTCGTCCATGTTTTGGTTTTTGCTCGTGACATGAACAAATGGAGATGAGGGGGTTGATGAAGGGGCCCCCAAAAACGGTTACGCCGAATTTGTGTCCGAGATTAATCAGAGCAACAAGATGATGGTAAAAGGATTCTTTAGATGCTCTAATGCAACCCCTATATTATTCAGGACTCCCTGGACCCGTCACAGCGCCCCCTAGCAGGCTGGATGAATGAATGCTCCCTATCAGAAGGACAAGGCACTTCGCAGACCTTCTGGGTTCACAAGATTCTTGTAGAACTTCACAATCGGAAGAGGAAGAAGCAAAGAGAATGCCAAAATCTTTATTTTTATGCATTAAGTATATTTTAAATAGCTTTGAAAATTAACTGAAGAGCTGTAAATAATCTTTCCAAAGGTGCAGGCTTATTTTGTGTGCATACAGGAAAAGAGCATATATATATATATATATATATATATA
Organism: Meda fulgida; assembly: GCA_030578275.1. Taxonomy (NCBI): domain Eukaryota; kingdom Metazoa; phylum Chordata; class Actinopteri; order Cypriniformes; family Leuciscidae; genus Meda; species Meda fulgida. The sequence continues at coordinate 6,049,150 of CM060632.1, read as the reverse complement.
TATACATATATATATAGGCATGAGGGATGGTTTTCATCTCTTTCTTTATTCGGTTTTAGTATTCTGGCCACCATGCATAGTTTGGGATGTTGTAGATAACGGAAATGGACACCGGCTGGGTTTGAGGACCTTTAAATCTCACTGGTCCCAGATGATGTTATCTGTCTTTCATGCTGTCATTTTAAGCTTATTTTTTTGTACTATAGTATCAGTACTTTGATTTCTTTTGCAACATATTATTATCATTTTTAGCACATTTTTAATGAATTTTAACACTATTAAAAAGTGTCATCTTTTATTTTATTTCGATAAGAAGATATCTTTTTCATTTTAGCACAAGCACTGTACTAATCGATCATTTGGCCACCTGTGGCATTAGTGAGCTACGACGCTCACTCTTGAAATGACCTATGGTTCCAACTCTAATATGATTGCAGTGATTTTTAATTTTTTTTGTTCTCTGCTTTTCATGCAATCCCATCAACACTTTTGTTTTATCAGACATGAAGATGATTGTCCCTGTTTTTAGGTTTTGATTCCATTTTGTAAGTATTGCATTGTATTATTCCAATTCTTTACGAAAAATTTAATCTAAAAGATTGAATAAAATGTTGGTGGTTGAGGAAAGCGGTTCTGTGTGCTTCTGTTCCATGATTTGCTGTGTATTCTTGTATCTGTGAACATTGTTTTGCAACTAAATAAACATCATCATAAGATGAACTGCATGCTTTTGCTCAAGGGAAGCAAAAGAGATGCTTCTGAAACTTCATCCACAGGTCTCAAAGTTGGACAGTATCACCTTTAAAAAAATATTGATTTATGAATTGTTCTATGCTATGAATTAATATATTTCACCTGCACACGAGCAGGGACAGCAAGTGCACATCGACCGCATTATTTGTGAAAGGGACCTACTGTTACTCAGGTCCCTCCCATTTCCAAAGTATATTGAATGGCTAAAGAGAGGAACTTGATGGCATGATATTCTCTAACTTGATGAGTCCGAATACTCTTATTTTCTATTGTGTAACACTGTATTTTCAGTTCAATGACTATTAAATTCTTTCCATATTATTCAGGTGTAAATTATTGTCCACCACTGCTGAAACAGACATGCTCATGTCATGTGGTTTCTGATACTTTTAACAACTATTAAAATATTGTTTAGATCATTTTAAAGGGTATTTTGCTGGGTAAATATATATTGGGTAAATGTCATTGCATTAATCACTTTGCAAGAACACAATGTTTAGTGTTCAAACATCTCCAATAAGACAACAAAAAAAGTCATTCTATTTGAATTTGGCTTAACTGGTTGTTGACCTTTCTGGAGGACGAATACTTTAATGTGCAATTCTTCAACAGATGTTTGAAAAATAAGTGACTTTTCACATGCTCTTTTACAAACCCTTTTGAGTGCTTTTACAGAAGATGCCTCAGGAAATCATTGCAAGTTATTAACATGAAGTAATGCAAAATGCACAAAAGTTCTATGCAAAATGCATGCAAATAAAATGAATAGATGCATAGCAGTAATTGATAATTGTGTAGATGTTTGCTTAATTTTCTGAAAAATGATTTCAAAATGGCTAAAAATGTGGCAAAACAGCATTCATTTTCGTTATGTACAATGTTTTTGTTTGTCGGTTGAGATGACATTTGCAGTTTTCTTGAGATGTTGCAGTTTCGCGTCTCCAGCATTTGGTGGCGCTGTGGCGCGGATGATTTCTGCGAGCGCTGATTAAATAAAACCAGCGAAGAAGCAGCGCTGCAGCTGTTCATCATAAGAGTGTGTGACAGTGAATGGTAATATTCGCTCATTATACTGACATCTATTCAGTCTTCAGGTACGTAAACCCTCTGCAACATTCACACGAGAATGACATGTTACATAGTGATTTAATTAGATGTGCGAGTCCTAACACTCCGTTAGAATAAAGTACTGCATCTATGACACAAACACACTGAGATTAAAGTCATTAATTCGTTTTCTGAACGCATTATGAACTCTTCATCAAAACGCGGTTTAATTTTTGGTCGAAATACTTCTGCTTTTAAAAAACGTTTAGTCGTAAATGTGTTAACAAACGCACAATAGGTTTTTATAGAGTAACATATTCTACACAAAACAATTAAGAAGTGTCATTAATAAGTCGTAGTTGTGTTTGAATGGGTTTTACATAAAACAACAGTTTCGTTGTCAGTTTGTGTTCTGCACCTTTGCAGTAATTTAACGTCATGGTTTCTGCCAAAATCTCAGTCATTACAATAAAACTGCTGTAACTTTGTGTTAGCCAGTGCTGTTAACGACAAAAACATAGTAAAAAAGAAAGATTTTGAATGTAGCCTATGCTTTTGTTATTGTAGTAAATGATGGTAGACTAATATAGCTTTTTGTTTATTCTCATTCATGGTCTCGTCAATTAAATAAATGAGAGCTTGGAGCAAAAATGCTACCAAAATTCAAGAGATGGGGCAAATAAAAATAAAAATGATTTTTATACCCATGATTTACACGAGCAAGAGTGCTGTTTTCCTGAAAATCAGCACAATTGCTAATTTTACTGAACTAAACCACTGTATAAAACCAGTATCGCAAGCTATAGTATTGAGTTAAATTAAATTTGACCACTTTTTGTTCTAGTTCACAAATTGGCGTCTCCAAGCGAAAAACTGGTGTTTCATTACTGAATGAATCTGGATGATATTGATTTAATTTCATTGATTATTGTTCTAAATGAATTTTATTGATCAAATTAAGAATGTGTCGTAAAAGATGATGAACGCATTAAGTGTGATTAGAAAATGGCCCTTATAAAGGTGAAAATGCCTCTGGAAATCAATTTAAGGGAAAGGTTGATTTGTCACTGTATAGGTATGTTCGCAGATATTAAAGGGTTCACCAGAAAATGAAAATAGACTACTGTCATTATTTACTCAGCTTCATGTCGTTCCAAAGACATTCGTTCATCTTCGGAACACAAATGAAGATATTTTGGATGAAATATGACAGCTATGCAATTACCACTTTGACGCTTCAAAAAGTCCATAAAAGCGCATTTGAGCTTAAGCAAGAACCAATGAGGTTCATTCTCATTAGGGGTCGACCGATAGTGGATTTTACCGATACCGATATTTAGGTTTGACCGTATACCGTACAGGTGCAGTGTTTTAAATGCGCATGTGAAGTGTGAGCGCTCTGTGGTGTGTGTTCTCTCTGTGCTGACGTAAACAACTCAGCCAGTGATAGTTTGTCTTCTAGCGGCCGCTCTCCTCTGTGTAATGACAGCGCACTCTTCTCAGCCGCTCCAGCTGCGGACGCAACCCGGAAAAACTATCGGTGTGGATTTTGTCGATAACGATAGTTCCACCGATATATCGCCAAAACCGATGAATCGGTTGACCTCTAATTCTCATTTGTTACGCAGCCGTTTGAGCTTCCACAAGAACCAGTGATGTTCTTCCTCGTGTTACGTTAGAGCTTCTGCAAGAGGTTTGTTCTCGCGCTTCGAGCAATGTTCAATGTCTGATCCATGTTTATATGTGAATATAAAACTAAATTAAATCTGTTCTTCATAGTGATCAAGTCTCTTAAAAAAATTGGACTAAACAGATCAATTCATGTGGATTAGTGTGACTATCTCTTCATGACCGTTTTGAAGAGTCAAAGTGGAAGTTGCGTAGACTGTCAATGGAGGAACAGAAAGCTCTCAGATTTCATCCATTCATTCATTTTTGTGTGAACTGACCCTTTAAGCAGACAGTCTATTAATACTCTAATGACTGCGAGTTGACTTGCTTATAGTTAGTAAAATGTCTAAAGTGGACTACTGAAATAGTGTTATCATTTCCAGTTTTAGGTGGGAGTTGGTGGAGCTGCAACGATGTCCAAGCAGAGCACATGGACCGCAGCAGTGGCCACTATGATAGGAGCCACTCTCGGTGGTCTTTTGCTCTGGCGCAGCATCCGCACTCAAAAGAGAAAGGCCCTCAAGGGCCCCTCTTCGGCTGAGCCTATACAAGCCCAGCTAGAAGTGGAAATCACCCCCTCACCAGAGACGTCTGCGCCGCCACAAACCCAGAAGCTTCTGTGTGCGCACACACTGTTAGAGGTGCCGCCGGTGGTCGTGAGTTCTCTAGACGAGTGGGAAACGCTTTGGCCTGCGTTTCAAAAGGACCTTTCGGTGTATCCGGTTTTGGGATTGGACTGTGAATGGGTAAAAAGCGTGCGTGTAAGCATGGCTCTGTATGTGACCAAATTAGTGCTGCACAATATATCGAAATATCGCAAGCTTGCAATAACTTGTAGAAAAGAATCACTCACTGCTCTTGGCTGAATAACCTTTGTAGCTTTAATAAGAATCAGTATAATTCATACAGTGAAAATTAAGCAGTGTTACATTTGGTTATTCAGTTTCTGTTAAATAAACCTAGTGTAGGCCTACCTGAAACCCTAACACTGATATTAAGTAACACTTACTTCTAATGCTACAGTAAAACACTGCGGTTCACTTTCTATAGTAGGGATTGTAGGGATGCTTTCTTCTCACAAAAGGAATGTGAAACACGTATTTAGCATAGACTGTAAAAAATATGGACAAAGCATCTGTGACGTCACCCATAGACTCTCTGAAGAACGGTTTTGAGGCCGTTTATGGGTGGTATGGGCGGCGCCATCTTGGAAAATCTTGTTCAGAAAGGATACAGAGGGGGTGTGATGTGTTGTCAGATCATGGCCGAGTCGTCAAATTTCAGGAATTCAACTCTGCGCAGCCCGTTATCAGCTGTCAATCAAGCTTAACCAATCAAAGTTAACCACGCCCTTATTTGTCATACATTTTATATCTAAATACGATCTAAACTAACGAGTTAGAAAAAAAATTCACCCCCCTCACAGTTGTCAGGCACTCGAAACCTATCGGAAAATACAATAAAAGTCCATGGGACCAACCTGTAAAAACATGAATTTATGCTGTGAAAACGGACATTTTAACATGGGCGTCTATGGACATTTGCTCCCTTTTGGGACCGGCCCCTAGTGGAGTTTACATGTATTGCAGTTTTTCAGACTTCCGGGTCGGCTTCATTTTTCAGATTAGAATGTTGCTACTTGGTATTTAGGTTATAATTTAAATATATTTTAAAGATAATTTAAGCTTATTTCACACACTTTAAGCATTATTGTATCGAATAGCGCATTATTTAATGTTATTGCATGGCATTAAATATCGTGCAGCCCTAGAGCAAATGTTAACGTTGTCTTGGCTTGCTTTCCTTCACTAGATGTTGTCTGCTTCCACAGGTGTCTGTCAAAGGCAAGGCCTGTGTGGTTTCTTTACTTCAGCTGGCCACGTTCTCCGGCCGCTGTATGCTGGTCAGACTGCTGACGTTTCGTAATGCGCAGATTCCTCTACCTCAGGCTCTCGTGGGGGTCCTGTCTGACCCCTGTGTGCTGAAGGTCGGGGTGGGATGTTATGAGGATGGGAAACGCCTGACCCATGATCATGGTCTGACTCTGAGTTGCACCGTGGACCTCCGTTACCTGGCCCTCAGACAGAGGTGAGGCCTCAATGTCATCCTACAATAATTTGTAGTCAACCAGTCGGTTTATTTATAGAGCACTAATTAAAACAACACTAGCTGACCATTGTGCTCTACATCATCATCAAACATGCATTAATCAAAGCAAAAAAATAAAACTAGAGCTGCACAAGTACTCGGTAAAGGATCGCTATCTCGATTCAAACACCCTTGTGGTCTTATTACGAAATGTCAACGGTTCGGCTCTATCAAACCTTTGACGAGTACGATCACAACGAACATTCAGATCTGGGATAGTGTATAGATCACATATAAACACGGGCGAGTTAAGGCAAGTTGAGATTCTCAATTTATCCAGAACCGTGCAGCTCTAAATCAGATCATACATTCATAATCAGGAATACAATAAAACAATGAGCGCATTTCTAATTTATAAGCCAATTCAAATATGTAAGTTATATATGGCTTACCGTGATTTATTAAATCGCAAAGGTTGAGATTTTTAATTAAACATGCTCTGCTTGTTTCAGAGTGAAGCCAGGCACTGGAACCGCTCATGATTCAGTGTTTCCAAAATTATTATAATTATTTAATACTCAATTTTTTTATTTTGCTGTGAAATATTACAATAGTAATATTTCTCATTTTTCAACAATTCTCTTTTGGTTTATTATATTATTATTATTATTATTGTACAGAGCTTAAACTCAAAGTAATCACAATTTAATTTGTTTTTTCGCTCAAGTTTTGCAGCTCTACTCTCTACAAATGATCATGTCAAATCACATTTATTTAAATAGGGCTTTATACAATATGATTAATAACAGAACAGGAAAATAACAGTCTATATTATAAAATGAATCAATTATGAGTTCAAACCAGCTATAAGCAGCTCTACAGAAGACAAGTGTCTTTATTCAGCTCAACTTAGTTTAGTGACTCAATTCAGTTCAGTAACTATGTTGTAGAGTTAGTGTAAATATCAATCTCAACTCAGTTAATTTTGTTCAGATGTTTAAGCTGAGTGTTCAGTAATTGTTGGCAGGTGTCTGTAAGAGTCCTGATTTCAGTTGTCAGTAAGTCAGTAACGCTTGCGGGGTGACATGAGGTGATGTTGACTGTTGAAGGCAAGCGGTGCTGAATAACGGCTTGAGTCTGAAGTCTCTGGCTGCAGACCTGCTGAATATCTCACTGGACAAATCTCTGGAGCTGCGCTGCAGTGACTGGGAGGCGGACGTGTTGACCCAGGAGCAGGTGAGCAATACAGCCGAGGTCTCACACTCTTCACCCGGGGACCAGGGCCGCATTAAGGCTGTGTGTCCACCAAAGCGCTCACCTGGCTGGCGTATTGTTTTCAATGGGAGCGCCACGTTTTTTTTAAACACCATGAGTGTAACGCATTTTTTCACGCTGAAATGCTGAGCGCCTGGCTTTTTTACCGGTCTTCGAGAGTTGAAGAATGTTCAACTTTGGGTAAAACGCAGCGCTCATCACTGTCACTTTTTACCCAACCGTCCAATCAGAGTGGACGAGGGGCGGGACTAATACCACACTGACCAACCGCCACATTCTGCTTGTACAACGTCAACAGATGACGGCAACAAGCATAATAACGGAACAAAATAATTGAAAACAAGAGCCAGAGAAAATACGTTACTTGTATCGACATTTTAATATAGAATCAACACAGAAACAAAATATGTGAAATTAGATACTAGTAACACTTTCGGGGATATTCCGTATCATAACAAGCAAAGCGTCTCAACTGAAAAATGCTGCGCTGCCAAAACGCTCAAGCGCCCAGAGCTAGGCGTTTTGGTTAAAAACGCTTTGGTGGACACACGGCCTAAGACTATCAGAGGCCCTTGGGCTTTACCTCTTGAGGGGCTCTTCATCCACCAGAACTATTACCTACATTCAATCTTCTTAATCACAAAGCGCAAGTTATCAGCCTTTTATTTTGCAGGAATAAATGCCATTAACAAAACATCTGAACCTATAGGTCTGTCATATAAAATATACACAAAAATCACTGCATGAACTACATATTGGCACTTAGTTCGAACTCTTTGCACAGGCTACTTAGAACTACTGCCTACGTCAGCTCCAACTTCCTACCAAATCAGCCTTTTGTTTTGCAGAAATAAATGCAATAAAACTTTTATATACAAAATTTCACTTTCACGTCTGTACGAGGCGTCCAGCTAATGTTTAAGATCCTGCTGCGCCAAAGAGCGCCACTCGCCACCTGCATTTTACAGCAAAGCGTTTGTCTTTCTGTGACTTAATTAAAGTTGTAGCCTTTTTGTACTACTGTAGAAGTTTGGTACCATTCCGGGGTTGGCGGAGTCACCAACCAGTTTTTATGACAGTGTTGTCAAATATCTATTCCGAAGCTGTAGGGGGAGCTCTATAGTGAAACCTGCTCGCAAAAAGTGAGAATACAGCGAAGAAATTGCCAAAACTGCATAGCGCTGCTTTAATGCAGGCTCTTTCAAGTGCAGTCTCTGATAAACACATAACAGCAAATTATACTTCTGCATAATGTGTCTCCTTTTACAACAAAAATGGGAATTCTGCCGATGTTCAGACAGTCTCATGCATACAGATACAGATTCGGGCTACAATTGCCTACGTACAGTAGGTGCAGTTTGTTTGACATTTCTAAGCGTAAACACAGCCATGTTGAAGCCTGCTGTAATGTTTTCATTGATGTTATGGCAGTCCACTTGCACTGTTGCACTCCTGTTTGTCATTGTGCACGAAACTTCACGCCAATAAATCATCAGAAATATTGCTGACTCGTGCGTCTCAAGCGCCCCTCTTTGTTCGTCCTAATGCCTGTTAGTTTTTTTTTGTTTTTTTTAGTTGCCTGTCAGTTGTCCGTGGATATGCCTATATTTGGCGTTGAAAATGGAAACGTCTTTAGACATGGAAAATCAATTTTACAATCAATTCCATGAACACTTATGTCTCATCTTTTGTTTTTTTTTGTTTTTTCAGCCCTAATCTTTGTCTCATACTGTATCCACCAGATGACCTATGCAGCACATGATGCCCAGATCTCTATAGCCCTTTTCCTGCACCTGCTGGGGATGAGCAAAGAGCCCCGTCTGCCCGCTGAGGGCGAAGCTGTGTCCGTCCCGCTGGCAGCTTGTTGTCAGGGGCTGGTGGATGTGCCCTTTAGGGGGCGCTATAGTGCTGGAGAGGGGGAGGAAGGGGAGAGGCGGCGGCGCAGCCGAAAGTCCACAGTGGAGAGTCCTGAGTCTGGAGACCAGCAAGTTCCAGACCCACGACGAAACAAACGCAAACCACTAGGCATTGGTTACTCGGCCAGGTAATGAAGGAACTGGTCGATTTTCCTGTAATTTGTCACGATAGAAATGCATCTGACTAAAGATGATGAAATGTACAACTACTCTTTCAAAATGGTGTTGAAGTTGAGAATACAAAATACAACAAACTAGAGCTGTGAAACGCATCCAAATATTAAAGTTTTTTTTACACATAATGTGTGTGTACTGTGTATAATTATTTTGTATATATAAATACACACATGCATGTATATATTTAAGAAAAATGTGTTATATATAAAATATTTATACAATATAAATGATTATATATACATGCAAATATTTCTTAAATATATACTTGCATGCATGTGTGTATTTATATATACAAATTATATATGAAATTATACACAGTACACACACTTATTATTTAAACAAACTTTTATTTTGGACGTTATTAATAGTTTTACAGCCTACAACAAATCTCTTGCACAAAGCATTACAATTTGTCATGTTTTAGATATTTGGATCAACTTTTAGGACATGCTGTGACTGATGAGCTTTTTGTCTTCATTCAGGAAATCACCCCTTTATGATAACTGTTTCCTTCATGCTCCCGATGGTCAGCCGCTCTGCACATGTGACAAGAAGAAAGCAAAATGGTACCTGGAAAAGGGTATAGGAGGTACACACTGTTATAAATGTGAAATTATAAATGCATTTTCCCCCTCACCTTGTGTAATAATGCAGTATGAGAGTGTTACAAAGTAGTTTGCTTATGATAACAATGAAGTAAATAATGTAGTGTCTGTTACATATTACATGTACTTTCTGTTGTAATAACAGTAAATATGTATAATTTCATGCAACTAACCCTATAATATGTTCATTAATATTACTCTGTAATTGAATGTATAATTATTCTGTAACAAATAGACCTTAAAATAAAGCATAACTGTTTATTATTTTTATAATGTAATATTGAAGATCCCAAAAAAAGGATACGTTTTATTTTAAGGTGTCCTTGTTACAGTGTAATTCTAAAATTAAGTATTGAGTAATATTAATTAGCATGTACTTACTATAGGGTTAGAGTTAGGATTAGGGTTTTGTTTAGGGTCAGTTGCTTGTAATTATGTATAATTTACTGTTATTAAAGTAAGTACATGTAATATGTAAAATAAAATAAAATTTAATTGGACAGTGGACGCTATCATTACCAGGGTAATTAAAAACTAAAACATGAAAAACCTTTTCATTACTTGAAGTAAACAGTTATTGAAATAAAATAAAAATATAAAAACGAACATTTTATTTCAGCTAGTTACCAAAGCAACATTTATCATTTTCATTCAGTTTAAAAACTAAATGTAAGAACTAAACACAATGTGAACTATAAAGAGATGTATAGAAAACAAAAACGAATAAAACGACACATGCTAGAAATGACTGAAACTCAAAAACAAAATGTATAGTTTAATATTTTGTAATAAATTTTATTTTTATATCAATGATACTACAATAACAGTGATCATTACAGTGAAAAAATAAACATTCTTAAAATATTATCTAAAAGTGGATTTTATGTCATTCTATCTTTAGTATTCATTTAGAAAGTCTACAAGGAAATAATAGATTTGTTTCATATGCTTTGATTTGGTTACTAGGCAATACAAATATTGAAATTTTAAGTTTTCACTGAAGAATGCCAATATTTGCTTAGGAATAAAGTTGTGCGTTGCTCGTAGAGCCATTTGTACTTACACTTAATGAACAAATGTACACTTATTGATGTGATTATTTTTAATGTGAGTTTTTTTTATTCATGGTTAGTTTGAACACAGGGTTAACCATAGAAAATCTATATTTTTAGCATTAATATAACATGAATTAAACTAACTGGCACGGAGGTATGTGTAAACTAAACTCATTATGACTTATCTTTTTATAAACTACATGTAGGATAAATATGTGACAACGTTTCTGCGACAGCTCTCTGATGCGATGTCATACATCAGTGTCCGAATTCCTCAATCTCTTTCCCTTCTAGTTTAAATAGTGCACTATAACAAGTGAGCACTTTTAGACACCACTACTTCCAGTCTGACGTTTGTCAGAGAGAGGGAGAACATGGTTGTATTAGAACAGTGTATTGACCAATCAGCATTCTAAGTATTCTTTGTATAATGTCTATTATAATTGATTAAAGTGTGATCTGTACATAATTTAATCTCAGAATTGGTCAGTGAAGATCCCTTCATTGTCCGGCTGCTGTTTGAGCCGTCGGGGCGTCCCGACTCGCAGAAAGACTACTACCTCACGGCCAAAGAGAATCTCTGTGTGGTGTGCGGGAAAGCAGAGTCTTACATCAGGTTTGCCTCGTGTTTCCTGTAGAGTTGTCAAAAGTACTGACTTCTGTACCAAGTCGGTACTGACATTTAAAAAATGTGATGCTTTGAGCGCTGCATAAACCCCTCTGGGTCCCACTTTATATTAAGTGGCTTTAAGTACTATGTACTTACATCTAAAAATAAGTAGAATGTACTTATTGTATTCACATTGTATTGTAAAACACATTGCTGTGTGACACGGGTAAGGTTAGGGACAGGTGTGGTGGTATGGGTGGGTTAAGGTGTAAAGGAAGGGTCAACAGTGTAATTACAAATGTAATTACATGCAGGTATTTTTAAAATAGAAGTACAATGTACTAACATTGAAAGTAATAATTTGATACAATGGACTTAGTGTACATACATGTTTTTACATAGTAGTTAAAGCCACTTAATATAAAGTGGGACCCACCACTGATTGGCCATTGTTCATGGGCTCATCAGATATGTCTGTGATTGGCTACAATGATCAACACACGGAGCGTTTGAAAGTGTTTTGAAAGCACAAGCAAGCGTCTATCAGTGGACCGGTCCTGCTTTAAAACACTCCCGAGTGTATCTGCAAGCGCTCGCTGAAGAGCGTCATTGATGTATATATACAACGTTTTTGAAGCGCTGTTTGAATCATTGTAGCCAATCACAGACATATTTGATGAGCTTGTGAACAACGGCCAATCAGAGGTGTTTAACAGCACACTTTTAACAACACTAGTTTCCTGTGATCCTTGAGTTTGTTTAGAAAGTGGGACAACAATTCTGTTTTTCCATTTGTACCCAGGAAGAACATTGTCCCACACGAGTATAGGCGCCACTTCCCGGCTGAGATGAAGGACCACAACTCACACGACATACTGCTGCTGTGCACCTCGTGTCACGCGGCCTCAAACGTGTACGACGGGCTCCTGAAGCAGCAGCTGGCCGAGGATCACTCCGCTCCGCAGGGCTGTGAGGAGGGCATTCGGCTGCTCGAGGACTCGGACCGGCGGCGGGTGCGCTCGGCCTCACGGGCTCTCCTCAGCTCCAGCAACGGCATGCCCCAATCCAGAAAAGAGGAGCTCCTGTCAGTCATCCAGAGTTTCTTCTGCAGCGGACAGCAGGAGGTCACGCAAGAGATGCTGCAGAAAGCTGCAGCGTTGGAAACCAGGTTAGATTTCTATGCCAGTGTCTACTTGGCGTAGCTTATTTTGACCAAAAAACACCCACATAATAGATGGATAGATTTTATTTGTTAAATTTTAAATTATTTAAATTTGTTAATAATTAAATTTTCCTCGAGAGGAAATTTGTTTCCACCGTAGATGTGTACATAAATAATTTAACGTGTTATCTGTGTTTGTGTTTATCAACATATCATAATGCCATCAGAAATATTTGCTGACATCACAGAATAAAACAAGCTACAACAACGATAGCATAAGTGATGTTATCAATGACCGATTTCCTGTGTTTAGAGCTCGTACAGATACAGGAACAAAACTCTTACTATACCTGGCCTTTCTACACATCGGCCTACACTATATACCTACGGCCAGAAGGCAGCAGAAAAAATATTTGCAAAGTGGTTGTTCTGAGTCGTTTTACAAGTCATTTTAATAGACAGGTTTGTAAAACAAACAGCTAAATTTAGTTTTAAAGTACCCCAAGATGCTATTTTAAAGGTAATTTTGTTCAAATTTGTCTCCGACAATAGGATTACATGCATCCACAGTCATAATATACATTGCAGCATCAGCTCTTGTCTCACGGTGTCTGAAACCGTTCAATCAAGGATTCGGTCTCTCTAAACCCCTCCTTTTCAAGAGCCTCCTCTGCTCTGATTAGTCAGATGGCCCAGTCTGTTGTGATTGGTCGACCCATTACGATATCTGAATCTCCACGGGCATGAAGCGTTTTTAGTTCATTCCTATGGAAGCTCAACTTTCATAAGAATGAATTGAAAACGCTCGCTCTGCTCCGCACCACTATGAATGGCTGTGCGCATTTTACTTTCTCTTTCGAATTAGCGTCCATTCCCCAATGACACCGGTATTACCGGTGTTGTCACACGTCGATTAACCGCTGGGAAACCTTCATCACGTCATCCCTATGCTTGAATCACAGTGAAACGAACAGTAACGATGGCTTCAGTTTTACCGTATCAAATGCAGCACGACCCAAACTCTTCCAGACCTCAGTTACTACTGCTGTGTTCAAGGGCAGGGCAAAGTAGATATTGTTCTCGAGTAGCCAATGGTATTGATTTAAAATTAAAGGTCTGGCTTGCCTAATTTGGATGTTATTGCATATTTTAATTCATATCTGTCTCTCCAGCTGTATAAAACAGCCCCATATACTATTACATTTATGTATTTTAACAGTATTGTTCAATAAAACCATGAGTACTTTTGATACGATATTGGGGAAAATCTGATTAATCGTAATTTATCAAAATATCCTTAAGGTTTTTCTTAACTAAAGGGCTTTATTGCAACTAGGCTCTGGTCTCTAGATCAAAAGTGTCTGTCCCTCCTTTAAAGTTCCCCTGTGGTGAAAGTCAAGTTTTTGATGTTGTTTGTCTATGTGCTGTTTTTAATATGCATTTGCATATGGTTTGTCTTAAAGCATAAGTCAACAGGCTTAAGCATATCATAAACTATGCTATGAAGCATGGGAGTCTCAAGAGAAGGGGTACAATTCTACAGGGGGACTTTAATGTAAATCCATGGAATGTTTACCAGTTTTATTTTGCACTGAGTCAGATTGCTGAGGTAGTAATTGCATAAACATTAAGCAAGTGTTAAAATGGTGCACTTGGCAGGGGGGGTTTTCTTACAATACAATACATTACAGATACGAGTTTGGGCAAAAAGCTGAACACCAGATCTTTGTGTTGTCATTAATATGTTAATATACATAAGAATGAGGGGGTTTCGAGTTCTGAAAGTTGATGTCTTTTCTACCTTTGCAGGATCTTTAACGAGAGTTATGTTCCACACGGACTGAAGGTTGTGCAGGCGTTCGCTGAGCACGGTCTGCGTGGCCTGATGGAGCTGGAGCGCTGCTGGCGACAACACTTTCTGACCAGCATGAAGCCCCGCCATTTGCCCCCTCTCTGGTCCGTCAACCACAACCATGACAAATATCTGCGCAAGTATGGTGAGGACCTTCAAATCCAGCTCAATTGAGCTCCTCACCACCCAAACAAAAAGACTTTGTGCTACAACTGCTGGAATAGGATGGTTCCCATCGTGTGTTTAACACCTTGGTGTCCTGTCCTGTGTTGTTTGAGTGTGTACCGGAGACACTCGCCCTGGCCACAGGCAAGCCCTGGTGTTGACTTCCAAATGAGAAAAAAACAACAACATAAGACTAGACTGTGGCCCCAGTTTGAACGGGCTCTAAGGGACCAGATGGAGATTGGGTAAGAGACTCTTTGGGGATCGGCAGCCACTGTGGTGAACGGCAGAACGTTAAACTCAAGGATGGTGCGAAATAGAAATGGTGATAGGTAAAATAACAGCGTAATGCGCACACTTTTTAATGTTGAAAATGTTGAAAAGCATTCTCATTTCCCTGTGGAAAGTAGATTCTACTGTATTTTAACCAGCCCAAACCTGCTCTTCTTAATTCTTAATCATCAGTTGAATACAACATTCATAGGCAGGGTTGAGGCCATATTAAATATTTTGTTATGTTAAATCAGTTTGTCTTTTGAGGCTATACAAATTTTTACTTAAATGCCCATAATGGAGCTTTATCATTTCGGTTTAAAATTTCAGGCTGTTTTTTGTGTGGGTTTAGAGGAAAACTCCCTTTATCTTTGAAAGACTGGACCAAATTAAGCACAGCCTGGCACATCATGTCTTCTGTACTATAATCCTTCTTGAGGTCAGGACACCTCCAAAACACACCAGAACATCTTTCAGTGTGTGTGTGTGTATATATATATATATATATACCCCTGACCTATTGAAGACTGGCTTTCTCACCCGATCAAGATTTCATAGTGCCAGTTTGTGTTGTATTTGCAGTTACAGCTAGAGAGATTCAGCTCCATATAAATGTCCAAATCGACGAAACTGACGTCTGAGCCTAACATTTGTAATTTAACTTAAGAAACACTACAGCTTTACTTTTTATTTACATTTGTCCATATGTAACCTATTAAAAGCTGCTGTGTTTCCTTAATGTCAATAGAAAAAATAAAATTTCAAATCTTAAGACTGGAAGAGTTGGGTAGTGGTTGTCAGTTTTTCTTTACTTTGTAGAGATTCACATCCTCAATGATCACAGCACATAAAACAGTCCAACACTCGTACAGTTTTACTGTTTATTACTTAGAAAACCAAGATTTAATAAATAATCTGTAGAAACGTTAAAAAAAAAACGTTGTTTTGGTCACTTTAGTGATATTGGGTCTAAAATGGGGGTCAACATCAGTAGTGACTCGTCTAGTGATTCTGGAACAGCAGCTTTAAGGCCTCTTCGATCAGAACAATCTGTTTGTCAAATGACGGTTTTGGATCCGTGTCAAATATTCTACGTTTCACAGTAATGGTACACAAAAGTTGAAATCAAACAAAATGGGGTATGTTACAAATATCTTGTCACATTTAGGGCCAGTCACAGTATTGAGTTTGGTGGCCAAGTGTTCTGTAAGAGCAGTGCATAGCATTTGTCAGATAAGCAATACATAAACATTTAAAGTCTTTCCTGTCTTATAAGACATGAACATACAACTTGAGCACAATATTATTAATTACATCAAGTGCCACAACTAACATGACAAACAAACACTGTTATTTTAAAATGCTTCACTATACTACTCCATTATCCAATTAGGAAGTAATCATCGCTGGTGTAATGTGAGCATGACGTAGTAGATTGTCGAAAAATCATTAACAATGTAATCCAATAATATTTGTCACTGTCTGGATGTCTATAGTTACTGCTTTAGGCTTTGGTGAACTGCAGTTAAAACTATTATACACGGTCTGTATTCCGACTAAATTAAGTGCATTGTTGAATATCAGCAGTGTTCTGAATAATTTTCATACAGCTGAATGATTTCGAACAATGAAATTGTTTTTGATTGAGGCACAACCACATTTTAACAACCGTCTGCAACTTATTGCTTTTGCATCTATATATCTTCTTGACTTAGACCACAATAGGAATAGTACAGATCATTGCAGTGACAGAATAAGACAAGGGTGTTCAATCCTGCACCTGGAGGGCTAACGTCCTACAGATTTTAGCTCCAACACACTTGCCTTTACAGGACAGTGGCCCTTCAGGAACAGGTTTGGACACCACTGGAATAAGGCATACATCATATCTGCCATTTGCTCCGTGGAGGTCCTGTCATGCTTTACATTTTCAGTCTGTGGTTAGGGATAATGAATTTCTTACAGCTGGTGATTTCAGAATGAAATACAGTATATTTTCTTTGGGGGTAAACAAGCTGGAAGCTACACATTCTGTGTACTGTCTAGGCATACAACACATGGCCACAGAGTTGATGGTGCACTGAACTAGTGTGAAAGTCTACTTGACATCAGGACATCTGGCTGGTGTTTTCTGAACCAGTTTGGACCAAGCATTTTGCCTTGATACATTCTTACATTTGCTGTACAAGGCAGTTTTCACAGGTTAAGGCTGTTGGGCCAGTTAAATTCTACATGACCTGCACACCAAGCTGCCTTTTCAAGTGTACTCGGGTTTGGTTCTTTTGGAGCTCCAGAGTTTAGGTAAGGAGCATTCAAAATAACCAAACGTCAAACAGACCTAAGTCCCCATAAAATGAGGACTAGTCTTATTATAGACACATTCACATTACAATGGCATGTACAAACAGCCAAACTGCACTTTTGTTTTTATCTTGCCTTAAACTGATAGAAGGCTATAAATTACTGTAATGTATCTCCACAAAAAGGTTTCCAAAAAACTTCCCAGATTGTATTCACTCTATTTGCAAATAAATTAAAATAAATAGGTTTTCTATAAGGTAAGTACATGGGTTAGGTTTAGGGGTAGGTTCAGGGTTATTACCTAGTTATTACCCAGTTATAGTAATTACTATAATAAGTACATAGTATGTACATGGGGAGCAGGACTGTAAAATAATTTGCTACTGCTATGTTACTAGCAAAAGATTGGTGAATCCTGAAGCTTTTCTGTTCATCTTGCACTTCTTTCCTCTTCCTCTTAAAGTTGTCCTCCTAGCATGCTGCTAATTGCCTGATCCAGTGCATGAGGCTGTTGAATCTTGGGTTTAACCCCTATTGCAGAACCCTGCAACCTTTGCAGCTCCAGGATGCTGTCTATAGCACTTTGCAGGTGTTCACTCAGTTCCCCTTCCTCTACTAGTGTAGGCAAACTTGGAGACTCTGCTGCTGAAGCAACTAGCCTGTTCCTTTTAAGCACTGGAGTGCACTGCTCTGGAAGGAAGCCTTGCACCCTTGAAGCTACATAATCTGCTATGGCCACAGAATCAGAGTGGCTCTGTGAATTGCTACCTGTACTAATTGTTTCCATGTCAGGGTGTAATTTCAGCTTGTTTAGATCATTTTTGTTCTCTTCGACATTTGCCAAAGGAAGCTTGAGGGATTCATCTTTCCCCTGCATGGTGCCTCCCCTAGTAAACTGCCCGCTGTAGTTTCGCTTATACCCAGAGATGGCATTCGAGGCATCACATGCAGAGTTGTGGATGACTTTGCGGGATCCTGACTCATGTTTGATAGTGAGGCGTAGTGCTCCTCTGCTGCTGGAGCGATATGTCTTGAGGCCAGGAGGTCTGTCAGATTGCAAGGTCCACGATGGTGGAGATGGAGGACAACTGGAAAGGCCAGTCTGGACAGATGACACTTGATTGTGCTGCGATGAGTTCTTAGGCCTTGACATCAGGAAGGACTCTGCTGAACCACCAAAATAATGAAACCTGTTCACATTTCACTATTTCTGTTCAGAGTGCAGGTTATCTGTGGCTGTAATTGTAATACCTCTGTCCACGTTACAGCAGAGTTCCTCAAATCTGACTCTAGAGGGCCACTGCCCTGCAAAGTTTAGCTCCAACTGTAATCAAAGACACCTTAGCAAGCTAATCATGGTTTTCAGATTTACTAGAAAATTGCAGGTAGGTGAGTTTGATCAGTGTTTGAGTGAAACTGCTAGGCAGTGTTGGCCCTCTAAGGACAGATTTGAGGGATCCTGCTTTATAGAATTTTATGAGCATATCAATGAAAAGAAACTAGTGATAAACAGAGGCACATGAAAGAATAGTGTGCCTTTATACCTGGATCTCTTCTGGCTCGTCGTTTATCCTCCCCCAGTGAGAGTCTCTCTGACTGCAGAAACAAGCGCTCTAGCATCACCATCTCTGCTGATGGACTGTCCTGCTGCAGAAAGCAATAACAACTCAGACCTGCCACCTCTTATATTCCAAAAAAATCAAAATAATTCAGCGTTTTAAAAAGCCATCTGTTACCTGGGATTCAGCCAGGAGTAGTTGCCTGTACTTGTTTAGCATGTCTTTGGTTTGTTTCAACAGAACAACTGAAAAACACTCAAACTGCTTGTCCACTACACAAAGAATGACAGACACTTTCATTAAGTTTTGTTTACAGTGGGACACATTACAGGACAACAATTTTGTAAAATCAAATTCAAATTTCTTTGTAGGAGTCGAACCTGAGATAAAGTCAGTCTGGCTGGGTAGCGCTCTAGCACAAGTATGGTAGGGCAGCAAATGTCTGACAGCATCCTCCACTGAAACAAATGGAGCCAAAGTGTTTGGACTGAGAACAGCACTGTGGTCCAAAAATAGCTGCTGTTTGACCCTGAAAATAACAAAATACAAAGTATTTTTGGTAACATGTATTGTTACTATTGTAACAATTAGTTTTGTGACTTTGAAAAACAAAGAATAATGATGGAAGTCATCCACAAACATTTGTTGGATATCTCAATATTGTGTCTTGAACAAGGCAAAGGAATGGCATATCTTGCTATTACTCCACTGTTAGTGAATTCTTACCTTTATACAAATGTACCTAAACTCTTAGCCATGGGAACTAACTGGTTATCATAATATTACTGGGGTAGAATGCTCTGGCTTGTCAATGCTATTTAAACAACATCTGCTTGTTCACATTAGTGAAGTGGAAGCTGACCAAGAGCACCATGCCCAATAAGGATCATGGTGATGCTATCCTTCCCAAAAAAGACATTCAGGCCAGCTAGCATTCAAATGATGAGCATGATGAGACAATCTTATTGGAGTTAGTAGATGAGCTCATTATTCAATGGTCAGCTTCTCTGCGGGACCCTGGTGACAGAGGAGCTTTTTTACGATGGTAAGAGACTTCCCTCTAATCCGGTGATTCTTAACCCTGTTCCCATAAGCACACCAACCGTACACATTTCCTAACTCTTCTTAATCAAATGCATTTGATTCAACTCATCAGCTCATTAGTAGAGAAGTCAATGCCTAAAAGTAATGGGTCAAAAAAGTCATACAATTTGTGCACTGTTGGAGTGCATTCAGGAACACCGTTGGGAAACACTGCTCTAATCTGCCTCCTAGCAAATAGCTTCTACCCTCACTGTCTGCATGTGTAGTCAAAATCAGGTTGTTCTGGCCACCAAGGGCTAATCAATGCAGTATCAGTATGTAAGTAGAAGAGCAGTCATTTAGCAGAAATATTTATTCAGTGATTTAAAGTATACATTTTACAGTGAGAGTCACGTTTGCATAAACACAATAGTAATGGTTCATTGCAAGGATTGCAACGTCAACCTTCTGGTTTTGAGCCCTGAGCTTTAACCACTTTACCTTTATTCAATCTCCAAATCTGTTTTCTTTTATAGTGTTTATGCTGCTTAAGCCCCTTTCACACAGCGTGATGATCCGGCAAATTGCCGTCAAATTGCCAGAACGCCTCCTGTGTGAACGCAAACACGACCCGGGATTGATACCGGAATCGATGCCGGGTTGAGGACCTAGTAACATTGCCGGAATCAGTCCCGGAACGCGCCCTGTGTGAACAAAAGCCAGGACCAATGCCGTAAGGGGTGTGTCATAGTGATGCCGCACGTGCCATTGCGCGACTATTGCTCTTAGAAGAAAGTTTGTGTTCGTCATAAACAAAGAAAGAAAATGTTTTCGACGCGTACATTACACGTCTCATCCTGACGTCATGTGTCTTTACGGGATCTTTACGGGATGTGTGTGAACGCATTCACAGATCCTGGCAAATCACTGGCAGTGTGAATGGACCAAAATCAAACAATCCTGGGACAAAACCCGGGTCACATTATCCATGTATTTTCCGGAATCTCTGTGTGAAAGGGGCTTTTTATTCAATGTCTCCAATTTGTATATCAAAGAAAATTGTATAAGATACTCATGGTGCCATTTGGACTTAACATCCTATATTATCAAAGTAGTTTGATACATTCTGACACATTACAGTCTCAGAATATCTGCATATGGAAATTACTTTAGACAAACCACATTTGAGTGAAAAGAACAAAAAGTAGTTATTCAAACTGTTACTGAAACTGGAGTGTACTGAAGTATATTTAGCTCCAAGGTCAATCAGAATTTAGTTCCCACACTGCTTCAACTGACCTACCTGTAGTTTTCAAATAATCCTGAGGGACATGGTTAGATGGCTCAGGTGTGTTAAGTTTGGGTTGAACCTAAAGTCTGCAGGACTGTGGCCCTCCAGAAACTGAATTTGGCACCCCTGCTCTAGGGGAAACAATTTGTATAGGTTTTGGAGGATCTCACAAGGCAAGTCAGATTTGGGAAACACCTGAACCAAAGTAAAGTCCTTCAGGATTACTAAAGCCCAGGCAGGTGTTTTGGGACAAGTTGAAGCTAAACTCTGCAGGGTGTTGGCCCTCCAGGACCAGGATTGGACACCCCTGTCCAAGTCTCATATACAAACATGTATTGTCCACTGGTCGCCTAACTGGCAGAAATCAAAGTGCCTTTGTGTTGAGATGCACTTGTTTTGGTCAGACAGACCTTTCTTTGAAAAAACTTTTGACCTCTGGAAAAACAAGTGGGCAAATCCAACTGCGGTTCACCCACTGTGACTGGGTGCAAAAGGTTTACATTGCAACCCAAACCTGCTTTTGTACCTAAGGCAGAATGGTTCACTGCTGCTCCTAAAGATTTCCAGTTAAGTAGGATCTTCAGGAACAATTGATAATTACACAAAGGTGTGTTGGAGCAGGGTTGGAATTGAACTCTGCAGAAAGGTATCTCTCTGGGAAGAGAATTGGGCATCCCTGACCTAAGGTAAGTTTATTGCCATAAATTGTCTCGTTGTTTCCCTGTCTCTGGTCAGACACAATGACACTACAGCTTCAGACACTACAGCTTCAGTATGCAGTCAATGCAGGAATTGTCTGTATCTTTACATTGTGAGATAACAAATGAATGTTTAATAGACAACTTTAGGTTACTTGAAAATGCACACCAGAGGCATTTTCCGTAGTGAGATACCTCACTCTGTTTTCAGAGAACTCGGGCTATGCAAGTAACCTTACATATTTTTGAATCCATACTGAGGTCTACATAGAATTAGAATGCAACTGAGCAAGTGCATTTTTACTTACATGTGTTGCCTCTTTGCTAGTGTCAGTTTCTCCTCCTTCGGACTCCATGCAGTTGGTGTCTGTGACACAAAATGCATATTAATAAAATAAATAATACTTTTGAAGACTTCACGTTTTATTTATTATTTTTGCACCTTGACCTTCTTTTGAAGTGCTGAGTAGGTCTCTTTGTCCTGGGAATGCAGGTATACCATCTCCCGTAAGTCAGGCTGGTCCAAAGAGATTATTCCACTGTTGATTTCTAATAAGGAAGAGGTATCAATTTAAAGCCAAAAAGAATGATAGGATGATTATAACCAAAATGTGTTTGTTATAAATAATATATTTCTAACAACAGCCGTTTAATTCTTCCACAGCTACAGTGATAATATTAATTGTAATATATTCAATATTCATGTACTATAGTGGGATAATACTATAGTTTGCCCCAGAGCAAAGTGAGGGGCAAGCCATGCTGTAACTTTCCACCTTTCCAGAGAGGGTGCTCCCGATAACAACAGTCATAGCTGAAATTTATCATTCTTCACTCAGTCCAGAAGAACCTGATTGAAACTTCAGCACCATCAAACAATTGAACCATAAAGACTTTCATCCAAACTGCATTCAGACACTCATTCAACGGCTAAGGCAATGCAAGTAGCGTACATTTCACTAACGATATAGAGGTTTAGTATAAGTTGTAGACCCCTTGTTACCAAGATGCTTTAAATTAAGAAACTGATGGTTCAGGTGGTTAATTGAATTTTCCGTTTCCGTAGCGTAATTTCTTTGTTTCATAAATTCACTTTCCATTTTACCAGTGTATGCTTGAATGTCTATGTGTTTGTTTAGACTAGTTATGTATTCGTAATTAAAACTTTTGTGCACATTCACATGAGTGTTGATTCTATGGTCACAGCTTGCAAACAAAGACTCTGGTTCCTCTGAGCTCAGGTAAATCATGAATTAGTTAAACTGCCTTTGATACAACTCTTCTAAGGCAAAAAGGAAGGGCTCTTACTCTTTACAGGCCCCTCCTGGCACTTGGGTTCAGCACAAAGAGCAATCGACATGAAGGAATTCAGCTCATCTGAAGCTGGAGGAGTTGAGCCTATCATGGAGTCTGTGCTTGTGGTCTTTACAGAAGGAGATTGCAGTAGAATGTCACTGTGGTCTGAGGCATGGTACACTGGCAAAGGAATCTCTTTACTCTCACATGATGCAGAAAAGGTCTCAGATGCAGTCAAAGGTGTAAGTGAATCCTCAGTTTCACCTGTGGCAGTAGAGATGTCCATTTGCACAAGCAGAGTTGTAGCTAAGGTCTCTTGGGTGGCTGACGGTTTAAGTGGATCCTGCAGGGAAAGAAGTATATTGTGTATTTTCTGAAGAGGTATGAAATACTTTCATAATATGCTGCCGCATTTTTATTTCTGTCTTTGAATGCAATTACACAAACCTATGACAGAGCACAATTGAATTTACCTGTTGAGGAAGATGTATTGATCCCTGATTGTGATACAATGGATTATGCTCTCCTTCAGTAAACTGTTGCTCTTCTGTTTGGGTGATCAGTTGTGGGGATAATGACAGAACTGGCTCAGGGGTACAACTAACATCTGGTTGTGACTGTAGTAGAGTTGATACTGGAGAGGGATGAAAGTGAATCTCCACAATAGGTGCTTCCACTGAAGCTTGAGGAGGCAATCTGCTCTCCTGCCAAAGTTTTTAAAAAGCAGATAACAAACATATTGAGCCCCAAATATATTGTAATATGCAACCATGTTTTCAAAATTTATAACATTTAAATGGCTATTAAATTCTTATATTTACTGTTCAGCAACATAAAAAGCATTCTTAATGTTACAACAGAAAATGTCACAAATTAACTCACTTGAAGCAATACGTTGACTTTCTCCTCATCTTCTGTTGTTTTCTCAGGCGAGAGAAGCACTGAATTCAGGGTAAGACTCACCTTGCCCTCAGGTCCCCCTACCAGAGCTCTTTGTATCACTGGCTCACCATTTCCTATTGGTCTGGTGGTCATATCAGGAAGGAGCATATTCGCATCATTAATCAATTTGATCTGGTTTCTGACAGTGTTTTGAACAACAGCATCATGCTGACCCTGCACTTGAGGTGCATAGGTTCCTGCTAGCTGTGTTGGCATCTGGAAGACTGTAGGAGGTGTTGGCCGAATCGGTAAAGACCCTGATAGAAGTGCCCCATGTTTGAGGGTGAGTTGTCCAGTTGGAGAGGTGAAAATAGGGCTGAAGTTAATTTGCCTTGGCTGTATAGTCACAATTTGAGAACTGTCAATGTTGGGTTTGTTAGACATCTGACTGCTTGGTGTACTAAGAAGACACCTTGAAATGCTGGTAGACTGGGTCATAGTTGTAGGTGTTTGGCTGGGCAGAAAGAATTGTCTCTGACCCTGAAAAGGATCTTGGGGCTGAATGACAATGGGGCCTCCCTGACCAACCAAATTAAAGCTAACAGGTTTGCTAACACTTGGTACAGATTGTGCTTGCAAGGACTGCTTTGAGACAACAGAAGGGGATAGCAAGACACTCTGTGTTGTATTTGCTGAGATAAAGGCAAATCCTGGCAATGGTTTCTGTCCTGATGGCCTGGGACTGATCTGTACAAGCCTGGGCTGGATGTTGACAGGTAACTTGGGCTGAATGGTTAGAGGAGTTTTTTGTAACATGACCACTGATGGAGTAATTGTTTTAACGGTAGAGGCCAACATCTGGCAGGTTGTGAGGCTTGGCAGGGTCTTTTGGGTAATCATGCTGGTCCTTTGTGCTGAATTAATAGTAAAGGATGCCTTGAGTGGAGGTATGGGGAAGACATTCCCGGGAAGTAGACTCATTAACTGGGTTCCTGGAGGCTTGAGTGAGGGGCAGCCTGGACCAACAGCTAACAAAGATGGCTGAGGAGGCTCCACTGCTGTTTGTGTGTCCTTTGGTAAAGAGATCAAGCCAGGCATGGTCAATGGTTTGGAGAAATATGGTGTTGCAGGCAAAGGAAGGGATGCATCAGACAAACCAAGCTGGAGAGTCTCTGCTGTCTGGGCAAGTCCTGCCTCTAATGCAAGAGTGTCCTCAGTGATGTCTGCCTCTTGGAGACTCTGCTGGAGAATGTCACAGATCTCTTCTGACTCTTTTCCCTGTTCCACTAATTGGACATTGGGATCTTCTTGTGCCTCTTCTGGACTTCCACTTCCTAGGGATGATACCGGTGACGCAAGCAGCGCCTCCTCCAGAAAGGACAGATCTACACAGCCAGAGACAGGAGTGTCCTGAGAACTTGCATCATCTGCTAACAGAGATGCAGGACTCTGCAGAACAAAAGTTCACAACAATTATGTAAAACGTTCGCTAGGAACACAAACACTATTTTAAAGCTTAAATTCAAATATCAATTATTTTGATGATAAACAGCGGGTTTTGTTAGACAGACATGCAATAATGAGTTCTGGGAGATCAAAGCAAAACGAGTCGGAATGCGCATGGGCTGATTTCCAGCTACGGGCAAAACAAGTGAAAATGTTACATTTTGGTCGATTTTGAGGTTTTCACAAAAATGGGTTCATTAAGCCCTTGTCTAGCTATCACAGTGCTCCAAATATAGCGATTAAACATCTAAAAGTATCTTTATTTTTGCGTTTTCTGAGAGGAGTACCTTTCTTTTGTCCATGAAAAATGCAGTTTTTCTCTACTCGCTTCTCACGCTTCCCCTCAGCACAAATTTGGTATCGTTGTAAAGCAGTATTCCAACTTTGAATATTCATAGCAAATTCTCGATGGCCTAAGTCTGAACCACTGAAATGTGATTTTCGAACTTATGCTGATGTAAACAAAGCGATCTTACTCACGCTGACTGAAAGCTGAAGAGTGTGCACAAAGACGCTTCAGACAGCGCCCGTTCCCGTTATGTACATATACTGTAACAAATTACAGTATTTCAAAATATCTTGGCGAAACAATATTCACGCAAACATTATCTCTTATGTGAATGTTTGGTTACCTGTTGGGGAAAACCATCTGATGTGTAACATTAAATCTGTGCGTTTCAGTAAAACTGAATATATAGACTGTCTGTTAAATAAAATAAATAAATAACAAATAAATGTTAATCAAACATTTGTGGTATCCTGGGAATAAAAGTTTCTTTTTTTTTTTCCAATAGATATTTAGTTTTGACTTGGAGTGTGCCAAAGTTGGTGGTATTACCAGGGATTTTAAAGTATGGTTACTCTATTTAAGGTATGGTTACTAGGTACTACCTTCAGAAAACTGACTCGATTTTTCTCAAAATTGAATTTTTACTCCATCGATTTCAAACATGTAGCTCAGGCATTTTTTGTCTGATTCCAACAAATCATACATCATTTTGAAGGTTTTTAATAGGATAGGTTTTTAATAGCATTCTAATGTATAGAATAGAGAATATAGCAATAACTAATTTTAGAAAAATTGCTCATTGCGACTCATTTTGCCAGCACGGGTCACATATATTGCCTCTTCCATAGGGAGAAAGGTCTAGACTCACTGGAGTGTCTGTGAAGAGTGATGGCTCTCCAGAGGATGAATTAAGGAGTAAGTCTCCACTTGGCAGCTGTTTGAACAGAAGGGAGGAGGGACAGTTAATTGCCTGGAGTATTTTTTAGACCTTGTATTTGCACACAAAATGTATATAGAAACACAAGAGTTTCTCTTGTTAAGGTTCTTCACGTGAGATCTCCCTATGACCTTATAAGTGTGGAAAGGTTTCCAAATTACCACAACTGAAACTAGTTTTGGAGAAAGTACTGTAACAGGTAGTCACTTATGTTACTTACTTTAAAGATTACAGCCACACAGTAATATTACAATCCCTTCATACCTCGTTTGTCCCATGAAGAAAATCATTCAGGGCTTGAGGGTCACTGTTTCAAAGCAAAGCATTTAGTAGTTAACATGAGCAAAATATTTGGCAACTCTTCTGATGTGAATGTTTTTTTTTTTTTTTTTTTTTTTTTGCTTTAAATAAAATACATACAAACTGAGAAAATTATATTTACTAGATGTAACACTTACCACAAAACATCAAATAAACAAGTATCATCTTCATCCTCCATTTCAACTAATTAAGAAGAAAGGTAGATTGGAATTACAAAACTATATGGAAATTTTGAACAAATTCAATTTTGTATGGATAAAATATGCATGCATCCCTTGATATTCAATCTAATATGTCAGTATTGTGTTCAAATAGAACTTAATGAACCATTTAAATTAACTCATATAACAAATTCACTTTAAAAATGTATATACTCTACTTCAGATTTTCTTTGCTTGGTGCCAAATCTCTTGTAAATCTCTATCACAATGTATTAAATTAAATAAAACCATGCAATTATGTAATAATGTTGTGAAACAACCTAACCTCTTATTAGAGTGGCTCCATTCAGAGCAGGGAGAGAGAGTTTGTGGGGACTTCATTGACTGGATTTCAGGGACTGGCTGTGAGAAAACCAGACATTTGGACATATGCTTCTCAGCTGGGACATCGAGTCATCGGGATCTGAGAAAGTAAACATGAGGTGCACATAATGCTATTATATAGTCCATGCAAATCTGGATACTAAGATCAAATGGCTTGACTGAAAACTGGCAAACATTTTACAATTTTACAATTTCACTGCTCTGTACATTTTTGGTCAAATAGCCTGATGTTGGTCAATATAGTCTATGTATAAAATATAGACATCTCAATGGTTTTGTTTATTTATTGAATATAACTGAATTGTCAAGATCAGATTCGAGTTATATATATAATTTGGTGCTTTTTAAGTCATTAATAATGTTAAATTGTTAATAATGTTAAATTCAACTATAATTAAAAATTGGCTGGTTAAAAAGAGTAAAGCCTATTTATAATAACGCAAATACCAAACAAGAAAAACCAGGCTTGCATGCTACATTTTACTTGGTTCACTGTCCTAAAACATCTTAAAATCCACGATTCAGTGTTATGTAAGTTATTCAGTGTTATTTTATTAACGATAAATGCCACATTTCACTGTCAATTTAAAATATGATATTAAAGAATATGACTTTTCTATCAATTTTCAATATCTCTTGATTGATGAAAATAAAAAAAAGATAAATAATAATTAATTGTGTTTCAAAGGAATTAGGCTTTTTAGAAATGACAGATTGGAAGTATGGACTGTAGGAATGACCAAACTACACACATACACACTGTTTACGATTTATTTATAACCATGATATAAGACATCGTATGCAGGCTAGGCAGCAACAATATAACTTCACATAAAAAAATGCTATTATGCATAATATAGCCTATGTATGCTATAATGTTACGACATGTAGCCTATTTAATATAGGCTACATGTCGCATGGACATCATGGACCACATGCCTTATAGGGTCAGTATCCATTCATTTGCTTTGGCAGAAAACCATCTCCACTTAGTGAAAATTTCCCTATGTCTCTCTCTCTCTCTCTCTCTCTCTTGGCTTTCAGCGGAGGTCCAAGCACCTAGATCTCATGCAAAGACACTTTCTTATTTTTCTTTACCTGCATCCGCGTTTCATTACCGCAGCACACACTGACTGTAATGTTAGAAATTACAGCATTATAGCCTGTTTTAGCAATGACTCCCAACATTTTCCGTTTCTCATGCCCCAAAATCAGAGCAATTATTAGCGTTTGCGTTTTAGAAGGAAACACTTAAAGGGCTGTTCAAGACGGTGATGAGGACACAAAAGCTCTTCATGTGAACACGCAGCTGCACATGTATCCCATCATCACATCTCGTGCCGCACTATAACGCGCGTATCCTAATGCGGCATTTCGCAGAGGAAGAAGGAGAAGAACTCACCAGCGTCTTTGTGCTTTATTATTGTCCTTTCAGAGGGGCCTGTGCGCCATCCATCCCTCTTCACATGCTCAAGGAGGAGGGGGAGACGGGCTCGTGCGGGTGGGTCACAAACAGAGGTGGAAGACACAGAAAGCGCGTGTGCATGTGTTGCTCTTCAGTCTGAAACACACGGGGGCCGACAGAATGGATTTCACTGAAGCGCGCATCTCTTTACACACACATGATGAGGCACTTTCACGGATTGCATATACAGGTCCTTCTAAAAAAAATTGCATATTGTGATAAAGTTCATTATTTTCCATAATGTAATGATAAAAATTAAATTTTCATATGTTTTAGATTCATTGCACACCAACTGAAATATTTCAGGTGTTTTATTGTTTTAATACTGATGATTTTGGCATACAGCTCATGAAAACCCAAAATTCCTGTCTCAAAAAATTAGCACATCATGAAAAGGTTCTCTAAACGAGCTATTAACCTAATCATCTGAATCAACTAATTAACTCTAAACACCTGCAAAAGATTCCTGAGGCTTTTAAAAACTCCCAGCCTGTTTCATTACTCAAAACCGCAATCATGGGTAAGACTGCCGACCTGACTGCTGTCCAGAAGGCCATCATTGACACCATCAAGCAAGAGGGTAAGACACAGAAAGACATTTCTGAACAAATAGGCTGTTCCCAGAGTGCTGTATCAAGGCACCTCAGTGGGAAGTCTGTGGGAAGGAAAAAGTGTGACAAAAAACGCTGCACAACGAGAAGAGGTGACCGGACCCTGAGGAAGATTGTGGAGAAGGACCGATTCCAGACCTTGGGGGACCTGCGGAAGCAGTGGACTGAGTCTGGAGTAGAAACATCCAGAGCCACCGTGCACACCCAGGTGAAAAAGACGTACTATTAAATGTATTAAAAATGTACTTGAGTATGTTTTTAGTACAATAAAAATATACTATAATGCATGTTTAATACATTTAACAGTACGTCTTTTTCACCTGGGCAGGCATGTGCAGGCAATGGGCTACAGGTGCCGCATTCCCCAGGTCAAGACACTTTTGAACCAGAAACAGCGGCAGAAGCGCCTGACCTGGGCTACAGAGAAGCAGCACTGGACTGTTGCTCAGTGGTTGCATGTCATTCGGAAATCAAGGTGCCAGAGTCTGGAGGAAGACTGGGGAGAAGGAAATGCCAAAATGCCTGAAGTCCAGTGTCAAGTACCCACAGTCAGTGATGGTCTGGGGTGCCATGTCAGCTGCTGGTGTTGGTCCACTGTGTTTTATCAAGGGCAGGGTCAATGCAGCTAGCTATCAGGAGATTTTGGAGCACTTCATGCTTCCACCTGCTGAAAAGCTTTATGGAGATGAAGATTTCATTTTTCAGCACGACCTGGCACCTGCTCACAGTGCCAAAACCACTGGTAAATGGTTTACTGACCATGGTATTACTGTGCTCAATTGGCCTGCCAACTCTCCTGACCTGAACCCCATAGAGAATCTGTGGGATATTGTGAAGAGAAAGTTGAGAGACGCAAGACCCAACACTCTGGATGAGCTTAAGGCCGCTCTCGAAGCATCCTGGGCCTCCATAACACCTCAGCAGTGCCACAGGCTGATTGCCTCCATGCCACGCCACAATGAAGCAGTCATTTCTGCAAAAGGATTCCCAACCAAGTATTGAGTGCATAACTGAACACTTTGGTGCATGTCATTGGCTAGTTCGCTCCAGAGAGGCATGGATTTCAGTGCCTTTAAGAGAACTGAACCTCCAATCTCTCACGGCTCTTACCTCTTCTCTCTCACCCTCGCATCATGTAAAGGATCCGTGATTCCCCCTCAGGGGATCTTTTCTTTTGTTTCTTTAAGTCTTTTATTTTCCATTTTCGAATTCTCCTTTGTTCATTTACACCGACGAGTGAAATTAACTTAGCCTGATTCCTCAACTGGCAACTTCACCTCAAAAGGACATTCAAAATCGCCGCGCTTGGCTCGCTCTGGAAGAACGAGTGAACACGTGACGCTCCCAGGATCGAGACACACACGCTTTCTTCATATCAGCCACACAAAGAGCTATATCTGTGAAAGTATTTCGCTTACTTAGCTTTCATAGCATTAAGATTTGTTTACCCCCGTTGTGGGTGATGTTAATTTCTTGTGGTCTCTCAGAGGGTTTTGTCCAGGTGAATTTTGCAAAACTGCGATCCTTACGGATCTCTCTCTCTCTCTCTCTCTCTCTCTCTCTCTTCTCGCTCTCCTCCTCCTCTTACTAGCATCACCATGTATCTCCGCGCGATCCCCCTCCGAGGATCTTTTCTTTTGTTTGTTTAAGTTTAACTTTTCCTTTCTACTTTGTTCATTTCCTCAGACGAGTAAGTGAACTAAGCCTGAATCGTTTCTTTGGTCATTTTACGTCCGAGTCCTTTAAGCCTTCGTTCGAAAGTGCGCGCCCTGGCCCATCCGCAGGCCACGTGACTCTTCCACGGGACACATCCACATGCCTTCGAAGCAGCCACACAACGAGCCAGCGCACATATTCGTACCGGGCTTTAAGAGCATTAAGATGTGTTTCCCCGTGTTGTCCCTCAAAGGTTTTAAGGTCTGTAATTTGCCACTGATCCTTCCAGATTCTCTCTCTCTCTCTCATTCTTTCTCTCTCTTTATTGATGCTTTCTCTTTCATTGTGCCGTTGCCATTATTGTGTTTGTAAATACATTTATTGAAACGTTAGTACCTGTATACGTAGTTTTCCTTTATTAAATGCATTATATTCATTTATTGATTCTGTCTTTGCTCATTCAAGTCCCTTTAATGTATAAAGATCCAAAGCTACGTGCTTTACAACATTTATTGATATTTAAACAGTATCGTTATAGACCAGG
The DNA here is from genome assembly GCA_030578275.1 of Meda fulgida. Classification (NCBI taxonomy): domain Eukaryota; kingdom Metazoa; phylum Chordata; class Actinopteri; order Cypriniformes; family Leuciscidae; genus Meda; species Meda fulgida. Next base: position 6,017,577 of record CM060632.1, on the reverse strand, counting down.
AAGATTGTCCCTTGTGGCCAGAGGGATAACTCCTCTTGAAAGTCTATAAGTAGGATCATTTTGGTGAGGTTTGATTAGATTGAATGATCGGGTTTGCTGGACAAACAGATGATTCGATTCTAAGTTAGTCCCCTTTAAGATTATCCTGACGATAGATCTATGATAGACATAATTGATAAATTAAATATTTAATTATAATCCGTTGTAATTAAGTATCAATATACAATTGAGCTGATAATAACCTGTCTGTAAAATATAGTCTACAGATGCCATTAATCATAATCCCTTGTGATTAATTTTCTATGTAAACATATGAATACAGATGCAGGAAAAATATTATCCCTTTTTGGGAGATTTAACATGTATGATTATCTGGGTCCACCCGTATGAATAATTATTAATTGAACAATTACTAATTTTTGAATACATTTCCCAAAAACCTGACCCAGGTTTCCCTACAATGTTATTCCCTTAACTAAGACGAGTTGATACATACCTCTCTCGTCTCAGTGCGTGCACTATATCGCTCTGTATTGCCGCAAAACTATGTTAGCACTTAGCTTAGCCCAGTGCATTAAATATGGGCCAAAAAGAGAAGCGACCAAACACTTCGTCGTTTTCCCTATTTAAACACAGTTACTCGAGTAGTGTAACTCGACCTAGGCTGGTGACACAAAATAAAACGTTGTGTTTTTCTAAGCGTTTAAAAGTGATGACTATATTGTATGGCGGAATACCATAGCAAGTGCTTTTGAGCAGTTCGACTTTGCGCAATAATATCATCACTGGTGAAAAGTCCTCTTACCGGCTCCCGCTTCCTCTCCCCCTCCCTCTCATTTCCGTCAATACTTTTTTTGGTTAAAAATTTTCCAAAATTAATTTGTCGCGTGTGAAAATGCAGCCAGTGTCGAATCGTTTGTAGCCTCTTCTTACTGCAGCTGGAATGTAATTAAACTTGAAAATTTTGATGGCGGTTTGTAATCCAGCAAGTTCAAAACAACTGATGTGTTGATTGACAACCCACACATACACCTCAAAACATTAGATTCTTCTGTGCTGAGGAGCCGTGCCGATGCACAACCCACGTAAGGAAGATAACTGCAAATAACTGCAATTTCAGGGTTCAGACAGAGATGGAGACCAAGAGGTACAATTTAAAGACTGTAGCTTTAATTGGCAATTAATTATTCTTTACACAGTGTTGTTCTTGTCCTTAAAAATAATTATACATCAGCAAAAAAGTGCAAATCAAATAAAATATAGCATATGCCATGTCTAAAATTAATAAGAAAAACTGAACAAAATGCATTAATATATAGACATTGTACATTTTAACAGAGCCTACTCACAACCAATTCATATCCCTGTTTTATTAGGTCACAATCTTATCAATACAGCTTTATTCTCCTATTTGCTTTTTGCAAAAACATCCACAAAATCATCAAGATTTATGGCCCTTGCCCTTCTTGACTCTATACTTAACACCCCCAAATCTTTATCAAAGCTGACATTTTCTGATACCTTTGTTCTTTTATTAACATTAACAGACATCACAGCAACTGGTTTATTAGGCTACTGTGACTTTAAGATCTGCCGCTGCCTATATGACGCATCTCCTTTTCTCACAACTCCACAACGTTAATTTAAGACGTTATTTAATTTGACAGCTCTCATGAGAATACTCGACAAAACCGACATTTTAACATAATTCTCTGTGTTATTGTTTGTTCAAGCGCGAAAGAGAACTCAATGGTGTGTGTGTGTGTGTGTGTGTGTGTGTGTGTGTGTGTGTGTGTGTGTGTGTGTGTGTGTGTGTGTATGTGTGTGTGTGTGTGTGTCATATCAGGACAGCATCCATTCAATTAGCAAGGCTAACCTAAACAGTCTTGTCTATTTAACTTCACCTGCTGGCCCAGGACCCATCACTGATTTTGCCTGTTCCTCACTGTGCTCTGCAAGATCCTCTGTAGCAGCCTCTGCCTGCTCAGTGACTTGCTGCTCAGCCTCATTTTGGACATTATCTTCAAGTGTATTCTCACACATGCCTTCTTCCTCAGACCTACACTCCCCTGTGCTACATTTCTTAAAAAAATGTGAGATGCTTGTCGTGGATTTTCTCTTCATCCTCTGCAAATTGATAAAGCATAGTGGGACTTAGTGACTAGTCATAACTTAGCTAATAACTTTGCAGCTTATCAGGGCTAGCGTTAATTTCAGCTAATGTTAATTCAACACTGTAAAAACTTTCCTGAGGAAAAGTTAACTTAGAACATACATTCATGTCTTCACTATAAGTCACTACTATTATGGTATACATACCCGTTGCCGTTTGTCGTCTCTCCTAAAAGTGTCGATGCTCTCCTGTGGTCGATGAATCAGTCAGTCCTGCTTCTTGCACTGACTGAGCAGTCAACGACGGGATTGGAGAGGGGGAGGGGCAGCGAAACAGCTACTCTGGTGGTGGCGCGGGCGCCGCCAATTAATCTACCATCTTTTTTTTGTAGCTGCAGAGGGTGTTGCATTTTATTTTATTTAATTTCATGAACTATTGTGAATTTACATTATGTATTTAAATTAATAGTACCCACTGCAAAAATCCTACTAAGGGTGGCCACAGGGTGGCCAGAGTTTATACAGTGGTAGTCACCCCTGGGGGGCGCCCCTGGCTAAGACAGATGCTGTAATCAGAAAAGCATACTATCTTGCGAAAATGAACCCATCTTTCACTGACCATGACAATCTCATTGAGCTTCAGGAAACAAATGGTGTCAACATGGGCACTAGTCTGCACTCTAAGTACAGTTATACAAAAATTGTGGAACACATAGCAAAAGAGATGCAGAAAATATTAGAACACAGTATTGTGTCGTCTTCAAGCAAGTTGTCTGTTCTCATTGACGAGGCTACGTCTCTCAGCCACAAATCTGCCATGATTGTTCACTTGAAAGCCTCAGTAGATGGAGTTACTCCTGAATTTGTGTTTCTATAGCTGGTTGAGCTGGAGAGCCAAAGGGCAGAGGATATAGAAGAAGCTCTACTTAACTGTTTTGACACTGCAGGCTTCAGTGAAGTGGCTTCAAAAGAACTGGGTCTCATTTGTTTCAGATGGAGCCAGTGTCATGTCAGGCAAGAACTCTGGTGTGGCAACCAGGCTGACTGCAAGGTACCTTAACCTCTTCTCATGGCACTGCATGGGCCACCGTTTGGAACTGGCTGTATCTGATGCTATGGATGAATTTCAGGCAGTCAACCACTTCAAAGCATTCATGGAGAAGATCCATAATCTCTACAGTCAGTCCAATTAAAAATTCACGGGAGCATCTGGAAGGAGCGCAAGAAGTGGTTTCACAAGTCCTGAAAATTGGCAGAGGTTTAAGTACGCGATGGGTGGCCAGCAGCTTCCGTTCTGTAAAAGCGGTGTGGAGGTCATATGAAGCAGACACTTTGAAAATGCTGTGGGAAGACCAAACAAGAAACGGCAAAGAGAGACAAACTTACAGAGCCCATTCAATCTGGCATCATTTAAAGACACCCTAGAAGAGAAATCAGTGGACAGCCTGTCCCAAAGCCTGATAGCACCAAATGAGTCAGGTCAAAAATCTAAAAAAAACAAGAAACTCCCGCACACTATCAATACTTGCAAATGAGTATCAAAGTTTTATTAGCAACGTTTCGGTCTCACGACCTTCATCAGGCATATACAACTATTCAAACTCAATCCCATTTAAAAGAGCACATGACCAATCACCGTAAAGATCCATTTGTAACCAAGTAAGTTCAATGACTGAATACATAATTAACACCACATCATCATAAACAGTTACAAACATATTGGTTCATAATATCAAAGATAGAGAGAAAAAAAAGAACTTTATAACATCACATTAATGCTTCATCATTCCTGGAGTCTCCTGCAGAGTTTAGTACCAACCCTAATCAAACACACCTGAACAAGCTAATCAATGTCTTCAGGATCACTAAAGCTACAATCAGGTGAGTTTTTTTCAGGGTTGGAGCTAACCTCTGCAGGACAGTGGCCCTCCTGGACCAACAACCCGCACCCCTGCCCTAGGTGATAAAGTCTTTAGGGTAAAAATCCTACAGCTCACGTCTCTGTAACGGCAATTCAATATCTTCCCCTCTAGGTGGCACACTCACTTTTTCAATCCCACAAAAACATTGACATCTTTTCTTCTGTACATAGTACACTTCCTAGATATGTGGGTACAGAAGAATTAAGGCAAGTTGATTACAACTTTGTTTACAAAAGAGACTGATCACAACACCCTTTTGCTCACTACCAGTTTTCATCTAACTGTTTAAAAAAAAGGACTGCCTAAGAGTCAGTTCTATAGATTGAGGATAATTTGTTATTCTGATTCAGATTTGATTGAAAAATCGAAAATCAAAAAGACATTTTTAGATAGGGGTTACCCTTCAGAATGGGTTGATGAAACATTTAATACATCATTTCAAAAGACACGTACTGATTTGCTAAAAAAAAAAAAAAAAGAAGATAAAAAAAGTAAAAAAGCATTATTTTACTTTTATTACAACTCATTCACTCAAGTCTTATGTGATAAAATCCATTTGTTGTCTTCTGATCCGGAGTTGAGTACAATTTTTCAGCATTTGTTGATTGTGTAAACGGGCTAGGAATCTAAAAGATTGCCTAGTACATGATCGTTTACAGAGTGTCAGTCCACGTCTGTCTCAGAGTTTACTCAGTGCTAAACAGCAGGCCTCGGGCTTGAAGAAAAATATTTGTTGCTGATGATGGAGAAGATTTTGGATAAGATTATCAGTGCCTGAACTAGGAGCGACTCTTTGAGCCATACAAACGACGCAACGAGAGTTAAATGAGAGAGTCGAGACGGTAGAGGGGCAGGCCAGTGATCATGAAACTCATATCCTTTCTCTGGAAACTTCCCTGGATACTTTAAGTAAAGAGAACAAGATGCTGAAGTCCAAGTTAAACGATCTCGAAGGCTGATCATGCTGTATTAACATCAGAATTGTTGCTATCCTAGAAGTGATGTGGAAGATTTTATTATTTAGAAGCTATATAGCTTTATATTTGTAGTCTATTATTTCCGCTGTCTGTGACTTTGGTTTGACTTTCTGAAGCCTGAGAAAGGCCTGGAATGTTGCCTGCAAGTACAAGACCTTTTACCCAAAAATATCTATGTATGGTATATATGTGTGAGCTGAGCAAAAATCTGTAGTCGTTTTCTGCAGAAGCTGCCCGGCTTTGTTGTAAAATAAAGTTTTATATTTCTGGCATCAAAGATCTCTGAGAAGGGATTTTTCACAAAAGACAGAAACCACAACAGTAGCTGAAAAAGGTAGGCCAACCGAGTTTGTGGTGGAGCTCATCGAGCATCTTTTCGAAGACTTCTCAGATCCCCCAGTCATCGATCATGCACAACAATCGCACGGATCCAGTACTGTCAGGACAAAGAGTGCCTTCTACGCCTTCGGCAGGGACGTCAGTTTGAGTACCGGGGCGTTTGGTGCTGTTTTTTCCAGATTACACGGCTGAGGTAATGGAACAACGTTGGAGCTTCGGCGAGGTGATGCAATCTTTAAGAGAGCTAAAGTCGTGCTCTGTCCCTCCCTCCTAAGATTATAACCACTTATAATGGAAGTACCAGAATGTTTACATCTGTAAAGATATATATAAACAAAAAACTGAGGCAAGTCGCTGTGACAGATCAAGAATAAATTCTGTTGTGTAGGACTATAGAGTCTGTATATAGACTTTAAGTGCATCTTATCTTTTTTCTTTTTTTGGATAAGACTTGGTTGTGGAGTTGTATTTTTTGTTTTTCCTATCTTGTTTTACTTAGTTTAGTGTTAGTGTAATTTGATACTCTGCTTCAAGTACCCAGTGCTCTAGTCACTAGGGGGAGCCATAATACTTTGTTTTGGGAAGTCATTTGAGGCATTGGGTGGTACAAGGGGCTAAAAGTTCGAGGTTTGGTTTGTTTGTTGTTGTTTTTTGTGGAGGGGGCATGTTATGGTGGTTTTACCTTGAGGTACAAGAGTGAAATGAAAGGGAATGGTCAAACCAATAGAAGAAATCTTAACTTTGGCATCTTAGAATGTTAAAGGTCTTGGCCACCCAATTAAAAGAAGCAAAGTGTTTACCTATCTCAAGGCCTTGAAGCAGACATTTTATTTCTTCAGGAAACACAAATATAGCCATCGGACAGAAACACAAACTTAGGACGAATTGGATATCCCAGGTATATCAGGCTCCTTTCAGCAGTAAGGCCAGGGGGGGGGTAGCAATTTTATTTCAGAAGGGTATTTAATTTCAGCTTGATTCAATGACTACTGATTCTCATGGCAGATATGTCATGATTTTAGGAAGACTTAGATCTTAGCATACTATATATGTTAAATATATATAGTCCACATACTGATGAACCTCAAGGTTTTTTTCTCTCTCTCGAGATTTAATACCGTCTGGGTGTGTAAATGTCATTATCGGTGGTGATTTCAATTGTTATTTAGATCTGTTTTTAGGCTGATTCTCTTTAAAGCCACCTCCTATATAACCTCAGTACAGATCCTCAAAAGATTGATTGAGGATAGGAATATGGTAAATATTTGGAGGTTGCAACAACCAACAGATAGGGAGTCCTCATTTTACTCGCATGTTCATAAATCTTATGCTAGGATCGACCGTTTTTTGGTTACTTCTGAACTGATACACAGAATAACTGGTACACAGTATCATAACATCTTGATATCAGACCATAGTCCCATCTCGCTTCAACTTAACCAAATCCTGCCGTGACAAAGTTATTATTGCCAATTTAATCCTTACCTACTTAAAGACCCAGCGTTTAAAAAATACATTAACGCTAAACTGGATGATTTTATTTTTTATGAATAATGACGATGGCCAAGTCTCTGATTAAATTTTATTGGATACCTTTAAAGCAGTCATGAGGGGCCACCTTATTTCTTTCGAAGCTGCTTATAAGAAAAATAGCGATAGTAGTCTTTTAATAATTAAAAATTTACTCACCACATTAGAAAAGACATGTAGAAACTCCGGTTACAACAAGATCACAATAATATAATGATTTTAAAATATGAATATAATTCAAAGGTTGGCAAAATAAATCAGAATCTCTTACTTAAACTGAAACAAAAACACTTTGAATTAGGTGATAAGCCAGAAAACAACGATTACAATTAAGTCAAAAACATCTTAAATAAATGAATGTTTTAGGGATTTTTACTCTGATCTTTATTCCTCCAAATGCAACGTTAGTCACGAGGATTACAATTCTTTTTTTGATAGTCTTAATTTTCCCCAATTAGATGAAATTGCAAAAGAAGACCTAGAACGTTCATTTTCTGAAGCAGACATATTAGAGGCCATCAAGTATTTTCTGTCTGGCAAAGCACCAGGACCCGATGGCTTTGGATGTGAATTTTATAAAGCCTTCTCTTTAAAACTAGCCCCTTACTTATTGAGAATAATAATCAATGACTCGTATAACAAAGGCTTCTTAACGTTGATCAGAAGGTAATAACGTGTTAGCAAACAGACTTGGAAAACATATCTCAATAATAGTACACTCAGACCATACTGGGTTTATACCATAGACGGTAAAAAAAAAAGATGGACGACGCCCCTTAACTCTCTTCCATTGGTGAAAAGTGAAGCCGCCAAAGTCCTAATATGGCGCTGACATCTTGCGCAGATTTGGGACCAGATTCTGCGCAGTAGTGAGTTGCGATATCAAGGTCCCGCCCTCACTCCGGCAGAAACGGTTAATACAAAATTTACTGTATGAAATAAACAGTTATGGACATAACAAATTAAAGTTGAAGCTCCCATCTTCTCCCGAAAATAAAAAAAAATAGTCTGTTGGTGCCTCAGTGACTAGGCCTACTTCGTTTAGAGACGCTGTCAATCACAGCTGTCAATCATGACATCACATTCCCGATTTTATAGCATCAAATAACTAAGACCAAACTAATTTAAAAAAACGAACACTTAAACTTAAATCAGCGTGATAAAAACTACCTAAATTACCTAGACAGAACTACCTAGACAGAAAACATCTTTGAAAAAAATGTATTTGAAGAGTAATTTTACTGTTTAGTTTCCATCGCGTGATTCGTGTCCCATTACACTTCATGGGGAGGGTGGGCTTTATGACCTATACTGGGACTACTTGTGTGGCACGCTTGGTTTATACCAGGACATTTTTCCTTTTTCAATGCTCGTCTCCTTCTTAATAATCTTTACAAGGATCATGGTAAGGAAGCCTCAGGAGCAATCATGCCTTAAAGGTGTTTGATCAAATAGAGTGGCCATTCATGCTAGGAGCGCTTGAGCAATTTGGGTTTGGGAGTCGTTTTATCAAGTGGGTAAAAATTTAATATTTTATGTTCTCGTCCATCCATTCTGACAAAATCTAACAAATCTAATCCACAGATCCCTAAGCAAATATTTAAATACATTTTATTAGCTAGGATTTACAAATTAAAAGCTAACATAGAGCGATGAAGGCTCATTCCGCTTTCTATGATTGGCAAAATTAATGCAATTAAAATGTTCACTTTACCACAATTCCTCTGCCTTTTTCAAAATTTAACTATTTGTATTTCAAGCTTGTTGATTGAATTATCATACTGTTTATTTGGGCTTACAAGTCCCCCCTGAATAGCAAAAATTTACAGAAACCCACCCAGATGGGAGGCCTACAGTAGGGCTCCCAGTGTTCATATTTTACTATTGGGCAGCAAACGCTAGGGCTTTATCTCATGGCAGAAGGGTATTCCTGGTGAAACTTTGGCTGATCATCTATGGCTTAGGATAGACAAATTGTCTCTAACAACATCTTGTCTTCCAGTTTTACTTTTTTCCAAAGTCAAAACTAATTGGGATCAATTTAATAATTAAAAATTTGATACATATATTAAATCAAATAAGGAAACATCTTAAGTCGCCTGACATCTCTGTGACTTTACACCCATGGCTAACAATCACGTATAACTGTCTCGGCTAGACCGAGGTTTTATTGAACAGAAAAGCAAAGGCCTGATGTCTATTGAGTATCTGTATATAGACGGTACATTTGCATCTTTTAATCATTAATTGCAATCTGCATTTAATCTCCCAGGTTCCGACCTTTTTCGGTATCTACAAGTGAGACATTACATTCAAATGGTTTTTGGTAAATCCAAACTCTAGATATTTGGTTCCCTTTCGTTGTCACTCCGAGTTACGTCGGATGACGACGAATGGGGTTTCGCTTAGAAAGCCTATCAGCTTCGAGTATTACAAAACGAGCCAATGGCAAAGAAATGCCATGGGTCTGCGGAATTTGCATGACGTAACTCCGCCCCACCTCGTGGGTATAAAAGGAGGACGCTGGCAACATGCAGTTATGTTTTCGCTTCGGAGCCAAGAGTACCTCTTCACTCCTCAAGCCATCTCTGAGAATTGTCAGCTTTTACAAACGAGTTCCTCTGGTGTTGGTGTTTGTGGGCGATTCCAGCGAGCGCGCGCTTCCTGCTGATCTGTGCAGTGATTTTGCCAGAGAGTGCGTGTCTCCCCGGCCGCCTCGACATCAGAGTGTTTCTCTCTCACAAAAAGAGCTTGCACGCGGCACGTCTTTTTAAAGATGCCTCGCCCGTGCACTTCTGGTTGCGGCAGATATGTGTCTGACTCTGATGGGCACGAGCGCTGCCTAGTGTGTTTGGGCATGGATCACGCTAGAGCAGCGCTCGTGGATGAGTCATGTTCTCTCTGTGGGAACATGACCATCGCGTCACTAAGGTCGAGACTCAGTGAACTCGCAAGAGTGAGAGTCCCCTCATCCACACCCCGATCTAATGCTCCCCCGAGGAGTGCTACTTCGGCTGGTGGCCAGGGTGACCTGAGGGTAACGGTCTGGAACCAGGCGCCGACTATGTGTCCGCGACCCCAGCCCCCCTCTTCAGTGACGGTGCCCGCTAGTGAGCCTCCGATTCCCGCGGGTCTACCTTCGGGTGCCCCGCGGGCTTCGGTTGAAGCTACAGAGGAAGACGCCATGTCTGTAGCAGCATCAGAAGGTGGGCTTGATTCTTCCGGAAGTGAAGATTCAGCGCAGCTGCCACCTTCCGGTGTGCATACGGCTGTGCCTGAGTCGGATCCGGAAATGACGGCCATGCTTTCCCGGGCAGCCGCGAGCATTGGTTTAGAGTGGAGGCCTCCACCCTGTCCCGAGCGCTCGCGGCTGGACGATTGGTTTTTGGGTAAGGCTGCCGACCCCCGTGGTCCACGGCAAACCCCAATACCATTCTTCCCGGATGTGCATGATGAGATCTCGAAGTCCTGGAAGACCCCCCTGTGTTCCCGGGACCGCTCGCTGATCCCATCCGCCTTTCCTCCCCTCGATGAGGCGGCCGCCCGTGGGTACACTGGGCTTCCCCCGGTTGAGCGCTCTGTTGCGATGCAACTGTGTCCTACGGAGTGCTTCTTCTCGGGGCGAGCCTAAGCATCCATCCAAGGCCTGTAGATTTTCGTCGTCTATGGCGGCGAAGTCTTACAGAGCGGCGGCACAGGCGGCTACCTCTCTGCATGCTATGGCCACTCTGCAGGTCTACCAGGCCCAGATGCTCAGAAACATGCACGAGGGCAGGACAGACCCAGGGCTCTTCAATGAGCTGCGTGCCGCAACCGACCTCGCTCTCCGGGCGACGAAGGTAGCCGCGCGCTCCCTGGGTTTGGTGATGTCCACCGCGGTGGTCCAGGAGAGACACCTATGGCTGAACCTGGCTGACATGCGGGATTCCGAGCGGACTCGTCTGCTCGATGCGCCCCTGTCCCAGGCCGGCCTCTTCGGCGGCGCAGTTGAGGACTTTGCCCAACAGTTCTCAACTGCACAGAAGCAGACTGAGGCCATCAAACATATTCTGCCCCGCCGACCCGCTGCTGCCTCGTCGCCGGTCGGGCAGACGCCTCAGCCTGTTTCCCGCCGAGGGCGCCCTCCTAAAGCTCCCGCCCCTCCCGCTAGGCCAAAGCAGCAGCCTTCACCCAGGTCGACGCGCGGAGGAAGCCGCAGGAAGGCGCCCCAGCCCTCTCCAGCCCCGCCCCCCGCCAAGCGCCGGGCCAAGCGGCGCTCCTGAGACGGGCTGCTCAGGGATGATGTTGTTTCACAGGAGATGGTAGCAGGGCCACTCCTTCCCCCGGTGGAGGGCCGGGGGAGAATCCTTTGTACTCCACTCCCCGCTGCTCACCCACGGGTGGGCAGCACCCTAATGTGGTTAAAGACAGAAACAAACCTCTCACCCCTGAGCACACAGAGTTCTCGGACGACCCAGAGCGCCGCCCACCAGCCGTGCTCTCCTCGTCCCCCTCTGTCCCAGAGTCGGTTGACACGGCGTGCCGCCCACGGGCCGTTTCGTCCCTGTCCCACTCTGTTGCCAGACCCCTGGCAGAGCAGGCCCCCGTGGAACGCTGGTCCTTCCCTGGCCTCCTCTGTCAGGGCGCGGAGCTTAACTGCGCCCCCACACCGGATCGCTATGCCGTCCACGTCCGGGCCAGTTACTCCGCTTCGCTGCCCCTCCGGGGGGACGCCGGTGGTCCGCATGACCCCGCTGGTACAGTTCCTAGAAGCCTGGCTAGAGCTTCCCCAACTGTCCCGCTGGGTCGCCCGCACCGTCCGGTTCGGCTATGCGATTCAGTTCGCACGGTCTCCTCCCCGATACAGGGGAGTCCGCTCCACTTTGGTCGGTGGCAACGCCCCGATCATGCGAGCAGAGATTGCCACTCTGCTGGCGAAGGGTGCAATCGAGACTGTCCCTCCAGCCGAGATGAGGTCCGGCTTCTACAGCCCTTACTTCATTGTCCCCAAGAAAACCGGTGGGTTACGACCAATCCTGGACCTGCGAGTATTGAATCGCTCCCTTTACAGGATGCCGTTCAAAATGCTCACCGCCAAACGCATTTTCGAGTGTGTGCGGCCCCAGGATTGGTTTGCAGCGATCGACCTGAAGGACGCCTACTTTCATGTCTCCATTCTCCCTCGTCACAGACCGTTCCTCCGGTTTGCTTTCGAGGGACAGGCATATCAGTACGCGGTTCTCCCGTTCGGGCTAGCCCTTTCCCCTCGCGTCTTCACGAAGGTCGTCGAGGCAGCCCTTGTTCCCCTTCGGGTTCACGGGGTTCGCATCCTGAACTATCTCGACGACTGGCTGATTATAGCTCACTCTCGAGACCAGGTTTGCAAACACAGGGACCTTGTGCTCCGGCACTTAGCCCGTCTGGGCCTTCGGGTCAACTGGGAGAAGAGCAAACTTTGCCCCGTGCAGAGGATCTCTTTTCTCGGTATGGACATCGACTCGGTTGCCATGTCCGCGCAGCTTACGAGCGAGCGCGCGCAGTCACTGCTGACTTGTCTGAGACAAATACAGGGCAAGAAAGCGGTTCCACTGAAACATTTTCAGAGGCTCCTGGGGCATATGGCATCTGCAGCCGCGGTCACGCCGCTCGGATTGCTTCATATGAGACCGCTTCAGCTTTGTCTTCGCGACCGAGTCCCGAGTCCCGAGGCAACAAGGCAAGCTCCGAGTTCCAGTGACTTCGAGTTGCCGTCAGACCTTCACCCCGTGGTTGAACCTCAGTTTTCTCAGGGCCGGTGTCCCCCTGGAACGAGCGTCGAGGCATGTTGTTGTCTCAACAGATGCCTCCACCACGGGCTGGGGCGCCATGTGCAATGGTCATGCTGCCGCGGGCTCCTGGACAGGACCCCAGCGCCTATGGCATGTGAATTGCCTCGAGTTGCTGGCAGTACGCCTTGCTCTGCACCGCTTCCGAGCGCTGCTCATGGGTCAACACGTACTAGTCCGATCAGACAATACCGCCACAGTAGCGTACATCAACCATCAAGGTGGTCTACGCTCCCGCCGTATGTCGCAACTCGCTCGCCACCTCCTCCTATGGAGTCAGAAGCATCTGAAGTCCCTTCGTGCTATTTACATTCCCGGAGCCCTGAACCGTGCTGCCGACGAGCTGTCACGGCTTCAGCCCCTCCCTGGAGAATGGCGACTCCATCCCCAGTCGGTCCAGCTGATTTGGGACCAGTTTGGCGACGCACAGATAGATCTGTTTGCCTCCCGCGACTCATCCCATTGCGCCCAGTTTTATTCTCTGACCGAGGGCACGCTCGGCACGGATGCACTGGCGCACAGCTGGCCGCGGGGCCGCAAGTATGCGTTTCCCCCAGTGAGCCTTCTTGCGCAGCTCCTGTGCAAGGTCAGGGAGGACGAGGAGCAAGTCCTTCTGGTTGCGCCGTACTGGCCCACCCGGACTTGGTTCTCCGAACTAGTGCTCCTCGCGACAGCACCTCCTTGGCCAATTCCTCTGAGGAAGGACCTCCTTTCTCAGGGACGGGGCACTCTATGGCACCCTCGTCCCGATCTTTGGAACCTCCACGTGTGGCTCCTCGACGGGACGAGACAGGTTTGAGTACCCTACCACCTGCGGTGGTGGCTACCATCACTTCCGCTAGAGCGTCGTCCACGAGACATGCCTACGAGTTGAAGTGGAACCTATTCGTCAATTGGTGCTCTTCTCGCCGAGAAGACCCTCGGAGTTGTTCGATCAGTTTCGTGCTTTCCTTCCTTCAAGATGGGTTGGAGCGAAGGCTGTCTCCCTCCACCCTCAAAGTTTATGTTGCCGCTATTGCCGCTCACCAAGACTTAGTGGAAGGTAAGTCCATTGGGAAGCACGACCTGATCGTCAGGTTCCTGAGGGGGGCGAGGACACTGAATCCTCCTCGCTCTCCTCTCCTTCCCTCTTGGGACCTCTCAGTGGTTTTAAGTGCCCTGCGGAGTGCTCCCTTTGAGCCTTTGCAATCAGTGGAGCTTAAGTTCCTGTCAATGAAGACAGCGCTCCTGATTGCATTGGCCTCTCTCAAGAGGGTCGGGGACCTGCACGCATTCTCCGTTGACGAAGCGTGCCTAGAGTTCGGGCCGGCCGGTTCTCACGTGATCCTGAGACCCCGGCCTGGATATGTGCCCAAGGTTCCTACCACTCCCTTCCGGGACCAGGTGGTGAACCTGCAAGCGCTGCCCTTGGAGGAGGCAGACCCAGCCTTGGCACTGCTCTGTCCAGTACGCGCTCTCTGCGCTTATGTGGACAGGACGCAGTGTTTCAGGACCTCAGACCAGCTCTTTGTCTGTTATGGTGGGAAGCTGAAGGGAAAGGCTCTCTCAAAGCAGAGGTTGTCTCACTGGATTGTGGACACCATTGCTTTGGCTTACCAGCAGCAAGGCCGACCGTGCCCCCTTGGTGTGACCGCCCACTCCACCCGGAGTGTGGCATCCTCCTGGGCGCTGGCGCATGGCGCCTCGCTAGCAGACATCTGCAGAGCTGCAGGCTGGGCGACACCTAACACATTCGCCAGATTCTATAATCTCCGAGTGGAGCCAGTGTCCTCTCGTGTTCTCGCTTCGAACAGCTAGTTCCGGACCCGCTCAGGTGTCTTCGCTTGCTCGCCATTCCACTCCGCGGACTGGATACGTGCGATATTCTGCTCAGGTGAGCTTCTCCGAAAGCCCTGAGTTCCTCCAGCACCCCTGATGCTAGCGCCAGTGTCTATTGCCTGGGCGTCGGCTAGGTGCCTCCGTGTGCATGGTCCCTCCCATGAGCTACCCCCACACGTGTATTTCCACTGTAAGCCTCTTTGAGCATGTGTCTTTCCCTCGGCAAGCCACCTTGCCACCCCTGAGGTTGAAATATTCCACCTGCGGCTGGACACCTCAGAGTTTCCCCATATGTTACTATCAGGTCATATGTGTATTTTCAAATGCCCCCCCCCACTGGGTTGGTGATAATTGCATATTTCCCCTTAAAAACTTGGGATATGCTTCCCAGTGTACCTTGGTATTCCTGTGTTAAATAGGAGTCCTTCGTCCTAATATCTCGAGGGCTCAGATTTTTCGCAGGGCGCTGGAAGACAGCTGTGAAGGTGGCGTGATTTGACTGGTAACCCCATTCGTCGTCATCCGACGTAACTCGGAGTGACAACGAAAGGGAACGTCTCGGTTACGTATGTAACCCTCGTTCCCTGAGTAGGGAACGGAGACGTTACGTCTTCCTGCCACTTCTGCTGTTTCGCGGGGATCGCCCGAGTTCAGTCTTGGCTCCTCAGCGAGAAAACATAACTGCATGTTGCCAGCGTCCTCCTTTTATACCCACGAGGTGGGGCGGAGTTACGTCATGCAAATTCCGCAGACCAATGGCATTTCTTTGCCATTGGCTCGTTTTGTAATACTCGAAGCTGATAGGCTTTCTAAGCGAAACCCCATTCGTCGTCATCCGACGTAACGTCTCCGTTCCCTACTCAGGGAACGAGGGTTACATACGTAACCGAGACGTTTCACGCTGTGTTAATGTTTTCCAACTGCCTGTGAACACAAATTATATAAAAGAAGCCTGGGCTAAGGACTTTAATGTAGAAGTGTCCAATGAAACCTGGAATGAAAGTCTCAAGAAGTTTCAAGATTGCTCTATAAATGTGAGGCACAGGTTGATTCAGTTTAAAGTGGTACATGTATTATTCCAAAACTAAATTATTAAAGTAAAATATACAATTCTGTTTATCCAGTCTGCGACAGATGTAAAACAGAGGAGGGTTCTTTGTCACATGTTTTGGGGGTTTTGTCCCAAACTGTTTAATTTTTGGACTGCCATATTTTTTTTTCAAAAGGAAGTCAGAACATGGCCTTGTAATTCTCTGATCTTCTGAGACATTAAACACTCCTCCAAACTCTCAGCAACGACCTCTATTGATCTGTATGACTCTTGAGTGGGGAAAAAAAGAATACTTTTAAACTGGAAAACCTCAGACTCTCCATGTTTCAAAGCTTTGTTGTGTGAATTGTTTCATGTCATACAACTGGAGAGGATACGTTCCTTGGAGTTCAAATCTCATCGCCAAATTCAAAGCCCTTCGTGGATTTCCTCAAGTTTGAATTGTGTATTATTATTGTTCTCACTGTAATAATCAATGGAATCTGTGATTATGCTTTGTTTATGTTTGCCCCCCATAGAAATAACATATTTAAAAAAAATAAGACAAATATACTGGTTGTTTATTGGCATCGATGGTTCCATGAAGAGCCTTTAACATCAATAGAACATTTTCCATTGCATAAACGTGTTTTTATAGCGGTTCCCCACTGGAAACCTTATTTTTAAGTGTATTGTAGGCTAATGCTTTATTACACACCATGATGGTTATTATGACCTAATTAAATTAATGAGCCTTTTACCCAGTTAACAATGCTAGGTTCCCTGAACGTTCTCAGTCTAGCCAGGAATGTTTTCTTTATGGAAATAGAACGTTACCTGTTGGTTTGGAGAACGTTCTCCTAACATTCCCAAAATGTTCCCATAATGTTTCCCTAACCTCTTTACTCCGCTTTCATTTACTCTGCTGTGCGCCAGAAATCTTCCAGCACTCCCGCGTCCCATAGCCAGTATGAAGACGGATGAATGGACGTCAATAATCAGTAGGCCTACAAAGTAAACCATGTCTTGTCTTGAACTATTGTTTAATTAAATAATCCGAGGCTCGAGCACCTATACCTTCATAGAGAAGGTACAGGTCTATTGGTGCCAGTAAAGCCAGACTGGCTAACAGCCTGTACCCTTACGCAGTGAGGCTGCTGAATGATGCCCTTTCCCCCCTCTCCTCCCCACCTCCCTCCCATGGACAGTAAACCATACCTCATTGTGTGATAACTGTGAACTGGACTTTGAATTGTTGCATTAACTACATCTGTATCCAACTCTGACCATACTCTCTGTTCAGGAAGTTGTTTTGTAAAGCCTCTATCTGTTATCAAGAGTGAATGTCACTGGTTCTGTGTCTTAACAACTATATACTTTTGATGTGCCATGTTAATACAGGGGGTATTTATTATTTATTTGTTAGTGCACTTTAATACACCATGTACGGTTGTTGTATGCTCCGAAGACAATTTCGTTGCTGTTCTCTGGATGACAATGAGGATAAACGTGAAATTAATAAAATATGGAAGATTAATAAATAAGAAATGTATTTGTTGTGTTGGCTTTAAATGTTATGCTAAGTTAATATGCTTTGCCGCTAGGGGTGCTATGGACCTGGAGTGTTGAGGTGGAGATGTGAGAGAATAAAAAGAGATGGAGTGTTGAGCTTCTGCACGCTTGTTTAGCTGCGTTTTCATTTTATTAGTACTAGTACCAAAATACAACAGTATTTAAATAAAATAAAATAAGAAATGTATGCATTATGCAAGATTTCGTAACTTGCTTATTGAGTTCGCGAGTAACAGTCCCGTGATCGGATGTTTCCCCACATTACCTCATGTTCTTTCACTCGATGTTCCGTGAGTTTGCGAAATACTGTGAGAGGAGGATGTTCCCGGTGTTGTGCCCAACAGCGGACCCGGAAGTGGTTTTTACAACTTGTGCAAATTATTTAAAGAATGCGTCACTTTTTTTGTTTATTATCCTTTTTCTTTTTTTTCTTCCTTTTTTAACTGAGATCAGTTGCCTCTCCCAAAATGATAGAATCGTGACATTTCTCACCCGAATTGCAGACAACATTTAATAGGCTAAAATGATCAAAATTGATATTGACCTGTTCCAAACAAAAAGTAAAAAATATCATTTTAAAAACTAATTATAAAGTAAATATAATTAGATAACTTTGTGTATGTGAGTATAATTTTATCTAGTCGTATTATCTAGTCAGTTAAATGACCAGGTTGGTCAATGTCAAATCAGCCACATTTCAGAAAATTTCCATTACCTAAATGTGGTAAGCCATCAAGGTATTATAAATATTAACATTAGCTGCTTTGAAACAATGTGTTTTGCAGAGTGAAGGAAAATACACAACTGATCAAAGCCAAAATATGATTGAATATTAATATCATATACCAAGTAATCCATTATTTATTTTGTAGAGGGTTATCAAATGTAATAAGTTTTGTAAAATGTTAGGTAACACTTCATTTTAAGGTGACGTAGTTACACATTACTACATGTAGCCTACTTACTAAAGTAATAGAAAATGATGCATAAGTAACTAACCCTAAACCAAACCCTAACCCTACATGTGCGGCGATAAAGGGCGGCTCTCTCTTATACAGAGCTATAATAAATAACGACTACGACACCCCAGCATTGAACCAGCTGTGGAAACACCCATGAAAGGGCATACAATCTAGACGCCGAACCACAGCTATGGCAAACAAATACCGACCTCACACGCAGAGCAGTCGAGCACCGGCAACCATGACGCCCAGATGACGCAATGATGCGATATCCCACCACTCTGGGGATGCTCTTTTTATACTCTAATTAAGGCCCGGTATATAATCATGAGGCGGAGTCATGGTTAATGCGGCACCTCACCACAATCTACCCCCCCTTTTGTGTCGCCGACCCGACGATGGGCAACTACCCCACCTCAATTCCAAGGCCTAAAAATAGCAACTACAGAATTAGATGCAGAGTCAGTGAAGGGTACAATAATCCCGATACAAGGAAGGTGATAAAGATTTGAATGGTGACCAGGTGTTACTCGTCCTTTTCGTCGTACCAGAGTCTCTCTCCCCTCCGGGTGTCTACCCACCAAAGGAACCAAAACCGGTGTCGGGCCGGCTGCTACCATCCCTGATTCACCAAGAGAACTTACTGGTCCAGACAGAGCCACATCGAAAACCCTGTCAAATGTCTGAAGTCCAGTTTGCATGGGCCGGTCTGATATCTCCAACTACCCACCCAATGCAACTGGACCTCCGGGTATCACGCCCACCAAGTCCACTTCCTCTTCCTGTTCTAACACTAAGGGCTCTAACTGTTCCCCCAAAGGTGCCTCCAACAAAACACCCCAGTCGTCCTTTCAGCAATGAACGATGTACGTTCTTTACCTTACTAAAGAACATGGAATAGACCCCACCACCTTCCTTTGGAGCATGCACCACCTGATACTCGATCAGGCTCCACAGGTCCTGAATCTTATGGCGACCCTTGTCGCCCTGCTCTCGAAGGTAAACCAACTGCCCCTCCACCAAGGGTGCCTGCCGGATCCGCTGATCATGTCTTGCTTTACGTCTCCCTGCTGCTATTTGTAAACGCTCTTGTGCACTCTCAAAAGCCACTTGTAACCTGGTTTGATGTTCCCGAACCCATTCGTGCACACTGCCAGCAACTGGTTCCTGTACCCAACCCAACAGGAAATCCATGGGCAATCGCGGTTCCTGTCCAAACATTAAAAAATGAGGTGATTCACCAGATTGATGTGGAGTGGCGTTATAATAAAAGAAGACTTGGGGCAAACATGCAACCTGAAGGATTACGAATTTATTAAAATGTTTAATTTAGGTTCCAATCCAATAGTATCTAAACTGAGAAAGTGAATTTAGCATTTGAGTTATAAATGCTCTATATTGTAAATTAAAAGAGTCAGATTACTGAGACTCTCACTCTGTCTTTAATGGCTCTCGGAGCCCCTGTCCCAGTAAGCCAAGCAATTCAGGTGTCTGACCTTAGCCTTTGTCTCTATTATAATGGTAATGTTTTAGCAATCTAGTCAGGTTTATAGGATTAGCCTCAATGCTCTTCTAACGGCTATGCTGGTGAGATTAGGGCTGGGGAATTTCTGGTAACGAGCCGATTCCTGTACTTCATTTACATACTTTGTTTAGATTGTCTCCACCTCTATGTAACTCCTCCCCCTTTAAAGGTATAAAATACAGACTGTATTTTGCCTGGGTTAGACTAGTTTGGGACTATAGCTGCCTACAGCTCGTTTCTCAATAAAGAATCTTGCTGAAAGATATCCCAACATCTCCTGGTCCGCGCTTCGGAGTTTTCTACACTTGAGAAGAAAAAAGGTTTTCAACAAACCCAAACTCTCTTTCTAGATACCGGCAGAGTGCGCAACAAATTATGCAGGGTCTGTGTTAAAACGCTCGCACTGGCCATTTCCAGCTGGATGGTAAGGGGTCGTGCGAGACTTCTCCACTCCGTACAGTCCACAAATCTGGTGGATCAGTAGAGACTCAAAATTACATCCCTGGTCTGAATGCAAGCGACCTGGAATGCCACATTTATAAAACCATTCATTAACCAAGACCTGAGCCACGGTTTCAGCCCTTTGGTCCCGAGTAGGAACAGCAAGAGTGTGTTTACTGAAAACGTCAGTCATAACAAGCACGTTTTATTTATTGTTTATTTATTTATTGTTATGTTATTTGATTATTGTTATGTTATTTGATTGATACTGTGAAGCTGCTTTGATGCAATTTATATTGTGAAAAGCGCTATATAAATACACTTGACTTGACTTGACTTTTCTACTCTTGACCTAGATAGCTCCAGCAAGGTAAAGTCAATGGCCAGAATTTCATCTGGCCTTGAAGCCAAAAGATGACCCATAAAACTCTGAGCTACTGGCTGCGTGTCTTTAGCAGGTTGACACTTTTCACATTTCTGGCACCAACGGGTAACATCCGAGGCCAGACCTGGCCAGGAACACAGCTGTCGGACCCCAGTTCAGCAGTTCGCTGAATGCCCTGATGTCCATGACACTGATGTTACTGCGCAAGTACTTCTGACTTCAGCACAGCAGGCAATAACAGCTGTAAGACCTCCTCCCCACTATTAGGACAATAGACTCTACGATAAAGTACCTGGTCTCGGTCCACGAAATGATCCCACTGATTGCCTCAATGGGCATCTGCTGACGTTCATCCATCCCCGGACGGGCCTTTCGCTTCCAAAAGGGCAAAATCTCAGAGATAACCGGATCTGCTACCTGCAGTTGACTAAAATCAGCACCCAAATAACTAGGCAAGGCAGTAATCGCCGATTGTTGCATCTCGACCTCTGGCTCAGCTTCCAGCACTTGCTGAAAGACAGCTGGCACTTCAGTTCCCAGCACTAGTCCACCCAGCACTCCATTCCCCGGAGGATTCTGTCGGGAAAGGGCATCAGCATTCTTATTACTTTTCTCTGATCTATAAGGGATCTGGAAGTTGAATGCGGACAGCTGGGCGGCCCAACGCTGCTCTGTAGCTCCTAGTTTTGCGGTGGACAGGTGGCTCAGTGGATTGTTGTCTGTAAAGACCACACACTGACTGCCCAACAAGTATTCTCTACATTTTTCAGTCATGGCCCACTTGAGCGCCAAGAACTCCAGCTTCATGGAGTTGTAGTTGGACATATTACGCTTAGTGGACCTAAGACTGAGACTAGCATATGCGATTGGACGAATCTTCCCTTCCTGTTCCTGGGAGATGACTGCCCCCAAACCACCATGACTCGCATCCACCTCCAGGATGAAAGACTGAGAGAAATCAGTGTATACGAGCACAGGGGCAATAGTGAGCTTTACCTTCAAATCCTCAAAGCTCTTCTGACATTGTTCACTCCAAGCTCCCATAAACCCTGCTTCTATTTGCTTCCTAGGCTAGGGCTTACCACCCAAAAATTCCGCTGCCAACTTATGCAGAGGGGCTACAATCTTAGCAAACCCCTCTACAAAATGGCGGTAATAGCTAGCATTAGATGGGCACCTCCATTGGGCCACTGCTTGGATTTTACTGGAATCTGTGGACACACCTTCGCAGGAAATTACATGGCCCAAGTACCTCACCTCTGACTGAAGGAACACACACTACTCCAACTTAGCCTTAAGGCCCTCTCGCTCCAGTCGTCCCAAAACAACTTCCAGCCGTTCCAAGTGCTGCTCAACAGAGGAACAAAATACAACAATATCATCAAAATACAAAAGTAATAATTTACACTGCTGGTCACCAAACATGCGTTCCATGAGTTGCTGAAACGTACTGGGGGCATTGCAGAGCCCAAACGACATTCTATTCCACTCAAATAAACCAAATGGGGTGCAGCAAAGGCAGTCTTGTGCTTGTCCCTATCAGTGACGGGCACCTGGTTGTACCCGCTGGTTAAATCCAATGTGGAGAACCAACAGGTGGGTTAAAGAATCCAGGGACTCCTCAATACGAGGTAAAGGAAATTAATCTTTCCTCGTCTTAGAGTTCAGGTGTCGATCGTCTACACACATGCGTATACTGCCATCTTTTGTCTTGACGAGCACAATTGGCGAAGCATATGGGCTGCAGCTTTCTCGGATCGCTTGAGTCTCTAATAATTGGTTAATATGTGCCCTAACTGCTTCATAATCGGATGGAGGTATACGCCTATATCTCTGCCAAATAGGGGCATCATCAAGAAGGGGAATGTCATGAGAGATCAAATCTGTACACCCCACATCTCCCTCAAAAGTGGAAAACACAGACTGATACTTACAGAAAAGGGCCTTAACCTCACTCTGGTCCCCTGCCGGCAAATGAGATAGATCTACTGCATCCAGCTGTCCCTGCCCAGTCAAAACGCCTGTTTGAGAAGAGACTGAACAAACAGTTCCTGGCCTGACCTCAGAAACTCCAGGGGGCAAACTTACAACAGACACGTTGGTTAAGGAACCTATCAACTGACGAGGGAACAACAAAGCATCGGTAGTTACCACATTCACAATGGGTGCATAAACGATACCCTTGACTACTCGAACTAAAGATAGAGAAATTAAAAGCCCCACCGGAAGCCCAAACTCTGGAGGCTCAAAGAGTGCAATGCCACTAGAATACTGTTCTGAACAAGTGGCAGCTACGAATTTAATCGTGCCACCTGGGATCCGATCTGCTCGAGGCCCACGTACCTTTACCCTACCTATGTTCTCCTAAGAGGGTTGAATACTCGCCTGATGGCAGCGTTGCAATGCTTCGACAATTATAATATGAGCACCTGACGCAGGTGGGGAATCAAAAAGGTAGGGCCCATGCTGTACAAAGAGCTCCTGGTAGCACCGGCCCAATACAGTCATCTCCAACACACCAGGGGCTTGAGTACCGGTACCACCAGGAGGATCCCGAACTACCAACACTCCACATTCCGACAACTTCCCACAGAGCTATACGTCTATCTCCATAAATCCTATATAAGGGATGGACAGCCCTGTCGCGACCCTAAGCTGCAACCACTAACAAGTCTTAAGACGATCTTAAGTGTTCTCGAAAACAGCCCTCAGTAATGGTAGAAACCATTGAACCAGTGTCAATCAGACAGGACACGGATACGCCTCACATAACCACAACCAAATGTGGGCATGACGACATTAAATACGACACAGAATCGTTACTATCACAACCATTCAAGCCTGCGCTTTCCCCAACCGAGCTGTGGCTCAACAACTTGGCGGGAATTAGTTTCACGACGCCGCGCCTGAATGAGGCTGCCTGTCTTCCATTGCCCTGGTGTCTGTTCGATCGATCAAGGGTGAGCGGGGAGGAATACGTTCTCCATATTGAAAACCATGAGCCAATGGAACAGAATGGCTTCGATTTCTTGCCCCTCCAGGCATACCCTCACTTCCCACCTGATTGCATCACTACGAATATCTAGCAGTGTAGCAGCGGGCTGACGACGCACCAGTTGCTTCAATTCACGACGAAGAGCACTGTCAAGAACATGTTCCAAAAATTGATCACAGTATTTCAGCATTTGGCAACACGACTGGTGACTGCTGCCTTACCTTCTCCAAGAGACCCATGAGAGCAAGAGAAAATTCCAACAATTTCTCACCCTCCTGTTGCCTTCTGGAGAAGAAGGCCTCCTGCAAGGCAACATACGACTGGGTACACCCATAGAGTTCTTTTAAGGCGGAGATAATCTTACTGGGATCTTCCCGTTCACTAACGGGCCGGTACTTAATCTCTTCACGTGCCTCCCCCTCCAAATTATCATACAACAAAAGGGACTGATCTGCCACGGATAAATGCCGAGCCCACATGCAAGCCTGCACTTCCTCAACCCACTCATTGATCCTTATGCCAGACCTACCGTTAAACTTTGAACACTTTATGTCCCTCTGTATAAACACAAAATGCTCAGGCAGTGTGACGTCAGTATCTACAGGTTGAGATGTACCTAGAGATATCCAGGTATCCTAAGGGGGTCACTACTAAGACCAGACGAACTGGCCAGGGCTTGATCTTGACGCAACTTCAAACTGTCAGCTCTTAATTTAGCTACTAATTCTCTTAGTTCCTGCAGTTTGTCTTCCATTGTTAAAATTCACACAATAGAAGAGAAACTTACCACAATTTTGAGCACAGAATATCACGTTCCAAGATGGAACTCAGCTTACTACAAAAAGCACACTCCCAGCCAAATGAACACTGCTGTTTTGCTTCTACAGAAAGAGGGAAAAAAATAAATAAATAAATAAAATGAGCAAAATAAATAACAATGCGAATACAAATATCCACGTCTCAGGTCAGTATGTTGAGGAGAACCCTGCAGACTACACCACCAAATGTGGCGATAAAGGGTGGCGCTCTCATATACAGAGCTATAATAAATAAAGACTCCTCCACCCCAGCATTGAACCAGCTGTGGAAATACCCATAAAAGGGCACACAATCTAGACGCCGAACCATAGCTATGGCAAACAAACACCCACCCAGACAGAGCAGTCGAGCACCGGTAACCATGGCGCCCAGATGACTCAATGATTCGACATCCCCCCACTCTGGGGATGCCCTTTTTAAACTCTAAATAAGGCCCGGTAAATAACCATGGGGCGGAGTCATGCTTAAAGCGGCACCTCATCACACGTTAACTTATATTACTCAGTGGCAGTGCCTGTGTGTGTGTGTGTGTATGTGTGTTCCTTGGTAAAAACAAATGGATAGAAAACAATTTTGCCGAAAGTGCACTGACATACTGTGCATTCACACCGCCGCCGACGAGAGCGTCAAAGTGGCCAGAAGTCATTCATTTTCAATGAGAGCTGGCGGCAAGCTCCAGCGAGGGTGGTGCGCACGGCGTGTCTTGGTCAGTGAGAGCGGCGAGGAGTTGTAATCAGGTCAACTTTATTGTAATGAGCTATTACGCGGTTCGGCGGCAACTGGTGGCAACCAATCGGAATGTAGAAATGCTCCGTTTGAGAGGATTCCAGAGAACGCAGTCAAGTAACTTTGGTTCCGACTACATTAGTTCCCAAGCCAAATAGACGAGAGGTTGATCATTTGAATTTGATAAGAAGGCGAGTAACACTATTTATAGGCAAGATTTTCGCGCTAGAGAGCTTGTTTTTCAGCGGGAATGCAAATTAGAATAGCACTTAACCATGAACACAAAAGCCACACCACACTAATGGCTTTTAATTTGTTTATTTCGTTTCCAAGTGTGCCACTATAATTGTTAAGTTCTTTCCATTGATACATTTTCTGCAAAAATAACTATCGACATGTTTGTTTGCTTTGCGGCCCCTTTAAATCAAGTTTAAAAAAAGGCCAAGTATTCGATCTACGTCAGAGCATCAGAGCGTCCACGAATCTTTCCACGGCGTCTCTGGCAGGGCAGCGAGTGAATTTTGCCTAAACTTGTTGCCTTTAACTGTAATAAATACAAACATCACCAGTAGACGGCGCTACAGTCATGTTACATTGCTTTAAAGTTGCTTATAAAACAAAAAGTGAAACTTGAGGCCCAGTCAGAGAAATCATTCACTCTTATCTTATCTTCAGACCAAGTCTGAAAACTGCAAGCACATTATCCGTTGTACAGCACATTACAGTTTGCAACTGAAAAAAAGAAGCTTTTGCAAAACGTTACTCAAGATGTGTGCATTAGACACATTACTCAAAACTAACATATCTTGTGATTCAGTGAAAACACTGGCATTTAAATGACACACATATACTGATGACCTGCAGCCAATGATCATGTGTGAAAACACTTTTTATTTTAAAAGAAATTATTTTTACCCCCTTGCATTTCTGGTTGTAGTGTAAATATACATAATTGGATCACTTATAAGCCAAAACTCTATGTTTTGAGAAACAAATACATGTTTCACCCTGGCATTTGTTTATTTTGTAAATATATACTGAATATGCATGCAAGTCAAGTCACCTTTATTTCTATAGCGCTTTATATTATACTGTTTCAAAGCATCTTTACAATAGCATTCGAATTCTGCTGTATAGCAGCTCTAGCAAGCCAAAACATTATTCAGCTCAAGTCAGTTCAATAACTAAAATTCCTTCAAGACACAAGAATAGTGTTGTACATTTTTCACATCTGTGTAGTTTTTTATTTTATAGCATTTATTACTAATCATTTAATGTATGCATGTAGTTATTATACAATACATTTAATTGAAGAGTTAAAGTAGTCTTAGCTGAAGTGTTTTCTTTTTGCATGGCCTTTCGCATGCTGTGTGCATGCTATGGGGTTGTGTGGTCTTCCAGGAAATGGAGCCAGTTTTTAAAAATTGCGTGTAAGCAATTTGAAAAGGAAACTGTAGTTCTGCATTTTTTGCACACATGCACCATGAATAATCAGAAATCATGAACAGCCATGAAGCTTATTCATTTGACAAGCTTTTCACATTGTGCTCCATATATAGTATGGGTTGTTTCAGTGTCTGTAACCCAGAATCTTTGTGTACATATTCAGTTACTGAAACATATTCAGTTCAAATACTGAAAAGCTACTGGGAATGTAAATGAAAAGCAAGACAATTCAACATTTTACAGCTACCTTTATTTATATAAAAATACAAAACTTAAAAAAAAAAAAAGAAAAGTTTCCATAGGAAAGCAGTATAAATGCAATCCCATCTCTTTCATATCCGCTTCTAATGCATCAGTGGCATAAAATCCAGATCAATAATACATATTTCAGGCAATAACCTTAATGTTAAGTTACTAATCAAGTAAAAAATAAAAAAAGAAGTGGTCACTGAGGAAATCTGTACGTGTCTTTATGGAGGGCGAGTTCGAAAGCAGCCATTTCATGAAAGTTCTCCCAACAAGCTCTTAACGCTCCTCCATGGAAAGTAGCATGTCTTCCATTTAGATGTTTAAGACGGGGAATCAGTTCAGGAAAAGACCTTCCCCCAACACAGAATACCAGACACATTTAAACCTCCCTCGTATCCTCCACCCAAGTATCTGGCCTCAAATTGTTTGTATATATGTAAAAAAAAATAAACGAGTAGAAAAACTAAATTAAAAAACAGCCACAGGACTGTAAGACAAAAATGTGCGTCTTTCAAGTCTGAGGGTTTGCAACTTTTACAAACAAGAGGCAAAAGAGCTGCATTTAGAATAGTAATCAAACTTATGTTGTAACTTAAAAGCACAAATTTGGAAATGGACCTGAAGTAAAATGCATGATAAATGCTGTCTGCATGAGAACTGGCTCAAGCTGTGGTGGTCAGAGAGTGTTACAGCACATGAGTAGGGCTTGGCTTGGCTGGCACGTCCAGGGTGCTCTCGCGCCCGCAGTGTGATGGCATGTTTCCAGTGCTTTGCTCCTCAGCGGGAACTGGAATCCCCTGGTCACGGATCTGCTGCATGCACTGCCTACAATGAAAGATCGGTCAGTCAAAAACAGCCTTTTCCATTAACCATTCTTTTAGTACAATAATCTAACACTTTACAATACGGTTCATTAGTTAATGTATTAACTAACATGAACAAAAAATAAGCGATACATTTGTTACAGTATTTATTCATATTTGTTAATGTTAGTTAATAAAAATCCAGCTGTTCATTGTTTGTTCATGTTAGTTCACAGTGCATTAACTAATATTAACAAATACGACCTTTGATTTTATTAACGTATTAGTAGATGTCAAATTAATTATTTTATAACTTATTTCATGTTAACTAAGACAGTTAACTAATGAATCTTATTGTAAAGTGTTACTCAATAATACTTTTTGATTGGATGGGGTATTATTTTAGATATTTAAAAATATTATTTGTATCATTTTAAACTAAATATTTAAGAAATTAAGTGTTATTTTAGATACTACAGAGCATTTTAGTAAGGTGTTTGGTCAACATCAAACAAAAGAACAGTTAACATCATGAAAATGGCTTGCCAAACCCAACTTACCAGGCTGTTCGGGACATGATGTAATAAATATCGGGTTTCTGGAAGCCATTGAAGGTGGAGGATGCGGCTACAGTGTAGGCACCCATGTTCTCGAACAGCAGCCAGTCGCCCACCTGCATGTCCGGCAGGCTGCACTGCTCAACAATGCGGTCGAGCCCATCACAGGTGGGTCCCCAGATACTGCATGGGTACATGCGCTCATCAGGCTTGGGTTTCTACAAGAGATTACGGGTTAGTTTTAGAGAACAACAAAAGAAAAAGGATAATCTGATGGGCTAAAACTCATTTCCACACCTTGTGCAGAGTGGGCAAGACATGCGCATGGTCGTACAGAATACAGTTGAAGGAACCATAAACGCCATCATTCACGTAGTACATCAAGGTTCGGTCATTGGTCCCATCCTCTTCTTCTGAAGTGATAAAAAAAAAAAAAAAAAAAAACCCAAGTCAGTCAAGTCACATTTTTGCATATAGCACTTCAATGACGATTCAATTCAGTTCAATAATACGTCGATACGGCAAAGTTCAACAATTACAAAAAAAAAAGTTAAATTCAGCTAGAAGCAGCTCTACAGAAGACAAGTGTCATTATTCAGCTCAAGTCAGTTCAATGTTGATTAAATTCATTTCAACAACAGTGACGATGCTGCAAATGTGTCTCATAACCCATCTCAATTCAGTTAAAATTTTCTTATCAGATAGTGTGAGTGCAGTTAAACCGATAATATTGCTAAATATCAAGAGCATATTAGAAACAAACATGGTTTTGGATGTTAGCTTTTACCGTCAGAGGCTGATTGCTCCTTCATGATGACCTTTTTGGCAATGATGTTGACCGCCAGCGTATATGCAGACGCCACGTAAAAGCGGCCAGGTTCAGAAATGATCCTCACGCCGGAGTCAGCAGGGAAGTATTTATCCAGTGCTGGGTTAATCACAGCAGCGATCTGCAAACCACAAAAAAACAAATAAAAGTTTATCATCTAAACGTCTTTGACCACCCTAAGTTAAGATGGTGATTTTTAAAAATTATAATACCTCTTCAAATTTCAGTTTGGTGTCTTCTGAGCCTGGAAAGCCTCCACCAATATCAAGCAGGGTCATGTTATATCCCAGCTCCACCTGGTGGACAATGCATTTTTCAGATTAATTATACACTATTGAAGAAATGAGGGTGTTTTTTGAATTTCTACAGTAAAAGGCCACTCACCCCCATGTCAAAGACACATCGTGCATCTGAGATGGCCTGCCTGTATGTCTCAGGATCAGTGCATCCGCTGCCCACATGGAAACTGACTCCGATCACATCCAGCCCAAGTTCCTTCGCCCTCTCCAACAACAGCCGGCTGCTCTTTAACGTGGCACCAAACTTCACACTTAACCTGCACACGGCCTTGGAGTCATCAGTGGCAATACGGAGAACCAGTCTGCAGACACAGAGAATGGGTTTAACGGTCATGAAAACCTTGTCACAATGCACAAAATCTTCCTTTAAAACATTAGTCTGTAGTGGTCAGCCGATATTTGGGATTTCTGTTTGGCCGACAAGTGTCATGAGTGGGACTTTCATTTTGATTGAGAACATTCTTCATTATTTTACCGTCTTTATTTAAGTTCATTTCTTAAGTTTAACATATTTGTAATGTTCATTTTTTTTTCCAAGGTGAACATTTTTCTAAATATTTACTAAAATAGTTAAGTAAATTGTATGTAAAATACAACAGCAGTAATTGTTATGCTTGTTTACAAATAGTCTGATTTTATATACGTCAACTTTATTACCAGTTATCAGCCACCCTGCTCTTAAGATATTGGCAATCAGAAAATCCATATCGGTCGACCACTATTATTTTGTGGTGAAGTGAGAAATGGTTTTCCAGTGACATTACTAGCGGTTTTCTAGCGACGTTACTTACTTGGCACTATCATGGCATCGTGCCACCTTCATGAGCTCCACGTCGCTGTCAAACGTCATCATCTGCACGCCGTGAGCGGAGGCGTATTTGATCTGAGACACCTGCTTGCAGGGGTTAGCATAGATGACCCTGCTGGAGTCCACACCCACAGACTGCACGAGCTGGATCTCCGTCTAGCAGAGGATTAAAAGTCAGGTTAATACAGGATTAAAGCTGCTAAACATACTTAGTTTTTTGCTGCTGAGGTCATTGAGACACATGGAGAAGTCACATCAGCGATTTAAGGGACTTCCACATACCTTGCTCGCACAGTCGAATCCCGCTCCCAGAGACGCCAGTGTCGTGACAACAGCCCTGCTGTCGTTGCACTTCACTGCGTAGAACGGAGTGATTCGGGGTAAAACGCGCAACCAACGGAGGTGCTTCTTCAGGACATCCCCCAGGTCAGCCACGTAGAAGGCATCTTTGTCATCCTAAAAGAAGAGAAAGAGATGTGATCAGAACTCTTGACTGTATATGCAGCCCCATTTATGAACAAATGGAAGTATATCAAGATGAATTATTGCACATGAATCTCATGAAAACGTGAATGTCACATTTCATCACAAAAACCTTTTGCATAAACAAAAGGAGGCATATTTTTATATTAACTTTTTTTTTTTTTTTACAACAATTAAAGCAAGACACAATAGGTGAATAGGGTTAAAAAAAAAGACAATACTTGCCAGCTGACTGATTATATTAAAAATGGCAAACATTCTCTCTATTACAAGTTTTCTGAAATATTATGTTAAAATACACAAATGAGCATTATCTAATTAAAAATACACGTATGCATACATTTCCAGAACACAAATCGGAACATTAGATAAAGCCAGATTCAAAATTCAAAGTTTTCATCACTCCATAAATCAGACAACACTGTCAACAACCAGAAGAAAAAAAAAAAAAAAACATGGTTTCAGAAATAAAATGTTGTATAAAATCAGGCAAAAGATATATGGAGGAAAAAAAACTGTAAAATAACTGTAAAATAAATATATATTATTCTGAAGGTTTTTTACAGTGGAAAGACAACACCCAAAAGCCAAATAGCCCCAAATCTCAAAATTGACGAAAAACACCTTTCCTGGCCTTAAGCAGACAGGTAGGAATGCAGGTATAAAAGAAAGGGTTAACTCACCGATAAGGACGACTCGTTGATCTTCTGTTCCACGATATCCCGTGCACAGAATCCCTCCTCCAGGAACGTGAAGTCAAAGTCTGATCCAGTCAGTGTGGTCATCGTGTTTGTTCAAGTATTGATTGCAAAAGAAACTGTAAAAGACAATGACAGGGGTGTTATAAAATGTGACCTAAGATAACAGACTTTACTCTGACAGATAGTCTTTCCTTGAATTCAACAGCCACAGTGTCCTCAAACAAGCACCTTATCTTTGCTCCAATGACTCTGTACAGGACGACTATCACAGCTACTGTGCAGTTACAGTCTCCACACATCTCTAGTATTTTATTATCAATGACATACCAGAGTTATCAATAGTTTTTATTTGTACTTTCCCATTGTCGTTTTAATTTTAAAGTCTCAGTAATTTTATGGTGTCTTTTTTTATTATTATATTATTTACTTATTATTTAAAACAAGGGATGTTTCCTTGGCAATTAGCATTCATCAGAATTGCAAGTTTATATCTCTCAGCAACTAATGTAACCCCACTAACAGGGTTTCATAGCTTCTGACCAATTTTTTTTAATAGATTTCACTAAAAAAAGATCAATATCTACATAATGATTTTTTAAAGCTAAACATTACTAACATA
Source organism: Meda fulgida (assembly GCA_030578275.1). Lineage (NCBI taxonomy): Eukaryota > Metazoa > Chordata > Actinopteri > Cypriniformes > Leuciscidae > Meda > Meda fulgida. The sequence goes on along the minus strand of CM060632.1, from coordinate 5,985,826 downwards.
TTCACATTCAAAAATGTCCAAGACTTAGATCCTATTAATTCCCACATTCATTTCCTTTTTTCTCTCTCTCGAGTCACTTATAATGGCTTACCAGATGAATGGAAGAGATGGAATTATAATATGCTAACAGACGTCAGACAGCCAGGGAGGTTCACCAGTGAAGTTGAATCCTTTCAGATAAGACTCAAGGCCAGGGCCAGTGTGTACTTCTCTCAAGCAAGAATTCTGAAAGGATTAAAATGACAAGAAAAATTATTACGTCATACTCTTAACAGTCTATTAAAGCCTAAAGAGAATGTAATAAATCAATCCAATATACGAAGTTTCTGGTAAGTCACATTGCGTGTGAAACTTTCATTGCATGTATTAAAGTTACAACACAAAATTTGTCGTCTATCGTAACGAAAATTAAGAAATTGTTTCTCAACGGAACTGGAACCCGCACACATTTTTGGACACGACGCCGGGCATTTACGTAAAGACAGTAAAATTAGTCCCTCCCCTTTGAAGAGCGCGACTACACCAGTTACCCAATAAGGAAACGCTCTGTTTGCACAAACTATAACAGGCATTCCAGTCAGCCAATCACTGATCAACTCCGGCCGGCTTCCGATTTCAGCTTAGCCAATAGAATACAGTCATTCAGGCTACTCAGGCTTTGCAGCGTGTGAGACTTCTGACTGACTTCATTCATTGATCTTGATCTTGAAAATAACCGTTAACCAAATAATCAAGATATACAAGTAAGTTACTTCGTTGTGTCACCACAGCTGGTTCCGACTATAAAGATATTAGTTACAACATTTATCAAAGCCGAAGTTAAAATTACGCAAGAAAGCGTGACACACACCGACCACGTTGACTCACAATCTCACACACCACAGAAGGCCATTATGTCATAACATACGCCACAACTATACAATCCACGATCTTTAAAAGTAAGAAAAAACAATTTTAGCGATGTAAATAGTGACTAGTTTCTTAATTTATGACTAGACTGTACCATACTGAAAGTGTATCCTAACCTTAACGGCTATAATGATGCTAAATTTAACTCAATAACTTTATAATATAATATAACTCACCTTAAAACGCATTTACAAAGAGTGTTTCCATTAGATCAGAAAGTTGAAAATTATTAACGTTGTTCTCCTCGCGCACAAACGGCTATGGTCATCAACTGTCGGAGTAAAACCCGGCGTTCGCTCTCAGCCCTATATATAGTGACGTGGTTTCCAAGGTGACGCACTAGCTGAAACCGGCTTCCTCAGAAAGAGCGAACCGGTTTGCTCTTGTTAGCGGCTTGAAGCGCGAGCGAGTGATAATGGAGATTCTGAATAAAGAACTAGAAGTTACATACTTCCCGCTTTCCAATCAAACAAAGGTACTTACTCCTTTGGTAAATAAATGAATAAATATTATACTAAAATCTGTTAACGATACAGAATCCCCTAAAATGAACAACGGGCTGAAAATATATACAGCTGAGATCTAAAAAAAAAAAAAAAAAAGTTTTGTGGTTTTCTAAACAAACTCCCAACTGAACTGTTGTTGCTAATTGGAAAAGTTGATAGTTGTAGGGAAGTTTTAATATACACACACTTACATTTTAGTATTCTCTTATGAGCAGTTACACGTTTGAATTCTAAAATAAGATTGATCTATGCATTTCACATATCAGTGTTGTTATTGATAAAGTAAAACTACAGATTTTCTGTTGCTACGTGAAGATGAGAGTAAAATACCAAGTGTTATAAATATGAAATATTTTTTATTAAAGATAAACAAAAGCACATAGGCTACTAAACTGGCAATATAAAGGTAAAAGCTAAAATGTTAAAAATGTTAAAAAAAAAAAAGCCTACTAATAGCACTATATATTTTTTTTAATATTTTTTTAACTATTTGGAAGTCATTTTGGATAAATCCCTCTGTTAACTGTAAATATACATGCAAATATAGAATAGAATAGGTCTTTATTGTCATTAAAACAATGTAAGACTGTTTAGCAGGTCACTAGGATTGGCAAAAATAGAAAAAGCGTAAATTTAAATTTAATCGTTTTTGGGCGAAAAAACATCATAGTGCTGTAACAATATATAGTATAGATACTATATGACAATATATGTAGAGATACTTATCCATATGATATATAGACATAATAACACACACACACACACACACACACACACACACACATAAATGCACACATTATATATCTATACACACACACACACACACACACACATAAATACACATATATATGTCGACATATATATATTTTTTAAATATATGGAGTACAGTGTGTGTTGTGTTGGCTGAGGAAGGGTGTTGCACGTCCAGTTCGTGAGACAGGTTTATTGCACCCCAGTGTTTGGAAGTGAAAGGAGAAGGGAGAGGAGGAAGATATATTAGGGGAAAACAATTATATACAGCTACATTTGCATTTCATTAGTAACACTTTTGTAACACACAACATTGTTAAAAGTGCTATATAAATGAAGATGACTGGACTTGACTTTTACTTAGATCGGGCCAGTGCGGATGATGATGTCATGTGGAGGAGAGTTTCTGTGCTTTGTAACTTTGTTCCTTTCTCGTAACCAAAGCAATCTGGTTCCAGTTAAACCTCGCTTACATGACAGCAGCTTTCAGTCCACATGCTGCAAGACATTGCTGAAGATGCCAAAATGGATGTTTCCTCACCTTTTGCACAAACACCCCCTTCCTTCTTTTATCTTTGTTCTGCAGACTTTGTTGTCATCCTGCCAGATGTTAGAAATTAGCAGTGGACACTAAATATATCAATCCTAAAACTCCCCACAATCAAAGGAGTAGACTAATCATGGCTTTATCCTGTGCACCTGGGCACTGCACAAACAACTTTTTCCTTCTTCTTTTTGAAATACACAGAAGAAAATTAGTTCCATTGAGGCTCAGGAGCATCTAAACATAGATTTGACTGCCTTACAAGCACAGTATTTCATACTATATTCACCACATAGGCCCTTGTAGGTAGTTGTCATATCAGCTGCCATGACGTTGAATGTTTGATTTTATCTTAACAGCCGGATACAGACTGCTATAATCTTTGAATCGGTCTTTCAGTTGTCTTCAAACCAACGGAGTTATCTTGCATATCATCACAGTTATTAACATGTTGTCAAATAACTTTTGATTATTGGTATATTATTGTTGCAAAAACTGACCTGAATTACTGGCTGTCACCTCTAATCAATCAATTAATAATAATAAAAAAAACATTATTTTGCGAATTCATACAGAATTGTGCTTAAATGTATTCACAAATGCTTAAAAAATCATCACAAAAAGCCATAAGCCTCTGTATCTCACATCCTCGCTGTGGCTTTTGCCCTTCTCCCTTTAACTCGATGATCCATGAAGACTACATTGCTGTTGTCAGGAATGCAAATGAGCCCAGACCTTTTGTAATTCATCGTCTTGCCGCCAGTCAGTGTGTTTCCAGAATGCACACGGAACCATTAGAGGTCAACTAGAACATGAGGCCATTGTTTATTACTGTCCTTGAACACCACAAACTACATCACTTTCTCGTGAACGCAATAATATTTAATGCGTAAGAAGGTTCCTATGTCGGTTTTTCCCACTCCCATAAGGATCCAGGCAACACTTTTCTTGTGGCAACATTTTCCACCCTTATCAAGATGTTGAGATCTAAATTGGTTTTCCTAATCTGTCAATTATGCATTTTCCCTGGAAGTTAATACAGAGACATCATGGAGATTTCTCTCATTCTTTTCCTCTCTATGTAACTACATGGCCTTAGTTGAATTTTAAAGATTCATATTGGATTTACTGTATGTGCAGTTGATAATTATGGAAATATACTCATGTTTACAGCTGTGTGTTGATTTGGAGAGAGACAAAATGGCACGTGCACAATATCATAGTTTCAGAAATATGATATACACTACATAAGGGCTGTTCTGTGTAGTATACACTGTCTTGAACTAACAACCTCCAAACATCTATTTTTAGCAACACGGATAGTTTTGAGTCAAAGCAGGTTGTGCCTTATTTGAACAAACCCAAACACTTGAGTACATGAGTTTTTGTTTCACTTATCAAAATAATCACAGATAGAAAAATCCCAAGAGAGCTCAGACAAAAACTAAATAACAATTACAGTACTAAGATACTGTTGTAAGGTACAAAGATGTTTCCATCCACATATTTTAACGCAAGTTTTGGGATATCGCATTTGCGAAATGCCTGAGCGATTTGATATAAGTAATTTGTTATTGCATCATTTCCTTTATTTATTATGTAAAAAAGTCATAGGCTTGGTTGCAGTGACTTTTTATCTTATTATTGATATATTGCACCAAGTTCCCTGCAGTCAATATTTTGTTCTCTTGATCACATGAGGTGGAAATGGTGCTTTATTCCTAAATGTTCAATTTTACAGCATTAGAAGGAAACAGACAAGCTTTTGTGCCCCTAAAGGTACTATTTTTGTACATTTTCTCTGAGAGTGTATAATGTATAATGACAGTGATTAGAGGAAGGAGGTTTTTATGTCACGTGTAAGCCTGCTGTATTTACCAGGACTGACCAGGTGACTATTTCAGGGGCAGCATCTGTGATGGAAACAGACCTAAGAGCATTAAGACACTTTATGTGTGTCACAAGTCTCACACACACACACACACACACACACACACACACACACACACACACACACACACACACACACACACACACACACACACACACACACAAACACACACAAACACACACACACACACTCTCTGAATACCTGCGCCTCGAGGACGCAAACCCTGAAATAGATTCCAAGGTGCAAGCCTTGAAAAAGTATGAAAAAAAGGTTATCTCTGCGCAAACATCAAAAATGCAAACCCACGAAAACGCAGACGGCGTACATATGTGCATCACGCGTTTTGGACCAACTGTAGTTTGTTTATTAATCATGCAGGGCAACCACCCAGTAGAGCATTCCAATAATCTAGCCTTGATGTCATGAACGCATGAACTAATTGTTCCACATTTGTCATTGAGGTAAATTAGATATATTTTTAAGATGGAAAAATACGCTTTAAAAGATACTTGACACGTAAGTTTCAAATGAAAGATTGGTAACAAAGAGCACACCCAGGTTCCTAACCGACGACGAAGACTTGACAGAGCAGCCATCAAGTGTTAGACAGTATTCTAGGTTATTTATGAGGAAGTTTTTTGTCCAATAAAAAGAATCTCTGTTTTTTCTGAATTAAGTTTTTATATCAGCTATACATTCCGTTAATTTTGTGAATTGGTAAGTTTCGTCAGGGCGTGAAGAAATATAGAACTGAGTGTAGTATTACAAATTTATTAAATGTTTAATTTAGGTTCCAATACAATAGTATCTAAACTGAGAAAGTTCAGTAGACTGAATTCAGCTGAGATTCCTGCCAGTCCTGTTTCTCTCTATTCTAAGTTAAATGATTTTAATGGCTCTCGGAGCCCCTTAATCGGTAAGATTAAGTCAAGCAATTCAGGTGTCTGACCTTAGCTTTTGTCTCTATGATAATGTGAAGGTATACAATCAGGCTGAGTGGATTACCATCTCACACCGTTATGCTGATGAGATCAGGGCTGGGGAATTTCCAGGAAGAGTTGACTCCTGTACTTCATTTAGATGCTTTGTTTAGATTGTCTCCACCTCTATGTAACTCCTCCCCCTTTAAAGGTATAAAATACAGACTGTGTTTTGCCTTAGTTAGACTTGGATGAAATGCGCTACAGCGATGCAACCGCAACTTCTGAATAAAGAATCCTGTTGAAAGATATCCCAACGTCTCCTGGTCTGCGCTTCTGACTTTTCTACACTTTAGAAGAAAAAAGTTCACAACAACTGAGTATCATCTGCATAAGAGTGAAAATTAATGCCATGCTTCCTAATGATATCTCCTAAGGCTAACATGTACAGAGTGAACAGCAGCGGTCCCAGTACTGAGCCTTGTGGTATGCCATACTGAACTTTTGATTGATAAGACATCTCTTCATTTACTGCTAAAAACTGATGACGATCAGATAAGTATGATTTAAACCATGCTAATGCAATTCCACTAATGCCAACAGAATTTTCGAGTCTATTTAAAAGAATGTTGTGCTGCTAGTTGTTCGCACTAGTTCTTAAGACACAGTCTTAATGCAACTGGCCCCTGTACACTCCATTGCACACTGAACAAGTAAAAGACACAAGATAGTAATGTTTTACATTTTTCACATCCATGTGTAGTTGGGGTGTGTATGTGGCTAATCGTGAATGTTTGTGTGTAGTTACTACTAGAGTTAAAATAGTTTTGAATAAAGTTTTTACTTTTGCAAGAGATGTGTGACATTTTTCATGTTGTGTGCATGTTTTGTGTGTAGAGTTTTGAGAAATTGAGCAGAAATAAACTACAACTGTCGCGAGTGGCTGGATATAAGTAGCTCACGAAGAGTAGGCTACAATGAAATAGTCTTAAATTCAATAATCCACATGAAATCGTGTATACACATGGGGAACACTTCCACTTTGCAGACGAGACAGGACAAAGAACTGAACAAAACAGGGAGTACTTATATCAGAACTAAACAAAGGAACTAATGAGATAATTGAAGGACACCAGGTGAACTAAATGACTAATCAGACACAATGGGAAAATGGGTCACAGGGAAAAAAAAACATTGAAACAACATAATTCCAACAGAAGCTCTCCCTCCAGCAAGGCACAACCTCACGCCATGTAGAGTACATCAAAGGAAGGATGGAGGAGGCTCTGAAAGAGGACGAGGAACTGGAGAGGTGCCAAACAAAAAGTCCAACACAAAAGTCCAAGGGAGAGTGCAGAGTGGGAGGAGCCAAGGGGGAGCACAGAGCAGGAGGAGCCAGATGTTGGTCCAGAGACCAACCATGACGAGGCCTCAGGGTGGAGTCGAAGGCAGATGGAGTCATGGTGGAGACATGACAGGCGCCACCCTGGGGAAGGCCAATGGAGATAGAGATCCAGGTGGAGGCGGCAACGAGCATCCGAGCTGGAACACGGGAACCCGAAGACCTAGGCGGAGATGATGGGACTGAAAACGAAGGCGGAGCCAGACAGAACCAAAGGTGGAGGCAGGACGACATCTGACCAAGGCGGAGCCTGTGGACGAGGAACTGAGCTCGGTGGCATCGTAAGGCTGAAGGTTTCCGGTGGAGCCGAGGCGTTGACAGGCTCTGGTCGAGTTTTGGATTCATAGGCAGGAGGTGGAGCCAGGGGATCCTCTGAACTAGGTGGTGCTGGTGGCCTGAGGAACTGAGGCAGATCCTCACCGGATAGTGTAGTAGATGCAGAGGGGCTGAAGGGAACCAGCAGATTTGGGGCTGAGGAACTGGCTGTTAGAGGAGGCGGGAGAGGGAGGCTGGGAGGGATCACAGGAGATTCAGGATTGGACGGAACCAGCGGGGAAACAGGCAGTTCAGAGCTGGGCGGAACCAGCAGGGATTGAAAAAACAGGGGAATTACGTCCACAAACACATCCCATAATCCAAGAAATGTCCCAGAGGCCATAGCAATAACATCCACCATGGTGAGGTTGTGGGTGGGGCTTTCCTCCCAGCCCTCCTACTCCACAAACTCTGCAGTACACAATGTTGCAGGCTCACGGGGCCTAAATATTTTTTGGAGCATACTCTTATAGTGTAGCCTCATTGAGTTTTTGTATACAGACATGAATGATCCTTCAAATCTGGCATTACATTGTGTTGAGTTTTGGTTGAAGGAAATGTTTGTAAACTTAACGGACAATGTACTATTAATTTTTTGCCTTTTAGTTTTTGAACAGTTTTTTTAACAGCATATTTTTTAATTCGTATGTATGTTTCAAGCTTTTAATGTTGTTTATATGTCTATGTGGTGTTTTAAATATGCTTTAAGACAAACCATGTGCAAATTCATAAGTCAACACCATTGCTGAGGATTTTCTACTTAAAACTGCAGTGAACCAAAGACAGTCTCAAAAATGCGGTTTGAAATCGCTGGTGTTTCTGACGTCATAAACTACCTTATAACCAATCAGATCAATGTGTGATCATCAACGAGTGGATCTCTGAGCTGAGTGAGTGGAGGCGGGGCTCATTTGCATATTCATTGAACCGCGTATACTAAATGAGGCAAGGGTGTCGGGTGTAGATTTAAGCTATTTCAAGGCATGGAGAAGTTTTTTCAATGAAATGAGTTTTAAGGGATACAATTATTGACTACAGGGGGACTTTAAGGGGCAATACAGGTGTAGTGTCAGCACAGGTCATGTTGTAGTTTAGACGGCAGTCTTTTAATCCTCACACAGGATGTGTAAACATGGGTAAAGAGATTCTTTCCTCTTTAAGCCAGTAGAGTCTGGATTAAACTGTTCTTGATCCTGCATCTCACTCACATACATACACTGTCTCTCACCTGGTCATTGTGTGCTCTACGCCCTTTATATTGTGCTTCCTTGCTTCATGTCTTTACTGGATTGTTGTGTTGCGTTTATGTCAAGTCAAGTCAAGTGTATTTATATAGCGCTTTTCACAATATAAATTGCATCAAAGCAGCTTCACAGTATCAATCAAATAACATAACAATGTTTGTTGCTTAGTGGAAAAAACATCCACGTTTGGTAGGGCTGATCAATGGTATTAATGCTTGGTTAATTAATTTGAATATCCCCAACTGAGCAAGCCAAAGGCAACAGTGGCAAGGAACCGAAAAACTCCATCAGGTGACCTACTGCTGTCCTAAAACTCCATCAAGTGACCTACTGGTGTCCTAAAACTCCATCAAGTGACCTACTGGTGTCCTAAAACTCCATCAGGTGACCTACTGGTGTCCTAAAACTCCATCAGGTGACCTACTGGTGTCCTAAAACTCCATCAGGTGACCTACTGGTGTCCTAAAACTCCATCAGGTGACCTACTGGTGTCCTAAAACTCCATCAGGTGACCTACTGGTGTCCTAAAACTCCATCAAGTGACCTACTGGTGTCCTAAAACTCCATCAGGTGACCTACTGGTGTCCTAATACTCCATCAGGTGACCTACTGGTGTCCTAAAACTCCATCAGGTGACCTACTGGTGTCCTAAAACTCCATCAGGTGACCTACTGGTGTCCTAAAACTCCATCAGGTGACTTAATGGAGAGAAAAAAACCTTGGGAGAACCCAGGCTCAGTCTAAGAATCTAGTAACTACTATTAACTCACAAGAAACTCTGATTAACGAATTAGTAAGTAATAGCACACACATGATAGTGGTAGTTCACTATTAACTAATCAATAGAACACTATTATTTATGTTATGTTTCCCAGATAACTACTGAAAAAGTTTAATGATTCATACAAAACTAATCAATAACTAATGCAGGACAAATGACTAACTGTAAACAACACAAGGTTCTTTACATTATCAATATTTTGGCAGACTTATGATTTGGGAAAACTTTTAATAATTAACCAATGCTATCTAGTTATCAACTGAATAATTTTAAAGAAATGGAATTTTAAATGCAGTTGTCGCGACCTTACTTGTAATTTTCCGGCATTCCTCTGGACTCGCATTGACTCAATATAGAGTCATGGAGACTACTGGAACATATTGAGCCATCAGCCATATACCATATACAGTGGTTTTATTATTTAACCTACCTCTCAGAAAAATGTTTTTATGTATGTCTCCAAGCTCATATAAGAGTGTGTGTGTGTGTGTGTGTGTGAATATCTTGTGAATGATTAGAAAATTCTACACTTTAGGATTGGCTTTTCATTAGTAACTACAGTAAGAATCATGGTAACTAGCTAGTAATGACACAAGTGTTACTACATACTTCCAAAGGAATTACTAAATATTTGGATCCATATTCTAAAGTGAAGATCATGTTAACTAGCTAGTAATGAATGTAGTAACACTTGTATGTAGTGTTGTAGTGTATTTAGTGTATGTAAGTATGTAGTAACACTTGAATCATTACTAGTTAGTTATGATCTTCACTTTAGAATAAGGATCCAAATATTTAGTAATTCCTTTAGGAGTATGTAACACTTGAGTCATATGTCTAGTCATTTGTCCTGCATTAGTTATTGATTGGTTTTGCATGAATTATGAAACTTTTTCAGTAGTTATCTGGGAAGATTAAAAAAATAGTATTGATTAGTTAATAGTGAACTACCACTTTTGTGCTATTACTAATTTGTTAATCAGAGTTTCTTGTTAGTTAATAGTAGTTACTAGATTCTTAATATTGTGTTACTCATTTGTACCTGTGTAGTTATTTTATTAACGAAGGAACCGTATTCTAAAGTGTTACCGTAATTTTAATGAACTTTTATTTTTATATTTTTTGTTTTCATGTTAATGTTTGTTTAATTGTTTGTAATTTTCGCTATTTATGTTTTATTGATTTTAATTTCAGTTTAGGTTAGTTTTGTTTCCAGTAAATAATTTTAGCTCTACAATGTAAACTGCCATGCTTTAAATAGTTTTAGCTTTAACAACAAACACAGAATTCACACACGTGTATTTCTTATGAAATGACAAACTTTCACAAGAGGAACTCTCACCAGCGTCACAAGGTTGCGTAACAGGCGTGCATGAATGCGCACAAACAGATTGTATGGCGTAATATTGAGAATAGTAGACAGAAATGAGTCATTATTCACTCAATGCTGTAATTACAGCTGAAGATCTCAGTGACATGAATGCATTTATTAGTACTGTACCCTCATTCAAAACAATAAATAACACATGTATACTGTTCAAAAGTTTGGGGCTGCTCTCGTGAGTCTCTCATACTCATGAGTTCTGCATTTATTTGACCGAGAAAAAAAAAACAGTGATATTGTGAGATATTGTCATATCGTGAAATGTAATTTATTGACCAAAGCTGAATTTTCAGCATCATTACTTCTGTCTTCAGTGTCACAGTATCCTTCAGAAATCATTCTAATACGATGATTTGATGCTCAAAAACATTTATTGAGCATTATCAATGTTGAAAACAGTTGTGCTGTTTGATATTTTTGTGGAAAGTTTGATACTTTAAAGATTGAATAAAAAGTGAAAAAAAAACTATTTATTTGAAACAGAAATCTTTTGTAACAATGCAAAAAACGATCAATGAATAATAATTTTCTGCATTATCACATGCTGCCAGTATAGAGATAATATAATCCAATGGGAGGTGACATTGCAATGAATCAGGACAGTGTTGTTTAGGAAACAAGCACAAACTGGTTGAAGGTTGTTCAGACCTTGGCTGATGACATCATCACACATCTTCCTCACAGACTTTCTTTCTTTCTTTCTTTCTTTCTTTTGGTTCTTCTATTGGCTGTGGGAATGTAAATCTGTAAATATTTCAGGGTCATATAGTACGTGTCAAGGAGGAAGTTATTTGGCTTGATTTTTGCCATCATGTTGTTCTAAAAGTTGCCATAAACGGATCAGGGCAAATACAATTTTCAACTGCGTGTGTTTATATTACTCGTGTGTAGTACTCCCTTTAGTAATACATTATTCCAGTTTTCCTCTCTGTGTTGTTTTTTATTTAATCATAGCTTTCAATACCATGAGCAAATGCAGTTTTCTTAACTCTCAATAAATAAATAAACAAATATTCACACAATCAAACAACAACAATAATAATAATAAAGACAATATTTCAGACTCTCTCACAGTTGTTTCCAGTAGATGATACACTAACAGACTTTTCTATAATATAACTATACCAAAATCATTAATAAAACAAACACCCAATTGAACCAAAATAGTAGACGCCAAAGCATCTGAATAACAGTTATTTTTCAGAAATTTGATCATTTTTACTAGTAATAAATAAGAGAGAGAGATAAAGCTGTTATTCCAGTAGTCCTCTCTGTGTTGTTTGAGGATGCGCCACAGTCGTCATGGCAACTCTCAACTCCCAACTGCCACTCAGAATTCAGAAAATACAACTGAACTGAACAGTGCAAACTCATAATTAAAGTAATTGAAATATTAAAGTAGACATATATAAATATAAAATAAAATATATACAAACATTTTATATTTTTGTGAACCAAATATGCAGGGTGGTCACATTAAAACAAAAGTCACAAACTGGGATTTCTGACATCTAAACCCAGTCTTCTTGATGATCTATTTGGTAAAGGATGAGTCCTGAATGTTGATGTGATAAAAAGAAAAACTTTTATATATCTTAAATCTTGTCTGGAGCTCTGGTATTTGGTGTTTAAATAAACTGTTAATACGTTTAACTCCTCATTTAAGGCAAGACACCCCAGCAGATAGAGTAAAAAAAAAAATAGATATCACCATACTTTACCAGATGATTGATTACATTAATAATTGCAAACATTTTTTGTATGACAATTTTTCTGAAATGTTATGTTTAAATATGCAAATGAGGCATTATATAATTACATATTTGCATACATTTCTAGAACAAAAATCTGAACATTGGATAGAGACTTATATATATTAGAGCAAAAGGTATTTACAGAGGGTATTTTGGATATCTCATTTAGAGATAGACTAATTTTTTAGGAATAAAATTCTGTGTAAAATCAGGAAAATAATATATGAACAAACCCCTCTGTAAAAATTCTTCAGAATATAGTTAAGAATAAATCTGTAAAGTTTGGTGTATGTAAGTACTGAAGTGGAGATTTCTGGCTCAATGTTTAATTCATTTGGAGAAAACAGCCTTTACTGTAATAAAGATCTACAGACACAAATAGACAAAGTGCTCTAAAAGATACAGTTGAAAGTGTTTTTTTTTCTTTCTTTTTTTCACTAGTCTGAAAAAACACTTTATGAAAAGCCAAAAAGCCCAACATTTCAAAATTGACAGATGCCTGAAAAAACAGTTTTTCCTCTTAGTGTCTTAGTATAATTTTACACTGGCTATACTAAAATAACTCCATCTTTGATGACTAGCCTGCTCTGTTTTGGCAACTAGTTTAATGAGTTTTGCGTGGCTTTTCTCTCTGTTACATCATGTCTGAAGATTTTTTTAACCACACTCTTCTGTGGTCGCATTTAAGCCCAGTTCTAGACAAAATGCATTAGATTACAGATTTCTTTTGCTTTTGATCTATCTGGGCTATGGCTTTAGCCCAGTGAGCGTTGGGTGAGCGTTGACCCCAAAGCATGCAGGCCATTCATTTCAAAAGCTCCCCACAGTACATTTTGCAACGCAGAGATGGCGATGATCTCAATAAATGTCATTTATGACTCTCAGCTGCTCCTCCACTAGACAGACAGCACAGATGCCAAGAGCCAGAGCTGAGGTCAGCACATTTCTCCCGCAGAAAACGAGGCAGACAAAAGAGGGAGATCAGAAGGAAAGTGTAAATGACGGCAGGATCAAAAGAGGATAAATGAGGGCAGACGGAGTGCAAAAAAAGAGACGTCAAAGGGAAGCTCGCCGTGATTGAGACAACTTTTGTACACGCATGGATGGACATTTATAGAGAATGACAAAGTGCCAGCAGAGACGAGCTCATGCGCTTGTGAACAAGAAGTGCACTTCACCAGTGAATGTGTACTTCAGATCTTCAAAGTATAACTGAAAAACATTGAAGGATAATATGTTAATGTAAAAAGGCCATTTAAGTGTACCAAAAACGCACTTTGTAACAATGTCAAATTAAAAGTTTTACTTTAAAGTACATCATTATGTTTTGTCGTGTTCTAAAGAAGTTCCCTTATTTTGATGGGTTGACTATCATCCTAAAGTACATGTGAAGCACTTGCTTATAATTGTGTAATTGCTTATAACTGTGTTGTTTGATATTATAACTAAAGTATTTTAAATGTACTAACAAATGTTTAAAATACATGAAATACATGTTTCAATAGTACAGAGCCCCTAAAGGGACAAGATGAAGGAAAGTATGAGATGGGAGGAAAAACTATATCAATGCTTTTGCATTAACTATGAAAACTAGAAGTATGATGTTAAGTTCTCTTTCAGTAGAAAAACAACTAAACTAGTGTAAACTAGTGTGGAGTACTAGTGTACTGAGTGTATACTTTAAAGTGTACTTTCGTAAACTAAAAAAAAAGTAAACTATCAGATAGGCTATAAGTTCACTTGTAGTATAGTTGCAGTACAAACAAAAAAACTATACTTTTATAAAAAAAAAATTGGCCCAATTTATTCCCAAGCAGTATTGAAATAGTACACTTACAAGTATACTTCTAGTACATTGATATTAGTATACTTGTTTACTACATAAAGTATACTTACAAATATACTTGAACTTGTCCGTAATAAAATGAACTTCTATTTTGTAAGGGTTAACAGGATTAAGTGGACGTTATATACCAGAATGGATGCGGCTGGTTGAAGACGACTAATATTATTATTTGTAATATACTCTGAACGAGATTTTGATGAAAGATTGGTCAAGATTTTTTTTTTTTCCTTTAATGTGCACCAAAGTCAGGAGTGTGCATTGAGGAGGCAAGTGTGGTCAGCTTGGATTGCATGTTGACTTTAAAAAGTGCTAGTGTTCTCTGGCATTGTGTGATCTGTCAGCACACAACCTATACAACAAATACAAGATAAAAAAAGTGTGATGAAGTGGAGAAAAGCGAGTGCACCTCCTTTTCCTAGAAACTTCTATATCCTGTAAATCCCAGCGCGGCCTGCGACAGTCCCGGGCTCAGACAGTGACGTGAAGAGGGGAGGCTTTTAGACCCGGACCGCTGAAGGGGATTACTCTGAATAAACACACACTCTTTTATCTGGCTGTGTGAAACCCAACCAAAACTGCTCTCTTCTTCTCATCATAAATGAGAAGGGGGGCAACATAAACAATTGAAAAAATCTGCACAAAATTAAGCTATACTACACACAATCTGTTTTACTGCAGATATGTTTCTAAGCCAGGAACCCAGAGATAGCCACAGGACCCCTATTAGTTAGTTAGTTAAACCAGGCCAACATTAATAATATGATGATGCTATTATTATTATTATTGACAGATATATATATATATATATATCAGATCACGGTGATTGCCTGATGATGAGTGACAGGTGTTTGCTTGTGAGAAGACGTGCTACACGAGTAGGCTACCGAGTAGCGTGTAGTTACATCGTGAACTAAGGCCGACGGAAAATGAAAAGTTGCGATTTTCTAGGCCGATATGGCTAGGAACTATACTCTCATTCCTGCGTAATAATCAAGGAACTTTGCTGCCGTACCATGGGTGAGCAGGCGCAATGATATTACGCAGCATGGATTGCACTGTTTATGTACTACTGAACAAATTGTTACACTTATAAACCACGGAAAAAACATGTGGAAGCTGCAAAATCATATTGAGAAGGACTTAGTAAGCAGGAAAGAGCAGGCACAATGATATTACGCAGTACCTGAAAATAGTCCCCAGCTATATAACTTCCAACGTGACTGGCACTAAGTTTCAGGTGCCGCGTAATATCATTGCGCCTGCTCACCCATGGTACGGTAGCAAAGTTCCTTGATTATTACGCAGGAATGAGAGTATAGTTCCTAGCCATATCGGCCTAGAAAATCGCAACTTTCCATTTTCCGTTGGTCTTAGTTCACGTTGTAACTATAAAAGAGGCAAGTTTTAAATAGGAAAAATATCGAAACTCTTTGGTCATTTTTTTGAGAGAGATGCTAATGGTCTAATCAGATTCAATGATCTATGCTAAGCTATGCTAAAAGTGCTTCCGCCAGACCCAGAGATCGGCTGAATGGATTCGTAAATAGTAAAAAACTGTTTAACTCTAAGGGAGTTGGAAAATTAGCCAATTTCCCAAAAAAGTGTTGTTCCTTTAAAATTGACAAAAACAGCCGACTCTCATGCCTTTTATTTTGCATTTAAATTTTAATACAATAAATCTTGCATGTCACAAAGAACTTGTTTTTCCACCTCCACGAATGAGACGAGTGTTGTTCATTATGTCGCCTTGTTGAGGTTAAGTTTTCCTTGCTTTACCCCGGTCTTAAAGTAAAAAGATGACTGTGAAAAATAGTAGCATTCAATTAAATACATGTATCTAAGTCTATTTTGACTATAGATCTCAAAACTCCTCTGGTAGCCCCTTAAATCACAAAAGGTCTAGACAAGGTCTATCAATTTGTTTCTGAATTTGCCAAGACTAGCCGCAGACTGATCCTGTAGATAGGATACACTGGATGTAACAGGGACCTGATGAAATCCATGAATAAGTACTACAATTGTGCACAACATGGGTAATATATATATATATATATATATTTTTTTTTTAATATAAAAAATAAAACTATATTTAAAAAACATATGTTGCCTCTGCTAATCATTTCATAATTTCAATACTTCACAATAGTTTCACAAAAATAGCTTTTATTTCAATTCACTAGGTCTCCTGACCCCCTGTAGCCTAATATGTTGTTTCCTTTTATCTACCGTTTACATTTACATTTATTCATTTAGCAGACACTTTTATCCAAAGCCACTTACAACCAGCGAATACATTCAAATGTTGTTCTCAAACTGTTCAAATGAGCATATCAAACTTTTTTGCATGGGGCATTTATAAAGAATCTTATGAGGCAATCTATAAGTAGCTCCTATGGCGAATTTAAGAGAAACTCCGAAAAATAATGGGCGTGTCACTCATAACTTTAGACTCCTAATGTGTTTTACTAAGAGTAATTCACAAAGCATTTTAGCCCTAAAAGTAGCACCTACATCTGGGACAGCTTAGAAGAAGAAGAAACAAATTAATTTACCTCTTGTCTATACAACATAACAGTTATCATGAAACATGAGGAGGAAGAAAGATCTTTCTGAAGATGAAAAGCATCTTGCTCACTACAAATACCTGTTTGCTGTTCACCAGTGGCTTTTTTACAGTAGCCCTTTTAATCAAATTAATTTGTTGGACAGAAACTTTCTTTAATAAGCCTTTATGTGACCGAGTTCTCTTGTGCTGTAAATCACTCACAAATCTTATAGTTTGATAATCTCTATTCAGTTTTCACACATTAGTTGTTTTTATACCTTTTGCATAAGTCAAGTCATCTTAATTTATATAGCGCTTTTAACAATGTAGATTGTTAAAGCATCTTTACAGAGATAAACATAATTTAAGGTAACAGAGATTGTTTTGGCTTTATAGCGGTTCTTGAATAATGTTATTTTCCAGCTAAAGTTAGTTTTGATTGATTCACTTCCGTCGAAATGATAATGTGTTATTAAATTAGGGGCCGCTAAGACGACACCGTTCTCTCTGAACAGACTTTAAACTGAACCTGTGATTAACGCTGATGGCGTTCACATGCGCATTCAGAATTTATTCTATAGTTATGTGCACTTGAATATATGTGCGCAGGTTTGTAATTCCCTACAAAACCATGCCTAAACAAACTACTAGTCTTGACTATAAATGTTGAAACTGAACATTTGATCACTTCGGGTTAGGTACGTGAACCGAATTTCCCCACAACGCTTTATCTGTAGAGTGGGAAAGGGATCCTCCATAGGGAGAGGCTAGTTGACTTCAGCACTGCGTTGTCATCGGGTCCATACGAAGGTCCTAGTCAGATCTGGATACGACCTGGATCCGGCAGGCTGCGGGAAAACCTAAACAAAGACACTAAAATTAGCGTAGATGCCATTCTTCTTATGATGTAACGAGTACATCAGGATTTAAGGGAAGTGTTCCCAGTTCCGGCTGACCTAATCTATGTAGCCTAACATTGAGTTATAGAAGTCGATAATATATTGAATGCTAGGTCAAAGAGATGTGTTTTTAGTCTAGCTTTAAACTGACAGAGTGTGTCTGCTTCCCGGACAATGGTAGGAAGACTTCCAAAGTTTTGGTGCTAAATAGGAAAAGGATCTACCGCCAGCAGTCGATTTTGATATTCTAGGTATCATTAACTGGACGGAATTTTGAGATCGCAATAGACGTGAAGGACTATAATGCGTTAAGAGCTCGCTCAAGTACTGCGGAGCTAAACCATTTAGTGCTTTGTAAGTAATCAGCTATATTTTACAATGTATACGATGTTTAATAGGGAGCCAATGCAGTGTTGACAGAACCGGGCTAATATGGTCATACTTCCTGGTTCTGGAAATAACTCGAGCTGCAGCGTTTTGAACTAACTGTAGTTTGTTTATTAAGCGTGCTGGGCAACCACCCAGTAGAGCATTACAATAATCTAGCCTTGAGGTCATGAACTAATTGTTCCACATTTGTCAATGAGAGCATATGGTGTAATTTAGATATATTTTTAAGACGGAAAAATTAGGTTTTACAGATACTAGACACGTGACTAGCTCTCCTTCCATGAAATCCGAAATACCTCTAGTTTAGTTTTCTTCCAGTTGTGCTCCATTTTTCTGGCTGCTCTCTTAAAGGAGAGCTTAAAGTTCTTCATGGTTTTTTTTAAGCTTTGATTGTGTTTACAGTGTGCAATATAACATGTGTTCATATTTCACGTGTAAAAAAAAAACACTATTTTTCACACAATTTACTTATCTGTATACCGCTGTTTTCACTGTCCAAAAAACGGCCCGATGACTTCCTTGTTCTATGAAGTGCCTCCTTCAGAAATATGTAACGAGTTCTGATTGTGCCAGCGGTTCCTGTGTTGTGATTCGACAGCAGCTTATCGCACGTTGCCCAGAAGGGTCACGCCTCTTACCATAAATTGGAGATGCATGCGCTGATTGTTATTGTAAAAATGTCAAACATATTACCTTATCAATTTGAGCCAGAATCAGACCCGGAGAACATAGATGAAGAGAATCGATTAGAACCTGTTCAAATACGACTTTTGCAGGATGTTTCACAGTGGTAAGCTGTGCTGCAGAATTTCAACGGCATCAACATTATTCCATGTAATAATATTAGATCTAGAGTATGATTACGACAATGAGTGGGTCCTGACACGTGTTGTCTAACTCCAATTGAGTTTACAATGTCTTTAAATGCCAATCCCAATGCATATTTTTCATTATCTATGTGTATATTAAAATCACCAACAATTAGTACTTTATCTGCAGCCAATACTAATTCTGATAGAATAACATTGCACCATTTCATGCTTTTGTAGTTAGAGAGATCTTTCTTCCTCCCCATGTTTCATGAGAACTGTGACTTGCTTAATAATGTGGAACAACCTCTTTAAGTTCCCATTTATCTAAGTAGACCTGGCAAACTACTCAATAAACATGTCTTAGAATGATACCAGTTATCTAAAAAGATGTGGAGAAACAAAAACTTAACATAATAATTTGGAAGTGTATATAGAGACCTATATTAACATTAATTTGCATTTCACCATTAGATCTTAAATCTACACTATAATTTTTTTAAGCTGTAAACAAAAAGATTATTTTTTTCTTAAAATATTTTAATCTTTTAACTTTAAAATATCACTTTTGATTCAATGTGACTGGCCATTTCTTTTTAATTATTTGCAATATTTACAAACTATAAATTCTGCAGCATTTCCCCACAGTGTAGTTTGATCAATAAAACAATGATTTAAAGAATCTTTGTGTCCTTAATATTTCCACTCAAGATGCACTACATATCAAGGATGTAGTACCTAACAATAGCTTTAGCTGTGACCAAACTCAGAATGTATATGAATGATTTCATGTTAAAATAATGAAATTAAAACACACTCAGTCAACACATTTGCTGGGCGAGTTTTTCGGCTCCTGTAATCATGTGGTTTGTGCAGTGATGTCACGCTGCTCCTAAAACAGACATGCTTAAGCACTTTCCTAAGAGAAAGTAGAATCAGAGCACACTTCTATTATTGCTTTGCAGGATTAAAAGACCCCCCAAAAACCTAATGGGGTTTGTTTTTTAAGGAACTGATGAGGAAAAGATGATCTGAATCTGAATCTATTTTATCATTGAGATTTTTAATTTGGTTTAAGTTAATTTAGTAGGCTACATCAAGATAAACAACGACAATTTAAAAAAAGTTAATTTTTACAAATATTTTTTCTATTTCAAGTAATTATTACAATATTACTGTGAGAGCGGTGAGATGTTTAAATTCCCCTTGTGGTGAAAATCAGGCTCTTAATGTTGTCTATGTGGAGTTGTCGACAGGAAATCTGTCACTGAAGGCAGGAGGAAGTGACTAACAGCAATTCACAGATCAGATGGGCAATTTTGGTACTCTCACTTCTCTATATTACTCTCAATATTCAAATATTAGCAACTGATAGTTTCATATTCCATTAAAGCAGATGTTATTTGTTTAGAAAACATTGTGATAGTTTTACTGTAGTGCTAGTTTTTTTAAAAAGTGAGGTTAGTTAAGAGGATGGAGCGTATATCTGTTTGGACAGTTACATGTTTGTAAGTCTGTGATGCTCTGTGTCATGAATGTCTGTGTCCCGATTTGCATCTTAAATAGTGAGAAATATTAGAAGGAGTCTCCAAAATCATAGTACGTTTACAAAAATATAACAGGTGAGATAATATATATACAGACACACCATTTCTGATGGATTTTCAAAGTATGCATATTATTTGGGCTTATATTGTGCATGACCCGTTGCACACCCCAAGAGAATTTTGTTAAAATTTTTTTTTTTTTTTAAAGAAAAGTGGAGGAATATAAGGCCACGTCAGCATTTTTCAAATGCAAGAAGAACTTTCCTTTACTGCATTTCTATGGACAAAACACATCTGAAAAATATCGGAGGATACAGAGCGAGCTGTTGCGGGAAAAGTGCATTAACCAAGTGGTCCTAAACAGAATACTTCATATTAAGCATGTTAAACAAACTCTTTCAGAGCGGCCCTTTTAGCCGCTCTACGAGATGAATTTTGTTTTCCCCTATAACTTACATTTTACAGTTATGTGCTGTAAATGTCAGAAAATCCTGTGAGTATTTCCTTGCACAGAGGTTCGTCCTGACAGCAAAAGTTTAACATGACAGACTTCATTGAACAAGCGTGTGCAAATTAAATAAACAGATTGTCAAAACAATCGTTAGTTGCAACACGAATATAATAGAATGTCAGAAACGGTTGGCTCAAGTCAACGAGTATAAAATACCAAATCCAATGATAAAGTGCACATATTTAGTATACAGTAAAAGCATGTGATTATTTCTCTTTTGCGCACGTTCAGTTCTCTTTCAAGCATTCGTTTCGGTGTCTCACTATGGGAAACGCCCCTTCCGCGTATTCCTAAGAAGCCAGATTACATTTCGCCAGCCCCAATTGGCTGGCAGACATGACGTAGTGTCTGGGAGTGGCTACCCCACCCCTCAGTATAAGAGAAGCGATACAACATCATTACGACATTCAAAAAAGTTCTTCTCACTTCACACCAGAAGCCGACAAAGTTTTCAACTAACTACTGGCCAGTGGCCACCACAACCGTTTTTCGCCTGGCTCCTTCGATTCGCATTCCAGCTGACTGCAAGGATTGTTCGATACAACTATAGCTATAGCAATGCAGATTATCCCGGCTAGTGAGGGAGATTCTGTGCAACTTTGTTAATGTGGGAACAAGATTTCTGCTCTGCATGACTTGGGCTGAAACATGCTCAATTGGCGATTGAGAATCCAGGTTCATATGAACACTGTGCACGCTTCACCATGAAGAGCCTTCATTCGCAGGCTAGCACGCCAAGCTAGCCAGTCGGGCCAGGATCCTCTCATGACACCCAACCGCGCCAGCTGCCACTCCGCAGGTATCCATTCCTGTAGAGCTGCCCCCCACGGCAACTCAGCTCGATGTGTGCGTACCTCTGCCCAGTCTGCTCAGCACGGACAAGGATTGATTGAGGAAGAGGGGCAATTGGACTTTCTCTGAAGAAGAGCAACACTTTGAGGTCTCCCCATTCCTCCCCCCGTGCACCTGGCACAACTGCGGCGGGATCCACCGAAGAGGCGGGCAGGGCAAAATCCTCCCCGCTTCTCAGTGTTGATCTGCAAGATGTGTGCAAAGCACTGCAGAGAAGCTGAATATTCAGTGGCTGACCGTGGTAGCAGAGACTGCAAAGTCTCGCTATGAGGGTAAGAGGCTTCCGAGTGCGAAACGGGCAGCACGACAGCTCCTTCCTGTATTTCCAGAGCTCCTGGATGAGCTCGCGGTTACCTGGAAGGACAAGCTGTTTACCAGCAAGATGTCCGTGCAGGGAGGATCCGTTTTTCGATGTGGAGGGGATGGAGAAGGAACGCCTTCTCCGAATGCCCCCATGGAGCCATTAGTTGACGAGCACTTGCACCAAAAGCGCACGGCGGCTGCAAATCCGTTGTTTTCATCTAAAGCTGACCAATTCCAGTCGAGCATGACAGAACGCGCTTAGCATTCACTTTCTCTGTCAGGGCTATGAATGCGATCTCTCTGCTGACCGCATACCAAGCAGAGCTGCAGGACAAAGCATCTACCATGCCAGGTCAGACACTTTGGGAAGAGATCTGTATTACGAATTCCTCTCTGCGTCTTTAGAGATGCGCGGATCAAGCCACGGGGAAAGCCATGGCCATAATGGTTATCCAAGAGAGATGACGATGGCTTAATCTGCCTAATCTCTCTGACGGAAAAATAAGCCTTCCTGGACGCACCGGTCGTTGAAGAGGGCATTTTTGTCTCAGCTCTGACACTGATACAAAACAGATGCGAAGAAAAAAAAAAGAGGAATGATGAGGCCTTGCAACTCTGTATGCTGAGAAAGACACAGACTGCACCGTCTCCGCCACCCCAACAGACCTTCGCACAAGCTACGGCCCACCCACCCCAAACTTTGCATTTCGAGACGGCAGAGAACGAACGTGATTGCAGCGGGTCAGAGTGGAGTGGAGTACCGGAACAGAGAACTGCCTGGCATAGGAAGACCGATCCGCCTGCAGCAGCTCAGATGGTCCAGCCAGCTCCTCATCCTCACGGCGCGAGGAGGAAGAAGACAGTTTGATGGGGTCTTCCCCCAAAGTTAAAAGGAGAGTTAAAGCATGTTCTTCAGGAAGAAATTTACTCTCTGTTGAACAAAAGGGCGATAAGAGTGGTCCCATCCGAGCAAAGCCACAGTGGGTTTTACTCAAGATACTTTCTCATCCCAAAGAAAGGGACTTGTGCCCTTCTTCACATATTAGATCTGCGTGCACTGAACAAATACCTAAGGAAATACAAGTTCCAAATGCTCACTCATTCTACACTCCTAAAACTGCTGCACCCGGGCATTTGGTAAACATCGATCGACCTGAAAGACGCATATTTTCAATTAGATATATCCACCCCACAGAAAATCCTGAGGTTTTCTTTTCCCGGAGAGGCATAAGAATATCTGGTTATACCTTTTGGCATGTCCCTTAGCCCGAGAGTGTTTGTAAAATGTACAGAAGCGGCCCTGAATTCGCTCAGGGAAAAGGGCATTCATCTCGCTACTTACATAGACGACTGGTCGGTGACAGCTCAATCAGAGTGAGAAGCGAGAGATCAGTTATGCTTCTAGAACATATACAGAAACTGGGTTTAAAATTAAACACCGAAAATAGTGTTTTAATTCCTGCACAGTCTATAACATATCTGGACTTATCACTGGACTCGATGACCTTCAGAGCGCGACTGTCAGAGGAAAAAGTGGGAAAATTCCCCTGATGCCTGGCCGAATTTTAGAGGGGGGAAAGTGTCTCTTTCCGCACATGCCTCAGGCTACTGGGACTGATGGCCTCGGCCCTGATAGTTATTCCCTTAGACAGACTGTTCATGAGAGGCTGAACCCATTACAGAACTCCAGGAGGAGAGTGAGAGTGACGTCAGCGGCAGTCTTGGCACTGCGCCAGTTGAGTCACCCAACCTTTCTGGTTCAAGGGGTACCCATAGGCGTGGTTCAAGCCAGAAAAGTCATAACGACGGACACATCTTTGTCAGGTTGGGGGGCATTCACAAGGGCAGGATAGTGAATGGAAGATGGGGTCATCATCTGACCAATCTTCACATAAACTATCTGGAAATGCTGGTCGTGTTTCTGACGTTGAAGCATTTATTCCCTTTTTCTGAAAGGGCATCATGTTCTCGTGAGAACGGACAACACTATAGTTGTGGCTTATATAAATTGACAGGGAGGTCTCAGATCACTTCACTTGCACATGCTGGCAAGCAAACTGATTTTGTGGAGCAATGGCAATCTTTCATCCCAGAGAGCGACGCACGTACAGGGTGTCATGAACCAGGGTGCGGATCTGCTGTCCAGGGGCAATCTCCTTAATGGGGAGTGGAAATTCAACAGGGAAGTGGTCGAACAGATTAGGGACACATACGGCAGTGCCACGACAATGCTCAGTGTCCTCGGATTTTCTCCCTGAAAGATCAGAGCTCGCCTCTGTGGATAGATGCGCTGGTGCACAAATGGCCCGCACTCTCCTTTACGCGTTCCCACCGATAGCGTTAATATACACAACACTCTACAGCAGGGGTGCCCAATCCTGCTCCTGCCGATCGACCGTCCTGTCCTGTGTTTGATTAGGGTTGGAGATGAACTGTGCAGGACAGTTGATCGGCAGGAGCAGGATTGGGCACCTCTGCTCTACAGAGTGAGGGAGGAGGGACTAAAGCTGATATTAATAGCTCCGTGGTGGAAAATAGTGGTTGGCAGATATCATACATATGATGTACGAAGACCCATGGTTTCTCCCGTTACGCAAAGATCTACTGTCACAGGCAGGGGCAGGGGGCAAAGATCTTTCATCCCCACCCAGAACGCCTGGCACTATGGGCCTGGCCAGTGAGTGGTTCAATTTGAATACAACCGGTCTGTCTGACAGTGTTATAAGAACCATACAGAATGCTAGAGCATCGTCGACTAGGTCTCTTTATGAATGCAAATGGGGTGTGTTTGAGCGCTGGTGCACGGCCAAGCACAAGATTCCCTTTGAGTGTCCAGTGGCAGTCGTTCTATCATTTCTGAAGGATTTGATAGACAAAGGGAACGTGTTTTATACCATAAAAAAGCGTATTTGGCCGCAATATCTGCTTGTCACATAGGTTTTGATAATAAAACCGTTGGGCAGCACCCTTTAATATGCAGGTTCATGAAGGCTTTGCCAGTTTCAAAACCGCTTTCTCCTTCATGGGATTTAGAACTGGTACTTAATGCTCTCTAAATATCCCTATTTGAGCCACTGGACAAGATTGATTTAAAAATATTGTCGTTTAAGACAGTGCTGCTGTTAGCTTTGTATGCTGTGTAATGGTGTGGGGGATGTTTTCTTGGCACACTTTAGGCCCCTTAGTGCAAATTGGGCATCGTTTAAATGCCACGGCCTACCTGAGCATTGTTTCTGACCATGTCCATACCTTTATGGCCACCATGTACCCATCCTCTGATGGCTACTTCCAGCAGGATAATGCACCATGTCACAAAGCTCGAATCATTTCAAATTGGTTTCTAGAACATGACAATGAGTTCACTGTACTAAAATGGCCCCCACAGTTCACTGTACTAAAATGGACCCACCAGATCTAAACCCAATAGAGCATCTTTAGGATGTGGTGGAACGGGAGCTTCGTGCCCTGGATGTGCATCCCACAAATCTCCATCAACTGCAAGATGCTATAATGTCAATATGGGCCAACTTTTCTAAAGAATGCTTTCAGCACCTTGTTGAATCAATGCCACGTAGAATTAAGGCAGTTCTGAATGCGAAAGGGGGTCAAACACAGTATTAGTATGGTGTTCCTAATAATCCTTTAGCTGAGTGTATATGTGCATCAAATGTTAGTTGAGGATCAAAAAGAACACCAAGATTGCACATCTGGGAAGTGGGAAGTACCATATTAGAGTCAACAACCAAGTTAATATGATTAGCCTTACGAGTAGCCACCTTCGTACCAATAAGCATCAGCTTAGTTTGAGTCATTCAATTTCGAGAAGTTATTTTGCATTCAGGTTCTGATCTCTTCTAGACACTTAAAATAGTTAACGTACGGAGGACATTAGGGGTAGTAGTGAAGTAGATTTGAGTATCATCCTCATAGCAGTGATACCCAAGGCCATGCTTCCTGATAATCTACCCAAGTGGAAGCATGTTTTTTCTAAATAAAGTTGGACCCAAAACTGAACCCTGAGGAACTCCCTGTCGAACAGGTATGGTATCAGATTTGTGATTTCCCAGGCTAACAACGGTAATCTGGGCACAATAAGATAATATTAAATATGTCCCAGAGATTCCCAGCCAACTACGCAGCCTATCCAACAAAACAGAAAGGCATAAGGTGTCAAAAGCAGCACTGAGGTCTAGCAAAACCAAGACACCGCATTCACCAGAGTCAGCTGCAATAAGGAGATCATTTACGACATTTCACTAGAGCAGTCTCAGCCCTTTTTCTGAAACCAGACTGAAATTGTTCAAGGAGACTGTTTAGTGTTAAGTGATGATTTAACTGAGTAACCACATCACACTCCAGGACCTTAGCCAGAAATGGGAGGTTTGAAATAGGTCTATAGTTAGACAAGTCAGAAACATCACAACCAGGCTTCTTAAGGACTGGTGTAATGACAGTTATTTTTAATTATGTAGGAACAGATCCAGAACGATGAATTCACAATTGAAGTTATAGGACGACAAATTTATGGAAATTGACTAGTTTTCTAGAGTAAAACCCATGACTTAGCTGTAAACTAGTATAATGATTCAAATGCATTTAAAAAATGATCAGCAGTAAAAGTGAATTGATGCTGAATGGGAATTAATGTGTGTGTAAATTTAACCCCTTTCACACCGCAAGCGTCAGCGGCGCGTGAGCAGCGTGTCAGCGTAACTACATCGTCACTGCAGCTGCAGACTCGCGCGAATATTCAAACTGGAAGAGTACAAGTACAGCGTCACAGCAGCGGCTACAAAGCGTGTTCAGCAGACAAAAGAACCATTTCAAACAATGGGTAAGTTCTTTCAACATTTAGTTTAACTTTAATTTATTTTATAATAATACACCATACTTTCTCCCAAAATGAATAATTAAAAAGTTTAAATGGGTAAATACATATTTTTTATAATTGATTTATTTTCTGGCATTATTGTTAAAACACTTATTCTGTGCATTTTGAGCACTTTTTGTGTTAAAATCAAATTTATTTTGTCCATCAAAAGTGTGCTTTCACTTTAATTGAGCGTGAGCAGCGCAGCAAAAATAGACACTGTGCCGAAACCCGCTTCACTGTTGCTCACGCGACGCTCCTGCTTGACGCTCACGCGCTGCTGCTCCCGCTCCCGGTGTGAATGCACTCATTGATCAACATGCACTCTGAAATGGCTCACGCGCCACTGACGCTTGCGGTGTGAAACCTGCATAAGAGAACAGAACAGGACAGAGCAAATGTTGATAAAAATGTTTTATGGTTCTTCACAAAACACAAGGTTCTGTTTACTGTACTGAGAGACGTTGTGAAAAAAAGAGATCGGATTCACACACGGATATACAGTCTCTTAATGTGAATCAGTGACGGCATCTGTACTGGAAAGGTCACTTGAAGATAAAAGTGATTCCTGCAGATGCCTGATCAGACACATTTTAAGGCAGTATTAAAAGTCCTGTGTCAACACCTAGTGACCACAATCAGTCCTGAGTTTAAAAGGGTCTCCTTCCTCTTCCTCTCCCGCCGCCTCTTCCTCTCCCGCCGCCTCGTCCTCTCGAACCGCCTCGTCCTCTTCCTCCCCTGTGAGAATGTAAGTGTCCAGCCGCCCGTCTGATCTTCCTCCTCTCCTCATGATGGTCATGTTCAGCCTGCTGTTGAAATCGCTGCTTGTCCGTCTGTGCAAGTATAAGATGGAGTTAGTAGCGAAGCCAAAATGGTCCACAACTCGTTAAAGGGATTTTTTATAATTGGTTCCAAAAGGTTACTACTCAGTTGGGTTGTAATGAACTTAAAGCAGCGACACAATAGACGCATATCCACTGTTCAGTAGCACAATACCTCAGCTATTTTAAAAATAGTCTATTCCACTAACAGGCGACCATTTAAAAAAAATATCAGGTTAGTGTGACAAAACTCACCCTGGGGTTGTAATAAGATGTGTTTTTTCATGCTCCTAAGAGGCACTGGGAAGCTTGATTCATTTTAGTGATTCGTCAGCTTTCTTTAGTCATTCATTGGTTTGTTCAGATAGTTCATGGAAAGAAACAGTTCAAAGAAATGTTCCAGCATGGCATTATAGTGAAATACAGTCTTCAAATAAGTACTGCTGTCAATCAGAATATTTTGACTCTTTTCTACTTTTGTAAGTTGTATTTAGTGTTTAGTATTTAGTTATCTGTTCAAGTTTTAAGTGGTAAACCCAATTTAAATTGATAGAAAAACAACTACTGGTTAAACTTGTCATAGAGGTCCAAACAAATGTACTATCGCAACAGTCTAGTGTTTTAACTCTCCTTTACAGTCATTTGGTTGTAGACGGTCAAGAACAGTTTTATAGATTATCATGCAAAAGTTTGAAAGATTTTGAAAGTTTCTGAGGAGTCTTTGAAGTCTGCGAAGTGCTTACCAAGGCTTTATTTACTTGATCAAAAATACAGTAAAACATGTATTGTGGAGTATTATTACATTTTAACACAACTGTTTTCTAAAATACATTTTAAGTTCTAATTTATTCCTGTGATCAAAGCTGAAATTTCAGCATCATTACTCCAGTCTTCAGTGTCACATGATCCTTTAGAAAACATTTGGCTGATTTGATGCTCAAGAAACATTTATAATTATTATCAATGTAGAAGAGTTTTTGCAGAAACCATGATATATTTCTCTCAAGATTATCTGAAGAATAGAGGGGTCTGGGTAGAAAGGTCAGTAATGTTTTTACTGACACTTCCGATCAATTTAATGCATCCTTGCTGAATAAAAGTATTCATTTCTTTAAAAAAAAAAAATTCTCTGACCTCAAACTTTGAACGATAACTGTGTCATTAATTTGAGAGCTAGCGCAGAAAGTGTAGACAATCACTGAACAATTACAGAAAGCTATTACATGACTTTAGAAGAGCTGTATTATAGTCAATGAGTCATATGGACTACTTTAGTTTTAATGGTGCTTGACAGTTTGATGTCATTCTATGGAAAAGATCTGTATTGAAGATACTTTTTTTGGTTAAATTGGAAAATCTATTAGCATGTGAGTGAACAGTTAAAAAAAAAAAAATCCATTTATTCATTCTAGGGATGCACCGACAACCAATATATTGGCCGATAAATCTAAATCCAAATTTTTATATAATTTTTGAGAGCCATATCCCAAGCACACAGTTCTAATAATGTTCTCATTATAATTTTATGAAGCCTATATATGACAGACTTGCGCTGCTCTTAACTTTATTTTCCTTTTTTGAAGTGATTCCAATCATATTTCAAGCAATACAAAACCATCATGATGAACAGGAAGTGTCTCAGCTGAAGGAAGTAATCCATCATTTATCGGCTTTAATATATCGGCCAAATTTCCTTATTTGAACATATATACATAATGCAAAGAACATTCATGTGTGTTTAGATTTTGGAAGGATCAGATGACCTCAGACTATCCGGTTACAAAAATATTTCCATGAACATCCAATAAAGCAGCAAAGTGACTTGACTGAATGATGTGTACGACCGACAGGAGTATGGGAATTAAATGGGCGTGCAAGCGGTCAAAGGAAAAGACAGAAAACAACGGTGAGATTTTCAGGGCATACTGAAGCCATTCTTCAGTCTATGGTGTGAGTCAGCAGAAATCTGAGCTGGGAAAGTGTCTGACCCAATTTTACCACACCATGATCTTCATTTAACCAAAGAGGGAGGAAGAGCGAGAAACAAACATATGACTAGGTCCGGGTTAAATGAAAGGTTTTCAGCAACCTGCAAGTAATCGCTTATGTAATTGTTTGAATAAATCTGTAATCTGTTTTTACTCGTTCAGAAATTTCTAGGATTAAAACATCACAACTGTTCATTAAAGAAAATATCAACATCCATTCAATGCTCTGCAACTCAGCAGATCTGGATGACACATCAGTAGAGTTCAAACAAGTGTCATAAAGCGTTAGTCTGCAGAGGTGGCAGCTGGGATAGTTTGCCATCATCATGCTTACCTTCTTGAGAGTGAAAGTGAGCTGTTTGCTTCCAACTGCTGCGTCGCTGAGGTTTAGCATCCCCGATCTCTCCTCCCGCTGCAGTCGCTCCTCCAGAGATGTCCTGTGTGACGGCAAACAGTGTTCAACTTTCATCTAACAGCGATTGAGCAAAAGACATAAAAATGACCAACAAACAAAGAACGTCTCAAGTAATGGGGCACAATGGCACAAAAACTCGGGGCACCACAACGTTGATTCTGCACCAATTTTACATCTTATATTTAATGTAGTGCGGTCAATAACGATCATTTTGGTAATCGAGTAATCAGACAATTATTTTGACGATTATAAGAGTAATCAGATATTTTTTGTGGTAATAAAACTGACCTAAGCATAGACCTAAGTGCGAGTATACATACTGGGAACTATATTCTCAGAAGGCGAAGCACTGCTACTTGGGCGGAGTGATTAGCGCGAACTCTCTGCTCCTCACCACGGCAACAAGTGCTGCGAGCAAATCACTCCGCCCAAGTAGCAGTGCTTCGCCTTCTGAGAATATAGTTCCCAGTATGTATACAGTTAAAAGATGCCTGTGTCTCATATGACCTTGTTATTGGTACACACTGTGACTATACAAATCACAACATATAAATAGGAAAATGACATTATTTTGTCACTTATTGGGAGCAGTATGCTAGCTGGAGCCATTTACTGGGGAGATGAGAAGGGTATGTGTGGACTTATCTAACTCTGGGGGATACGGTGAATAAGCTAAAGTCCCAAAAAGTGGGTGTGTTCCTTTAAGTATTTACTAATGTTTATTAGTTTAAATGCTTCTTTTGTCTGCTGTGTTCAGACTTGAGTTTTGTTCGACTATGTTCAGGAATGGTTTTAATGTTTATTTTTTGTACAATATCCAAATATATGTTGAATCAAAGGTCTTAATGATTATGAACAATCATATGTGTTCAAGGTAATTAAATCAACGATTTTTCAATAACTGAAGAAAGTGTGAAAGTATTAACGTTAGCACGAGTTTAAGTGGCCTAGATGACGTCATCTAGTCTTTTTCTTTATAATAATGTGCATTTAAGAATCATTCACAATAAAACTATGAATATGTATAATGCAAATAGATAGTGCTAGGTTAGATGCAGATGGTTAATCATGTAAAACCAAGTCTGGGAGCATCAGACAATTGTCTAGCACTTTTAAAGCCATTAGGAGGTTCAGAAGGACATGCTCTCTATATTTGGCACGCTCATTTATACGTGGCCCTGAGTCAACATGTGTTACCTGTCAATAAACCACCCACTGAGTGTCAAACGAGGGTAGGACAGGAGTGCTAGTATAGTTGTTTTAATAGTTTTATTACAGCATGTACACGTTTATTCTATGTCTTAGAAGTAATCATAAAAAAGCACAATTTTAACTCTATTTTGGCTTTGTTAGAATAATTGTGAATCGGGACATTAGCATATTGTTACACCCGTAATAAATAAAAGCGTTTCAAATATTCAGAATCGATATATGCATCAAACCGATATTTTTGACACTAGTCCCTTCCCTTTAAGCAATCCATCTTTAAAGACAACCTATTATGCCCTTTTTTAAAGTCTTGATTTTGTTTATGTGCTCTACTAGAACAGGTTCATGCTTGAATGTTCAAAAAACATTATTTTTCTCATATTCTCCACTGTTGCAGCTCGTCTCTTCCCAGTCTGTCAGTAACGCTCTGTTTAGTTCCTGTCTCTGTGAAGCCCCTCCTCCTGGAAAGCACACTGTGCTCTGATTGGTCGGCCGGACCAGTGTGTTGTGATTGGTCAAGCGCTTTGAGTGTGTATGGCAAATTACCATAACTGCGAGTTTTAACACACTACTAACTCACTCAACCAGGTCCTGTCCCTTTATTCTGCGTATGAATTATTTAAATGAGGAATATTGTGAGGAATATGAGGAATGTGTTCGTTCCCGGAAGAAACTCTAGACTAACAATGGAGGCGTTTCAGGAGTTCAGAAACACTGACACTGATATAGAGAATAACTCCTGCTGGAGGGACTTTGTGCTCTGAAACTATGCAGAGTTTTTTCATGCTCAAACAACAACATTAAACACACTAATGAGACAAACATGTGAAAAAAGCATAATAGGTCTTCTTAAAGCTCAAGGTGGACTTAATTTCCCAAAATGTGGTGCTCTAAATGGTTTTAAAATGATCTATGAGAACAGGTAACTTACTTCTGCATCTTCTGCTTGTGGGAAACGTCGCTGAAGCTGCGAAACTCCTCTCCTGCTTTGATCTGGTAGAATCGAGGCTGGCTCTGGTTCTGATGCTCCCGCTGGACGTTCCCGACTGGATCTGAACTCTGTAAGTTGGTGTCTCGGTCCTGTTGCCTCCTCTCTTTCCTCTGGATGAAGCTGCGCTCTCGCTCCTCTGCCCGTAAGAGACGCCGCTGAACCCTCACCTCCTCCACCCAACTCTTATCGTCATCATCAGAGCTCTCCTCTTCCTCTGAGCCACGGCCTTCCACCTCCTCCTCCTCTGAGCCATCCTGCAAGTGACACGAGTTTGAGAGAAGTTATACTCTTGTTATATTATTATCTCCCACAAATCAGAAGATGTTAGCTCTGTGACCTGCATTTGTCAACACCAGTGTTATTTTAGTATCTAGTTAGTATCTCCTTTTTAATTTTTAGCTTTAGAAACGCTGTTGTGTTTTTCAGGGTTATTATGACTAACTAATAAAAAAATGAATACATTAAAAACTTGAAATTAACAGAACAAAATTCGTTAACAAAATTATGATGAAAAAGGTTTGGTTGATGACTTTTTTTCCATGATGATAATGATAAATGTCAGTAACCAAACAGTTGATGGTTCCCATTAACTTCCATAGTATTTTTTTTTCTACTATGGAAGTCAACAGCTACCTGTAGCTTATTTTGTGGTCAGCAGAAAAAAGAAACTCGTAAAGCTTTGGATCACCATGGTGGGTAAATGACGACCGAATTAAAATTTTTGGGTGAACTATCCCTTTAAGTGCATAAATGCAATGATAAATCAGGTCATAAGCCGTTTTGTCTACGAAACAGTCCCAATGAGGAAAGTTTAAGCAGCCTGATACAAATATGCATGTTTTACACGCGTCAGCACCGACAAACGTCAGTGTTCTGTTCAGCGCCAGCTCACCCAGTGACTGTCGTGGAGCACCATTATAATCAATGCAGGGTAGACACGGTCTAAATCAGTGGTTTATTGTGCAGCACGGACAGCTTCCCTCATCACAACGAGAGAGTTTGTGAGGGTGCAGTGACAGTCAGAGAGCTCGCGCTGAACCATTCAATCAATCTGATCATTCACAACAATACAGCCAGAGCTTTAGTGTGCTGATGCTCAGCGATCATCTTGTTTTGCATGGATATCCTACATAAATAATATGGCCTGCAACACTACACTACTGTTCAAAAGTTTGGAGTCATTAAGATTTATAAAAATAATAATAATACTTTTACTCAGCAAGTGAAGAAGTGACAGTAAAGAAGTTTCCATTGTTACCAAAACATGTCAAATAAAACTTTTTTTATTCAACAAAGAATCATAAAAAAGACGGTTTTCACTAAAATATTAAGCAGAAATGATTAGTAATCAGCATTGATTTCTGAAGGATCATGTGACACTGAAGACTGGAGTAATGATGCTGAAAATTCAGCTTTGATCACTGGAATAAATTACATTTTACAATATATTCACATAAAAAAACGTTACTATAAATTCTAATAATATTTTACACCATATTGTGTTTTTTATTGTATTTTTGATTAAATAAATGCAGCCTTGCGGAGCAAAAGAGATCACTTCTAAACAGTAGTGCATGATGGTGGTACACTTAATCGTAGTTATATTTATCATCATTAATAATCGCATTATATTATATGGGAAATAATCGTGCTGCTCTTTTACATGAAATCGCACTTAAATCGATTTGGCTTATCGTGATTTTGAAATGGCAAAGGCTGCGATGATCTTTTACGCGCAGCTCGTCATTGATGTACGGCTCTGTAAACGCTGCTCCATCTGACAGCACTGCGAGTTTGAGTCTCTTATAACGTGCGTTGGAAAAAGCAACCCGCGTCAAACATCTTTCCAAACATAAGAAGCATTTATGAACCTCTTGTCCAACATAAGACAACATTTAATAACATGCATTTACTCCAAACTCACTCCATGAAGTCAGTTGAGCTCATCCTTCTGTGATGATGTGGCTTCTTACACAGAATAAGGCAGTCGTGTTTATTAGTCATGTTTAATCAAAGCGTTTCAATCTTCTGTTTATTCAGTTACAGCGATAGGGATTTCCTGGAATGATGTGTGTTATACTTCTGCGGCGAGGCATATTTGGCGTGTGTGTGTGTGAGACGGCCTCTGGTGTTCAGATGAAGCAGCATTTATTACCAATCAGCCGCTGCATTGACAAGCTGCGCATAAAATACGTGCAGCCTTTGCCAAATCACGTGCGGTTTCATTGCGATTGTGAAGCCCTAATTACTAAATAATCATTTTAAGTAACTTATCGTGAGGCATTTGCAGATACTCAGCTCTATCAGTAAGTGTGAGTTTGCCTTTTGTGAAAGACTAGGGGTGTATCGGTTCCCCGTAATAAAAAAACGAACCGTACTGTTCCCCACGCACTTGCACCGCTGTTCATCTCAAATCTGATGACGCATCTATAATATATGTTTGTTGAAAATAACGCATAAAAAAGACATACCGTTCCGCTAATGTATGTTTCTGTCGATGGATATACGCATTCTGGCTTCCCAATTAGTTACAATAAAAAACGTGGACAAAACAGTCACTCTTTGTAAACTGTTTGCGAGTGTCATATGCTCTATATGAGCAGTCATTTACGCCGCCATCACCCGGGTGTAAGACCTGGACAGCACACGCTGCTGTCTGCGTTTAAACTAAACTCCTTTAAAGCTGCAGTCGGGAAGTCTGGCAGATTGATGGGACTTGCTCGTCAGTGTGTGCACCAGATTTTCTGTGAATGTGCCCGTCACTTCAGCATCGAAGCATCATTTTTTTTCCCTTGATTGTTTTAGACCTCCTAGTTGTTAACTGAGGAATTGGAAGCTTGTTAGTAGATTTTCTCTCCGCCATCACGCTTCGTACAATCCAACACACCTGCAAACTTCAGACGTGTGTGTGTGTGTGTGTGTGTGTGTGGGGGGGGTATTCTGTGGCGTGCACGAACTGTAAAAACAGTTTTTTGTCTAAAACCGGCTGATTTATGTTGTTCTGTGCGAGCATAGTGTCGGTTTCAGTGAATATGATAAAAAAAAAAAAAACTGCTGTCTTCAGCTTTAAGCCTTACCCACATTTAAGCATGAGAACGTTTGTGTGTGAAAACAGAAAAAAACTGAGCCCTGATATATTGAAGGGCAGG
The DNA here is from genome assembly GCA_030578275.1 of Meda fulgida. Classification (NCBI taxonomy): domain Eukaryota; kingdom Metazoa; phylum Chordata; class Actinopteri; order Cypriniformes; family Leuciscidae; genus Meda; species Meda fulgida. Next base: position 5,950,281 of record CM060632.1, on the reverse strand, counting down.
TAAATGTGACATTTATTATAATGGGTTTATGTGAAGATTGTTTTAAGTTCACAAATTAACAGTTGGTTTATTTTGTAAAGCCAAATTTTTTTTTTTAAATTGATAGCTTTCAATTATACTGTAATGCTGAATGGCTAAAATTGAGAAAAAAATATTCATAGGGACATTGGTATCGTTGATACCAAAAGATTTCATGAAATAAGTATTTAAAATATACTGTCTTTATGTTGTTTCTAAATTCATTTGGAGATTCAATGTGAAATCATTACAATAATATATTAAAAACGTAAATGTTAGGTGCAGTTCATCGCGATTAATTGCAGAAAAATGACAATTGTCATCACTAATTTATAATTGTCATCATCTGAGGCTTTTGGTTCGGTACGCATTTTCAAACCGAAAGCTTCGTTGGACCATTTTTCCTGCCGACCAAAATTTCGTTATTTCAAATGTAGGCGCGTCGTGCGTGGCAAGCGCACTCGAGATGCTGGCGCGACCACAACATTGCCCAACATCAAATGGCAAATGTAATGTAAGCGGAACGAAACTGAGCTACTCGTTAAATGTGGTTGACGGACCGTTTTATCAGTTTGGACCAATGCAGCGCAAGCCGATCTTTTCAAACTGACTTTGGGACACATTAAATAGTCATTAGGTTTTGGAACAGAGCTGGATTCAAGTGATGATGTTGTGTACCTGCTCCTCTTGCTGAACAAGCTGGCTGAGTTTCTTCCTCCGCTTTTCTCCCACTTTAGACACGATGGGGTTCAGCAGACGAAACTCCTCGCTCCGCTCGTCCACCTGGTAATCCGGGTTCTCGAACATCACCTTGAAACGGTCGTCCATCAGGAGATTGTCTACGGCCTTGGAAAGACAAAAAGATGATAGCAAATTTAGAAAAGATTTAAAAGATGACTGAAATATTTCTATAGTAAATCAGTGTGAAAGCAACATTGCCCACATTGGCCTTTTTCTTCCTCTTCTTGCTTGGAAGCTCACTTTCCTCCATGAGTTTCAAGGCCAGTTCCTTATTGACCTTAGGCAGCTTCTGTTTAGAGATAAGAGAGAGAGAATGACAGTCAAAGCATTGACGATAACAGACTGTGAGGAATTTGAAACATTACATTCGGAATGTTACATAGAATGGAACACGGAATGTCACAGAATTTGGCTAATTTTGGATGAATAAATAAAAAGTAAGGCTGTACACAATCAAATCGTGATATGGACGAGTGTCTGTGAATATTAAAATGTAAAAAGGCTATTGCTATTGAAATCTGCACATCTCTGTGTGAATGAGCGGCAGAGTTTCATCAACTACATATCCTCAAGCTTGTTAAAGGAATAATCACACAGATTTCAAAGGAATTGTTACATTTTGGTTTAATTATAAAAAAAAAAAAAATCATTAAATTCTTTATGTTTTACGTCTAAATTTGATTACAACCATTTTAGCTAATACATTTGTATTAAATCATAAATCCAGAAAAAGACAAACAGATTTTCTGAAAATACAAAACATTTTATAGGGCTTTATTATTGTAAAAAATTTAGAGAAATCTTAAATTGTAAAAGTTCTATGATTTTTTTCAAATTTAATTAAACCATTAAAACGGTATTTTATAGGGTCATAAAAATTCTATTTTTGCTCCAGTTTTGATAAATTGTGGTTAAATTGTTTAAGTCTCATGTTTTCAATTAATTAGGCAAGCTTTTTGATGACTAAAATAGGAAAATAAATTAATTGGGGGGGGGGGGGGTAAAAGAAATTATTGAATTTCATAACCACAGCTAACTAAAACATCTAAAAATTGTATTCAGTTATTTTCTGGATTACACTTTTTCTGTAACAAGCTTTCTTTCAGCCAATCCTTCTGTCCTTCTTTTATCTGCCACATTTACTCATAGCTGAGATAAGCACACAGTCAAACACGCAGACAGCGTGAATGTGGCAACAAGCGTTACCTTGAGCTGGACTCTCTGAGCTCTCGACTCGTCGATCTTCTGTCGGATTCGGTCCTTGCGGTACTCTTCGTAGGCGAACGGGTTCGCCATGGTCTTTACCTACAGAAAAGCACAGCAATCAAACGCGTATCATCATTTAACCATTTAAAAGATGTCTTTTAGAGAACATGCAAAAATGCCCTGACACAAATCTGCACCTTGTGGTAGAGCCTGATGTCCATGAAGAAGCCGTGCATGTAGGCCCTGAGAAGAGCCGAGCCAATCAGATGCGTCAGACCTTAGAGGGGGAAAACAAGCGAATTTACAGGAATTCATCCAACTACACAACACTATGGTGAAACTTATGCACAAGTAACATAACCAGTTCAGTTGGTCCCAATCGACTATTTTTTTCTTGGTATGGACACTTTTAAAGCACTAATATCAATGTAAACTATAAAGATATTGTTAAAAATTAAGTCAAGTCACCTTTATTTATATAGCGCTTTTAACAAGATAGCTTCACAGCTTTACAGTGATAATAGGAGATGAAAGTAACAGAGATAGTTTTGGATTTACAGCAGCTCTAGAATAAAGTTATTGTCCAGCTAAAGTTAGTTTTGATTGATTCACTTCCGTTGTAAAGATCATTAGTTATTAACTTAGGAGCTGCTAACCCAACACTAACAGAAAGCCCTTAACGCGATCCAGCCGCTCATCCGCACGAGAACAGTGCAAACCCTGAAATAGGTTTCAAGTCTTGAAAATGTTGAAAAAGTTATCATCTTCACGTAAAGTTCAAAAATTCCAGAATACAGATCCTTCTCAAAAAATTAGCATATTGTGATAAAGTTCATTATTTTCCATAATGTAATGATAAAAATTAAACTTTCATATATTTTAGATTCATTGCACACCAACTGAAATATTTCAGGTGTTTTATTGTTTTAATACTTATGATTTTGGCGTACAGCTCATGAAAACCCAAAATTCCTGTCTCAAGAAATTAGCATATCATGAAAAGGTTCTCTAAACGAGCTTTTAACCTAATCATCTGAATCAACTAATTAACTCTAAACACCTGCAAAAGATTCCTGAGGCTTTTAAAAACTCCCAGCCTGTTTCATTACTCAAAACCGCAATCATGGGTAAGACTGCCGACCTGACTGCTGTCCAGAAGGCCATCATTGACACCCTCAAGCAAGAGGGTAAGACACAGAAAGAAATATCTGAACAAATAGGCTGTTCCCAGAGTGCTGTATCAAGGCACCTCAGTGGGAAGGAAAAAGTGTGGCAAAAAACGCTGCGCAACGAGAAGAGGTGACCGGACCCTGCGGAAGCAGTGGACTGAGTCTGGAGTAGAAACATCCAGAGCCACCGTGCACAGGCGTGTGCAGGAAATGGGCTACAGGTGCCGCATTCCCCAGGTCAAGCCACTTTTGAACCAGAAACAGCGGCAGAAGCGCCTGACCTGGGCTACAGAGAAGCAGCACTGGACTGTTGCTCAGTGGTCCAAAGTACTTTTTTCGGATGAAAGCAAATTTTGCATGTCATTCGGAAATCAGTCTGGAGGAAGACTGGGAAGAAGAAAATGCCAAAATGCCTGAAGTCCAGTGTCAAGTCCCCACAGTCAGTGATGGTCTGGGGTGCCATGTCAGCTGCTGGTGTTGGTCCACTGTGTTTTATCAAGGGCAGGGTCAATGCAGCTAGCTATCAGGAGATTTTGGAGCACTTCATGCTTCCACCTGCTGAAAAGCTTTGTGGAGATGAAGATTTCATTTTTCAGCACGACCTGGCACCTGCTCACAGTGCCAAAACCACTGGTAAATGGTTTACTGACCATGGTATTACTGTGCTCAATTGGCCTGCCAACTCTCCTGACCTGAACCCCATAGAGAATCTGTGGGATATTGTGAAGAGAAAGTTGAGAGACGCAAGACCCAACACTCTGGATGAGCTTAAGGCCGCTATCGAAGCATCCTGGGCCTCCATAACACCTCAGCAGTGCCACAGGCTGATTGCCTCCATGCCACGCCGCATTGAAGCAGTCATTTCTGCAAAAAGATTCCCGACCAAGTATTGAGTGCATAACTGAAAATAATTATTTGAAGGTTGATGTTTTTTGTATTAAAAACATTCTTTTATGGGTCGGATGAAATATGGACATTTTTTGAGACAGGAATTTGGGGTTTTCATGAGCTGTATGCCAAAATCATCAGTATTAAAACAATAAAAGACCTGAAATATTTCAGTTGGTGTGCAATGAATCTAAAATATATGAAAGTTTAATTTTTATCATTAAATTATGGAAAATAATGAACTTTATCACAATATGCTTATTTTTTGAGAAGGACCTGTATACGTGCGCAGGCGTGTAGTCTTTCTTCACAAATTGACCTAAAAAAATTACTTGCCTGGCCTTAAAAATTCATTATACAGCATTTTTTGACGCTTCCGCGTATCAATGTGAACTGGAATCAAAGAAGACTTCTATTGTGCCACTTTGCGATTGTTTGTGGTTAGTGGAGCATTAATAGTTAATGTGATGAACTCCAGTTGTGGTTCCTCTGCTTTCTGTGCAAAGTTCAGCAGAACTGACTTACGTCCACTAAAAATTATCTTGACATCAGTTAAATTAAAAAACGTGAGCAAAATTGGTTTAATACTTTAATGCAATGACATTCAGACAAGTTAAGACTGTATAAGACTGTATTGTTCAAGTGCTTAGAACAATACAGATTGTTTGAAAAGTCTGTTAATTTTCGAACATATATCGAAAATTTCGGTGTTAATGTTAAAGTTCATCAATTATAAAACAAATTTAATTTAATCTTTAAAGCAGCTCTACAGAAGAGAAGTGACATTATTTAGCTCGTTGATTAAATTTAGTTCAACAAGTGTTAACGAAGCAAAGTTAGCGTTATCTCAATTCAGTTCAAATTTTGTTCTCATCCGATAGTGTCAGTGCAGTAAAATAGATAATATTACTGAATATTAAGTATCTTTTAAACCCCAACTCAGCAAAGCCAAAGGCGACAGTAGACGCATTTCCATTACAGATTTGCGCAAAACTTTTGCGATTTTTTCTAAATGTCGACAAAAAACGATTGCGAAATGACGGCGTTTCCATTAACCGATGTTGTGCGACTAAAACAGCATTTTTTCCTCTCGAGAATTCATTCCAAAAATCATGGCGAAGGATGTTGGTAGGTTTACGTATATCCCAGCCACCGGACTGGCCATTATTATTAAAAGGAGACATGTGCGTGTTATCCAAGCATTAATGGCAAGGAAAGACCTTATACTGTGAGCGGCACATATGAGGTGTTTCTGGGTGTTTCTCCCTCATTTCTGCTTCGAGGTCGTGATTGTGGCATTTCTTTGAGGTTTAGAATCCAGTATTCCTGTAATTCTTTTGTCTTTTATGAATTTAATAAAGAACTGTCTCATATTCTGTCCAAACACACCGCGTCATCTACGTCAGGTGACTGTAAATGCGCAAAAACAGTTTCCATTGCAGATTTGCTAAATATTTATTTTTCGAATTGTCTGAAAAATCACCTCATGCGAGAGTAAAAACTTTTTTGCAATAAATGGGAGTTTTTTGCGAAATTGACGTATTTCCATTGGACGTATTTTCAATTCGCAATTTCAATTTGTGCAATTGGAAGGGTAATGGAAACGCGGCTACTGGCAAGGAACTCAAACTCATCAGGTGATTGAAGGGGAGGAAAAAAAAAAGATGTGATTGAAGTGCGAATACATTTTGAAAAGTACGCAAGGCATGCATAAGTTTCTATGCAGTATAACCTCCTGCACCATGATCCCCACCTAAACACTCGGAGACACTCTTGAACTTTGAGCACCCTGAACCAACATCTCCGCAGGACAATATTTTTCCTGCTTATGTGGCATTTTCATTGTTTTCATTGATTTAAAATGACAAAGAAAACACTCAAAGCATTTCAAGAATTCAGCCGAGCTTTGTCTGTATTGAGCAGGGATGAGCTATTCTATAGATTACATTCACTGATATCAGCAAAGAGGCTGATACTCAGAAATTACACTACTGATAAAACACATCAGAACATTTAAGCAATCACAACATTTAACATTTCATGTTAAAACCCTTCAAATTCCACCCTCTTTTGATTTTACTTCTATGCAACTCAAAGGGAAACATTTAGCAGATCAGCTGAGCTACATTCCCCCATTCAAGACATTCCTCTGAAGCCATAGAATAGCTTTGTGTGAGAAACAAACCGAAATTCAAAACCCTTTCCCAATAGAAATGTTGCCTTCCATCCAATCAAACCATGATGCACCCAATAAATTAACTGTAACACTTCACATTACATAAAATATCCTGTATATTCTCATACTTTTCATGCATAAGGCATCTTGAACTCACAATGACATTTTTTAATAGCATTTATTTAATCTATAATCTAAATTAATGATAATTTCAACATTTACTAATACTTTATTAAAATCAAAAGCTGTATTTGTTAATATTATTTAAAGGACCAGAACTGACATGAACTAACAATAACCAGTTGTATTTAGAAGATGGGGCTTTTATTGTACATGGTAACCTAAAATGTATTTTTTGTGAACTAAATCTTTAACATGATTGATAAATTATACTCTTACTTTGTATTAATTAATAATAATGTTATTACCATCTTATTTGTTCAGGAGGCGCAACCAACTTTATCGGATCTCATGTGCATCTCAATGTGTTCGATTCTTATATTTTATCGAACAATATGATAAACAGAATTTGATTTGCTTCATTAATGTTTTCAAAATTTGGTAAATGATGGAAAGTTTCAGTTCCCACAACTTTTGCCTATGATAGTGCACGAGAAATACGCTCACTAAACTTTCTCTCCTGTTACATAACCCAGCCATTGCACCTGGCCCTCCACATCACTCACACATTTTATATACTTTATTTGATTCCACATTACAAGTCAATTTCATTTGGAATCAAATTTTTTGAATAATCCAACAGATTAAAACAAAGCAGCACATTGTTATGGTTTACTAAAGTTCTAAGGGTACAGGAAACATCGTCTTTTCCAAATAAACATGCTTCCTATAATTGCTGAGATTGAACAGTACTTTGCCAACTGTTTGGCCCCTGTTTTAGAAATCCCCCCAATACAAAGTCCACGGACCGCCAGCCTGTGTACATGACCTAAGCTACCAAACACTAGCACAATAAGTCGGCATCTATACCCAAGGTTCTCAATGGTCGATAACAATGACTGATATTTTAGAATCTTAGAGCAGTAAGACTCCTCCATAAACAAGTCAAATGCACATGACACCTCAAATAGTGTAACTTTTTTTTCCATTCTGAGAGATGTTAACAATATCGGGCGTATTAGCAATTCCTAAAAAAGTGTTTGCAGGAGAGTTAAACCATTCGGACTGTACAGTAGTGTGTTTAAAAATCTGCTCCTCAGCCACGCAGGGAATCTGAGCAGCAATGAGGTCCACGAGTCTGTCATGTCTGGCAATATATAGTCCTTTCAGTGCTGAGCAACTGTTCATGATGTGGGCTACTGACTACAGGTGTTGAGGGGGGGTATGCAGCATGCAGAGGGGCGAGTGTGTGGAGGGAAACCACAGTGACAAGTTATATTTTGTAGGAAGAACCTGCAGACGTGCTTTCACAAAGAAAGTGAGGATCTTCTCACTGATGGTGGCATTGCTGTAGGTAGTGTGTGAGACGGAGTCGTCCGCGCAGGGCAGTTTTGCCAACTTTCCCAACTTTCCCTCAGACTGGACCAGTACTCCATATTTTGGGCTCTTTGAGTAAACAAGAGAGTCTGCCTTGATGTTCTAGGCTGGAGCAGGTGAACAGTGTTGTTATGGTGCAGACTGGCTTCCACGAGGACAGATGGGTCCTCTACGACTGCATCAGAGACCTCTACAGGTCGATCATGAGAGCTCCACTTCAGTTCAGTACCTGTCTTCCAGCATAGGTCATTTAGGTCAGGCCAGTCTGATGACACACCAAATCCCTGTGCCCGTCCATCTAGCTTTCCATTGGTCTTTCTTTTAAAACCCAGGAAGCTATCTTCCCCACCGCATGTGTGTAGCACCTTCCGTCTTTTAAAATCCAGCAATAAGGATGCTCTGGCCATTTTCCTCACGCTGAAGTCATCACAGTTCAGAATGTTGGTAAGGTGAGACTATCTTGTAGCGGTGTACTCCCACATACAGTAAGGAACTCCAAGCCCCCCGTCCTGTCTTTTCTGAAAGATAAAACATCTTGTGGAATGTGTGTTGAGACAAAGCCATTTCCTAACCACTCTTACGGTTTTGTTGTCCATTTCACGCAATACTTTTTGCGGAATATGGACATTTGCAAAAAGTTGTTGAATTTTAGAAAATGCTATGTCTCTTATTGCTTGCACTTTTAGAGTAACAGGAAGTGGTGATGCATCAATGAGATCCAGTCTGGTCATAAACTGATGTGCCATGTCAGTCACTTGCAGACTCCATTCTCCGGCGATGTTAAACTTGTGACCCAGATAGTTGTAGGTCTCGTGTCTAGTATACACTCTGAGTGGCTGGTCTAAGATGGTAAAATCGAGGGGTTGGTCGGCCTTAGATCTATACCAACGGTTGCCACCGCTCCTCCTCTCATAGAAAACTGCACATTTACTGTGCTTTACTTGTAGGCCAGGCCACGTCAGGAATCTGTCAGTGCATGACAACATGTTTTTAATCACGCCTTCATCTCGGGATGCGACGGCCACATCGTCAGAATAGCCCTGGACTGGGTTCGGTGACAGGATGTGGGGTGGGGCATGTGCGCAGAGCCATTTTAGCCATTGATTTATTGCAATGATAAAGTTCACAGCACTCCATGGACAACCAGTTTTGATTCCTACCTCCAGTGGTATTAGTCTGGTGAGGTCTTTTCCACAGATCACTTGTAGGTAGGAATAACGATATATTTCTTTTATTATGTCCACATAGATCTTAGGGAGCTGTATCTCTTCCAATGCTTCAATCATGACTGTATGAGGCAATGTGCCAAAGGCATCTCTTAAGTCAAGAAAGACAATGTATAACTTAGCAGATTCATGCTTAAAATCGTCAATGGCAGTTTTTAAGCAAAAAACATGCTCATTCATGCCTTGTTGCTCAATGTAAGCTTTTTGTTTGTTAGACAGAGTTCCAGTGTCGACCAGCCAAGGTAGTATTCTTGAAAGCAGGCACTTCATAAAGACTTTGTATACAGATGGCAATAGAGAAATGTCCCTCCATGTTGAGGGATCTTTTGGTACATTGTCTTTCTTTGGTGTTCTGTGAATGAGTGCTCCCTTCCATGAACTAGGGACTTACCATTAATCATACAGGTGTTAAATATGCTTTTCAGTATATGGCAAGATGTTTGTCGTGTTGCTTTAAGATTCTCATTAGTAACACCATCTGAGCCACTGGCTTTGAGAAAGTAATTGTAAATCTGCCTAACAACAATCTCTTCTATTGTAAACGCCGATGTAGGTGGCGATAACTCAGTCATGATATTTTCTAGGTCATCATTCCAAGGCGGTAATTCAAGCGTGATAGTAGTTGGATCAGACATATTTGTACACTTGCTCAGTGTTACCAGGATCTGACGATGGCGTGGGAAACATGCAATCATTAAGGATAATGTCAATCGACTTTGATCTACGATGCTGCCATAGATAGGTTAGTTTGTTTTTTCCTACCTTTTGAGGATTTCTCTGATGCTGTCGTGTGGCAGACGCAATCGCTGGTTGTATCACCTCCCGCAGGTAATGTAGTTGTTTTTCAATCCAATCGGCCGGATTAGCAACCGGGCTCGATCTAAATCGCGCATTATCATCGAGTGGCAAAATTCTTAAAATCCGCACAACATACTTGAGTAATGGTAGTCCAAGTTGTCCTCCATCTGTTGTCCTCCACTTCCTGAAATCTCCGGTGAGTACAAAGTTTTGTTTTTCTTTTAATCGCTTAGTATCCAGGCCTTTCCTAAATTGTCTTTCATGATACTGGAAATGTATCCATTCATTTTTTGTCAGCAATCGTTCATTATCCGTGAACTCTGTTGATAGAATGTTACAGGCCGACGGTAGACGTTCTGGGGTAGAGTCAAGGACTTGCCGGCGGTGTTTGTAAATTCTTCCACTTTGTATCGCCTGCTTAAAGGCTACTTTGATAGATGTTATCAAACAGATAAAAAAAGTGCTGTACGTAGAATCATGTCAGAAAATTCTCAACATTTACGACGGGTGCTGTTGCGCTGTTACACACACACACACGATCCGATCTGATGACGGCAGCATTCCTGAGCGGTTTTTCTATCTCCGAGTCACTGAACTGGATCTCATCACCGAGGTAGGTCTGACTCCATCCAGTGTGGCGACTAACATATCTGTGATATTTGTCTCTGTTTGAAGTTTAGCAGATTGAAGTTTTGAGGGTCAAAGCTTGTAATCACAGCTCTGCCTGTCTTTCGCAATTACTGGAATGTTCTGATAGTAAATACTTTGTATGCAAACACACCCCACACTCTGCAAATAGCGTGTCATAATGCGCTCCTCAATGATAAAGCTATAACTATGTCTGGACTGAATCTGAAGCTGCAGATTTCCAGATTTTCTCTTCATCTGAACACACAGGCTACCACTCACTTTCATTAAATAGTCAAGTCAAATATACTTACATATATATTTCACAATAAAGATTGTATCAAAGCAGCTTCACAGTATCAATCAAAATAACATAACAGTGTTTGTTTCTTAGTGGAAAAAACATCCACGTTTGGCACGGCTGATCAATGGTATTAATGATTGGTTAATTGATTTGAATATCCCCAACTGAGCAAGCCAAAGGCAACAGTGGCAAGGAACCGAAAAACTCCATCAAGTGACCTACTGGTGTCCTAAAACTCCATCAGGTGACCTACTGGTGTCCAAAAACTAAAACTCCATCAAGTGACCTACTGGTGTCCTAAAACTCCATCAAGTGACCTACTGGTGTCCTAAAACTCCATCAGGTGACCTACTGGTGTCCTAAAACTCCATCAGGTGACCTACTGGTGTCCTAAAACTAAAACTCCATCAGGTGACCTACTGGTGTCCTAAAACTCCATCAGGTGACCTACTGGTGTCCTAAAACTCCATCAGGTGACCTACTGGTGTCCTAAAACTCCATCAGGTGACCTAATGGTGTCCTAAAACTCCATCAGGTGACCTAATGGTGTCCTAAAACTCCATCAGGTGACCTAATGGAGGAAAAAAAAACCTTGGGAACCAGGCTTAGTCGGGGGCCAGTTCTCCTCTGGCGTTTATGAACTAGAGGCCGGATTTACAGTAACTTATGGAGCTAATAATATGACAAAATGATTTGAATTTGAATTGTGTAAATTTGAATTATTTGCAAGTGTAATCTAACAAAATTGAATTTTAGGTGGTAATTGAATCTGAATTTGAATTTTTTTAAACGAATATTGAACATTTGAAATTTAACTAATTGAAATGTTTTTATGGCTGAATTTTATAGACGTGTTTTCAAACAGCTAGTTTTTTTTTGTTCTGAATTCTTATACTGAAAATATTCAGTTAAAAAAAAAAACAGATTCAAGTTTTCAAGATGAAGAAATTCAGAACTTCAAATTCAGTTTTCTAAAATTCAATCTCAAAAATTCAAACTCAAAAATTCAGCTCTTACAGAAAGTAGGTCACAGTTCATCCACAGGGAAGAGTAGATGATCTCAGAAAAGTCGAACAGAGCATTTTGGCCAATTAGGGACTGCAGAAGTTTTCCAGCGCAAACGTTGTGGTGGATCAAGAGGTTGCCACTCTCTGACTCTGATCAGTAATTCTTAAACATGAATGATTTTGTGTTTATATGTTAGGTTAGCGTTCTCAGCACGCGAGACATTTGTCTAATTGGTCTCTGGTGTTTGTTTTAAAGTATATTTGGTGTAAAATTGATTAGAACGCCACCGTGTCTACTACACGGACAGGACGCGAGCGGCGCGATGCAACACAGTGCTTGAAGCGACTGTTGCAAAGAGCTGGGACTAGGTCAGAAATAGGATGGGGAATCCGTGTGCTGTTGGAGATTTCACGGGTCGCGTCGCACCTCTCGCGTCCGGTCTACACTGTACATGTAAGCATAAGGTATACGAGAGGGTGTGCTGTCTCGTGAATACGACGAATACTTTACCCTACTGAGTCAGTCATCAGTCAGTAGAGGAGACTTTAATATTGAAAGGACAATTGCATTATGCAGGCTTATTGTAATACATTTAATGGCTAATTCACCCGCCATTCAACATTATTACCCTGCGAGCTGAACTGATATCTAGCTAAAAGCAGTGGGCCGTTAAACCAATAATGAATGAGATAAAAATGATTCTGCCAGGCACTTGTTGTCATTGCTGACGTCTGACAGTAGCCTACTGGTCCCAGTCAGGAAAATGCCAGGTTTTTTGTGTATTTTTTTATTGTGTTAAGGATAGTTTGTGAGAAAATAAAACCCTGTTATATAAATGAATTTGTGAATGCACGGTTATGTTGAAATTACTTAAAAAGTTTTATATGCATTCATTTCATGATTCCGCCTCCATAGGCAGCATCCTGTTCAGCAGAATTTTTTTAAAGAAAACATGATAAAGGAAATTCTAAACTGAAAGGTTTCATTTTTTTTTTCCTTCAAGACATTTATTCATTTTTGAATGTATCTCCGTATTTATTTTTCCTTGGTGCAACATGCAAACCATCCCTGAACAGAGCTTTCTTCTGTATATACATTTGCGTGCTGTAAAATACTAATTTATCTTATTGAATATTCATTTATGTGGCATTTGCTCTGCAACTATCCCTAGCCTACGTATTTGTACATTTATCTGACCAACTCTTGAAATCTGTGTGCTAAAGCTATAGCCTATGCGATGCACTGGACAGCGCAGAGAGAATTGCATAAGCTGTAGTGAAGCACAAAGCAGAATCGATTCAAGGGTAGATAGACACTTTGAACAATAAAGCCAGAGATGAAGAGTATTTTTATTGCCATCTAAAAGATTTAAAAACGATTTTATAAATGTAAGAATTAAATGAGTCAATAAAATAAGTTTGACACTAAAATCAGTTTAACCAAAGGCATCTTGCGCTGCATCGTGGCATAGAAGCAGCATCATTCTGAAGTTGCTTTTAGATGTATTTACACAATTTAATGCTGCTGTGAGAGGTTTCTCTGCCCTGCTTTTCTCCCCTTGGTTGGTAAGAACAAAAGTGGATGTTCAGATGACAATGACATCCGTTCAATGACATTTTCTGGTGAACAGTTGCAGTTCTGGCTCCTCCGTCTCAACTTTACAACGAGATGTACATTCACATCACACGTTAACGCAGCGGTAGAGTTACACTCATGTGACACTGCAGTTTTTCGCAGTCATGAACGTTTATAATTTGCGTGTGTAAAATGCATAACATTGCATTAACATTTCATTTGGTTGCTGTTCTGAGTGCGTACACGAGAAGCGTGTGCAATCTGCAGAAGTTTGCAGGGCGTGAGTAGGCCAACTGTTATCTTATGCCAGGCAGGGACTATTTGTTTTCCAGCGGAAGGTAGGCTTTGGGTGATTTTACTTCATGAAAGTTGCACTAATACATTTTTTTATTTTAATATGATTATTGAGTGGTAATCACATTAGAAAAGCAATAAGGTACTGTAGTAGTGGTAGTGCTGGTAGTGCTGTCTCGTGAACAAGTCCCGTCTGAAGGGGTTGCAAGCACTCCGGTTCGCGTCGTATTCACGATACAGCACACCCTCTCGTATATCTTATGCTTCCATGTACAGTCTAGACCGGACGCGAGAGGTGCGACGCGACACTTGTGACGTTCTAATCAATTTTACACCAAATATACTTTAAAACAAACACCAGAGACCAATTAGACAAATGTCTCGCGTGCTGAGAACGCTAACCTAACATATAAACACAAAATCATTCATGTTTAAGAATCGCTGATCAGAGTCAGAGAGTAGAAACCTCTTGATCCACCACCACCTTTGCGCTGGAAAACTTCTGCAGTCCCTAATTGGCCAAAATGCTCTGTTCGACTTTTCTGAGATCATCTACTCTTCCCTGTGGATGAACTGTGACCTACTTTCTGTAAGAGCTGAATTTTTGAGTTTGAATTTTTGAGATTGCATTTTAGAAAACTGAATTTGAAGTTCCGAATTTCTTCATCTTGAAAACTTGAATTTGTATTTTTTTAAACTGAATATTTTCAGCATAAGAATTCAGAACAAAAAAAATAGCTGTTTGAAAACACATCTATAAAATTCAGCCATAAAAACATTTCAATTAGTTAAATTTCAAATTTTCAATATTCGTTTAAAAAATATTAAACTATTTAAACTACCACCTAAAATTCAATTTTGTTAGATTACACTTGCAAATAATTCAAATTTACACAATTCAAATTCAAATCATTGTGTCATATTATTAGCTCCATAGTAACGAAGATAAAAACAATTATTTGAATGCCTGGCTGAAGAGATGCGTCTTTAGTCTAGTTTTAAACTGGGAGAGCGAGTCTGAGCAACGAACAGTATCAGGAAGGCTATTCCAGAGCTTTGGAGCTAAATGCGAAAATGCTCTCCCTCCTTTGGTGGATCTGGATATCCAAGGTGTGACCAGAAGCCTCGAATTTTGTGATCTTAAAGAGCGTGATGGATGATAGGGCGATAGAAGATCCGTTAAATAGACTGGAGCTAAACCATTTAGGGCTTTATAAGTCAGTAGCAATACCTTATAATTAATACGGAACTTTATAGGTAACCAGTGTAGTGATGATAAAATCTGTGTTATATGATCATATTTTCTTGATTAGTAAGAACTCTAGCGGCTGCATTTTGGACTAACTGTAATAGTGCAAAATAGGGCTGCACAATATATCGAAATTATTGAAATATCGCAAATGTATATATCGCGATATACATATCACGACGGCTTGCAATAACTGGGGTCATGAACAAAAGACAAAGAGAAAATCACTCACTGCTATTGGCTGAATAACTTTTGTAGCTTTAATAAGAATCAGTAGCCTACATATTCAATTCATACAGTGAAAACTAAGCAGTGATTTAGTTTTTCATTAGATTATTTATGTTCTGTTGTTAAATAAACCTATGTAGGATAATCTGAAACCCTGAACCCCACTGATGTTAAAATAACACTTCTTATGGTACAGTAAATCACTGCTGTTCACTTTCAGAAATTGTAGGGATGTTTTATTGTCACAAAAAGAATGTGAAACACATAGGTTATATAATTTTAAATATATTTGAAAGATAATTTAAGTTTATTTTACACACTTCAAGCATTATCGTATCGCATATTGAATATCGCATTTTTTAATGAGTTATCGCATATTGCATAGTGCAGCCATAGTGCAAAATACTAAAAACAAAACACTAGAAAAACTGGGGGAATAAAGGTAGAGTTATATTTTTTTTGCCTAATCTTCTTTGAATTTGCATCTGTCTACTTCATTGCTCTCTGTGTATCAGAATAATTCATCGGGTTCATGATCAGGCATACCGCTGTATCAGTGTTCTTATTTGCACACATACGTTTCATTTGTTGAAGACATGATGAAATATGTGTGCATATACGGGCTGGTTCATGATTGGAGTAGGAGAGTATGTGAAATATGCCTTTATTCTCATGTATAATATCGAGAAACTGCTGACGTAGAAACATACTCTCCAGCCACAGCTGACAATTACCGTATACCTCACTTCGGTTCAAGCTAAGAAAAGCGAAAACAAATATCACTTTTCCCTTAATAATAAACATATTGAGTGTCATTGTGGTTTTCATTGATGTGCAACCTGCACATATTTGTTCACATCCCAAAAAATGCGTTTTAGGGTTTCATGACGGTTTAATGCAAGTATCTTATTAGTGATGTAAGGACAGATTCTCCAACTTACCCAGGTTCTCCAGGTCTTTGTGGGTGACAAACTTGTAGTCGTCATAGATGGTGCTCTCCGGGTTCTCCTCAAGCTCCTCGGTGAGGTTATCCAGGAAGGAGCACCAGCGTGGAGCCGGACCGAGAGCCTGAAACACAGCGACACACAACACGAGTCAATGGCAAATAAGGATCCTTTTCAGGTAGATCATGAATAGATTCCCATAACATGGCAGTTTACAGATATTATAAATATGATCTTTAACAATTAAGGATCAATCTAACAAAAAAAATGGTTGTAATTGGTCAGATTTTACAGAAAAATCAAAAGAAGTTGCTTGAATGAAGGCTATTTTATGTGCCACAATGTTTGCATTGTGCTTTAATGTGAAATAAAAAAACATTTCCTTCCAAAATACCCAGTGAAGTAGAAAAAAGGGTACAATATGGCAATATTATTTGCAAATGCCAAGCATTTATGCTGAAAAAAAAAAACTTTTCTACAAACCACCAGACACAATTGTGGTTCACTTGAATAAATGATGACAGAATTCTATTAATATTGTACAGTAAAATGTACTTCTCAAAGTAATAACAACGTATAAAACATTAGATTGATTTATTATTATTAGGAATATATAGGAATAAACAACCAAGCTGGTTTAAAAGATGTTTTAACTTGTACAGTATACAAGTTCTGTTGTGCAGCCTCTTATTTGACAAAAAATAAAAATACAGTTTAAATTGTTAAAGTTTAATGATTTTTTTTCATTAGACACTTATTTTTATTTGATTACATTTTGAATGAATTTATTTTTAGACACCATTTTTGAGATACAATTTTTATTAAATCCCGAAACATAAACCAGAAAAAAATAAAAAGGTTTTCATGTGTAAAAGAAGTAGCTCACTCTGAGGAGTTTACGTTGAAATTACATTAATTCTTGAAGTCTAACAAACATGTGGAATGCATCTCCTTACCCATGAATGGTATGAAATTAATATTGTTGTTAAATATCAATATTGCATGATATCGCCAAAAATATTATCACACAGCCCAACCCTAATTATGTGTTTCCTAGTCCTCATTTGCTTTTGATTGTGTTCACCTGATCCTCATGTGCTCTGCTCTCTTTATATTGTACTCCTTTCCCTCTCTTAGCAATTGTTGTGTGCGTGCCTCACAGATCTTGTAAGTCAATGCTAGATTTAGTTTTCTGTCAGTTCTAGATTTGTATTTATTTCATTTAGATTTTTTTCAGTGTTTTCTTTGTTCCTGATTTTTTTTTTCTAGTCAAGTTCCAGTATTCATTTTGCTCAAGTTCTCGCAAGCTTTGTTTTTATTTTCTCTCGTTTTTTATTTGATTGTTCAAGTCCCACTGTCGTCAATAATATTATCCCTTTAAACTCATCTTTGATCACCAAAATTACAAATTTAAACGTTTTTCCTTGAAAAAAATTCTTCACGCCTTACGGTAACTCGACACTCTTGCCTCATTTAGTATACACGGTTCTATAAATATATGCAAATGAGCCCCGCCTCGATCTGATTGGTTACAAGGTAGTTTGTGACGTCAGAAACACCAGCGATTTCAAACGGCATTTTTGAGACTGTCTTTAATTCACTGCAGTTTTAAGCAGAAAATACTCAGCAATGGTGTTGACTTATGAATTTACACATGCTTTGTCTTAAAGCATATTAAAAACACCATATAGATATATAAACAACATTAAAAGCTTGATTTTCACCACAGGGGGACTTAAACCATATAACTATATATATATATATAGGACTTTCTTTTCTATCTTGTTTTATTTCTTTTTTTCAAGTTTCCAGTTATTTATTTCTAGACTTGTTTGTTTACTTATTTATTTGCTAGATCCTGTTATTACAGTATTTAGTTTCTTTATTTGATTTTCTATAGTCATTACTCAGTTTAAGCTCAGTTTAATTTTCTTTTATATCTTGTCGCCTTGGCCTATTAAATCTTGTCTTGTGTGTTGCGTTGACCCTCCTGGTCTGGCTAGTCTGGTGTTCCCTGAGCTGCTGCCTGGTGTCCATCTTTGGCCGTCACACTTTTGCAGGTCTCATCTCCGAACAACTTGTTCTCCAGTTGCGTGCCCTGTATTCCCACCTCACCTATCTCGGCTGTTACTTTGTTGTCAATAAATAACAACCCTTGGTTACTCTGCATCTGGGTTCTCCCTCTCAGACTTCCTGACACAGGCAGAATAAATACTCTCTTATTGCCAAACACACAGAGCTATATAATGTGCAGGTCTGGATCAGAAGGCAGTTTCTCAGAAAGATTTCGGTTGCCCTAAACTACCACTGCTCTGTTAACTATAAAGACTATAAAACCTCTGGGAGGGTTGCTTTTACTTAGAAAGACATAAAAGGGGTAATTGGTAGAAGGCATTCATGGACGTGCCGGGACTAATCAAGGTACAAAGAAAGAAATGTGCTCAAAGCATTTGCTCATTTTCACATCATACTTCATATATCACGCCATCTGGTACTTACGGGAATGTAAAAGGTGTTCATTTTGGGATCTTCATTGGCAGTGAAGAGCATACCTGTAAATAAAGTCATATAGAAGCCATTAGAAAACAGAAACCACACATGTTCATGTTTGAGGTCTGTAAGAGTTTGGTCAGCATGTCTCTTATGCTCCCCATATTTTTGATCAAATGAATTGGACAGTAAAAAACAACAAAAAAAACAGTAAAAAAGAATCACTATTTTTACAATTATTATAATGAAAGATTTTATATAGGAGTTACTGTAAGATGTTTAATTGTATATTGTGTTATCCTTTATTTGCATGTATTTTTATATATATTTTAGTCATATATAAAAAAGTTTGACATATATATGATTATATAATTATTATTTCGTCATATATAAAATAGCAATAAAAATGTTTTTTGAAAGAAGTCTCTTCTGCTCACTAAGGCTGCATTTATTTGATCAAAAATACAAAAACATATTGTGGAATATTATTACAACAATTTAAAATATGAATATAATTTGAATATATTTTAAAATGTAATTTATCCCAGTGATCAAAGCTGAATTTTCAGCATCATTATTTATTATTAAACATTTATTATTATCATCATCATCAATGTAAAAAACAGTTGTGCTGCTTCATATTTATTTCTGGAAACCGTGGTATCTTTGAAAAGAGCAGCAATTATTTGTAATCAAAATCATTTGTACCATAATAAAAGTATTAATTTAGTTAAAAAACAAAACTCTTTACATTAGTGTAGGTGTGCTAGTTTTATGTATATCAGTCTTTCTTCTAACATTCAAAAAATATTTATTAAAACTGAAAACCCAAATCAGTACTTCACATCTATTTATTAATGTGGCATGTTGACATTACTGCTAAATAAATCCTTCAGGATAATACAAGATCCTCGTTTGGTGCAGATCACCCTGCAGTGATAATGACTAGCAGATTGCCTTTTAAAAGCGGAGGAATAATTAAAAGCTCTTAATGGGGTTTTAAATATCTAACAATCTTTTGTTTAAGACAAACAGAGACATTCTCATTCTAGAGAGCATCTGACTGGACAAAAAAATACATGTTCGTACACACCCCTGAGAGCACGTTGAGATCAATCATTTTGCTCTGCGTTCCAGTAAGAGAAAAACTGTAACTTTTAAATATATATTTCTTCTACAAAGTTTATGTTGGCCAACCCCAGGAGTGTATAAATGACCTCAAAGCTCACACACAGGGGCGAAATGCCACAAAATTCAAATTTAGGTTTCATGGGGTCAGATAGAAATGAACCATCTTATTGTGGTTCAACTTCAGTTCTATTTGTGTGAACTAACCAGAGCCGGGGTAGAGACACACATCATTGATGTTGGCCTGCGGTTCGATGGAGGAAAATACTCTTCCCTGAAATCAAGACAAAAAAAACAAAAAGTAATTATGCTTTTGATGTTTTTCCAATAAAGGATCCATGCTGAATGTCTGGATAAAGAAATACACCATCGAAGCCGGCCTTACATTGTCTTTGTGCCACATCTTGATGATTTTGGAGTCGGCGGACAGCACCAGGTCCAGCGGCTCGTGGAAGTGAAGGGATTTGATGGGAAGACCATAGTAATGATCTTTAACTAGCAGAGGATGTGAGGAACGAAGATCATAGACGAGAATCTGAGAAGGTATCACAACTCCAAGTCAAAACAAGCACTGCTGGCCATGAATCGGAGTTTACGCTCGCCCTCTATTTTACCAGGACTTTACACTTTAAACGTGAGGGTTAAATGAGTAGTGACCTGTCCCGTGCTGGTGCCCACCGCCATTCCCAGAGAGCCGTTGAACTTCAGAGCGCTGACGGACGGCAGACCTTCCACCCTTCAAACACAGGACATCACACGGTTATTATAGTGTTGTCCAAAGTACAGACTTCGGTACCAAGTTGGTACAGAAATTTTAAAAATGTGATGCTTTGAGCGCTGTTGAGTGGAATCGTAAACACTTCTGATTGGCCGTTGTGTTCATGCGCTCATCAAATATGTCTGTGATTGGCTACAATGATGAGCGCTTCAAAAACATGTTGTAAATACACATCAGTGACGCTCTTCAGCGAGCGCTTACACAGATACACTCGGGAGTGTTTGAAAGCAGGCGTCTCTGTGTTCTGGTCCTGCTTGTGCTTTCAAACACTCCTGCTTTTTAAAACACTTTGCGTCACATTTTTAAATTTCAGTACAGACTTGGTACCGAAGTCTTTTGACAACACTATGTTATTACTTAAGTCAATATGCTTTACAATAACAGATTTGCCTCACAGTAATAAATTGCATCTTAATCTATTACAATAGAAAACAGTTATTTTAAATTGCTCAATTATTTCATAATTTACTGAAAAGTTGATGATGTTTTTGAACAAATAAATGCAGCCTTGTTGAGCAGAAACTGAAAAATATTAAAATATAATACAATGATTTAAATGTTTATAATACCGATATTATAAACCTGGATATTTAATAAGTTATATTCTTGCACCACTGGTGAAAAGTTTGAAACATGGAAGATATTGAATGTTTTTGAAAGAAGTCTATTATGCTGATCAAGGCTGCATTTTTTGGTAACACTTTACAAAAATGTTTCATTTGTTACCATTAATAAACTACATTATTTAATATTAACTAACAAATGAACAATACTTCTACAGCAGCAATCTCTAGTTCAATATTTACTAATACATGATTAAAATCAAAAGTCGTATCTGTTAACGCTAGATAATGCACTGTGAACTAACAAGAACATTTCATCAAGCTTTTTTATTAATATTTACAGAGGTTAATAAATGCTGTGAGAATATTGCTCATTGTAAGTTCATGTTAGCTAATGTATTAATGCTAACAAATGACATTATTGTAAAGTGTATGCCATATATTCAATCAATTACAGTAAAAACAGTAATGTTGTGAAATACTATTACAAATTTAAAACAATTGTGAATATTGTGTAATTTATTCCTGTGATCAAAGCTGTATTTTCAGCATCATTACTCCAGTCTTCAGTGTCACATGATCCTTCAGAAATCAGTATAATATGATACTTAATATTTTTGAAGAAACCATGATCATTTTCATGAATCGTTGTTGAATAGAAAGTTCAAAAGAACATAAATTTCTATTTTAACAAATTTTAAATAGAAATCTTTTGTAACATTATAAATGTCTTTACAATCACTTTTGATCAATTTAATGCATCCTTGCTGAAGAAAAGTTTTTTTTTTAAATCTATCTTACTCAAAACTTTTAGTATCTGACAGTTTCGACAAAAATATGAAGCAGCACAACTTTTTCCAACATTGATAATAATAATAATAAATATTTCTTAAGCATCAAATCAGCATATCAGAATGATTTCTGAAGGATCATGTGACACGATGAGTAAAAATGCTGAAAATTCAGCTTTGATCACAGAAATAAATTACATTTTTACATGTATAGAAATCAGTTCTTTAAATTGTAATAGTATTTCAAAATATTACTGATATTGTGGTATTTTTGATATAAATGCAGCCTAGGTGAGCAGGGGAGACATCTTTCAAAAACATTAAAAAAAAGAAAACCCTGTAATTTTCCAAACTTTTGACCAGCAGAGTATATTTAATGTGATATCTCAGGTCTTCTGAAGCCACATGATAAACAGACTGAACCTTATTTACAGAAAATCTTGTTTAACAGTCGTGGCCACCGACATTATCATTGCACAACACTTCTTATGAATCGCCAGAAAAACATAATCATACGAGTATTGATAGACGAGATGGAGAGTAAACAATGACAAATGGTTCATTGTTGGCTGAACACTGAACTATTTCTGTTCATGAATGAAACTTACTCAGTGGCGTCAGTGATGCTGCTGAGAGCGCAGTCCAGAACACCCACTCGACCCCGGACACGAGGATCCCAGCAGTCCACTCTGCCCTTCACAAACACACACGCTCATTCATACACAGCAGCACAAACATCAGTCTACTGGCATCAACACATACCTCTAATGTTCCCGCAGCAAACAAGTTATGAACCGGGTTGATGTCGCACACGTTGATTTCCCTGCGAAAATATGAGAATTAATGTTTGGCAGTTTATCATGAGGTGAAACATCTCAAACTATCACACACAGCATTTTCTATTCCTTTCTCATATCTTATTATTATTGTAGCAGTCGCTCCTTAATTGAGAGAATATAAGTGTCATTTTAAATGTATATGTCACACAGCTAGACTACAAATTAAAAACAAAGAAATAGTGATCATCTACTAGAAATGTACATTTCTTATTAGGGGTATAACGATAGACTCATCTCAAGATTCGATACATATCATGATACGATATTATTGCAATACTCCAAGACATATGGTAAAAGGTTAACAAAAAATGTGCTGTGTTAAAAAAATGCTTAATTTGATATTACATTGTGGGTAAATGATTAGGCTTGAACCTGGTGCTGGAAACCCGATGCAGCGGACAACAGAGACACCAGAATAACAATATTTATGATTCTGAAGCTGAAAATACAGAATTATTTTAAACTAACATTCATACACTGTCACTGACTGGATATACTACCGTTCAAAAGTTTGGGGTCGGTAAGATTTTTTATGTTTTTAAAAGAAGTCTCTTCTGCTCACCAAGGCTGCATTTATTTGATTAAAAATACAAAACAAACCCAGTAATATTGTTAAATATTATTTCAATGTAAAACAGCTGTTTTCTATGTGAATATATTTTAAAATGTAATTTATTCCTGTGATCAAAGCTGAATTTTCAGCATCATTACTCCAGTCTTCAGTGTCACATGATCCTTCAGAAATCACTCTAATATGATGATCTGATGCTCAAGAAACATTTCTGATTATCACAGTTGACAACAGTTGTGCTGCTTCATATTTTTGTGCTAACAGTGATTCATTTTTTTCAGGATTCTTTGAAAGTTCAAGAGAAAAGCATTTCATTAAAAAATAAATAAATTTGCATTATTATAAATGTCTTTACTGTCACTTTATATCAATTTCATGCGTCCTTTCTGAAGAAAAGTATTAATTTCTTTAAAAAAAAAAAAAACAAGACCCCAAACTTTTGAACGGTAGTGTATATTTAAAATAATGTAGGCCACTTTTTACTGGTAACATCACATTTGGCATCAGGACCCACAATTATTCCCCACTGCATTATTATACATTATACTCAACATTATTTAAAGTAGTTTAGTGTAATGCTGGGTTCATTTTGGGTGAACTGTACACAATAGTCACGATCCACCATACATATTGATGCATTTTTTTATTGCGATATATTGTGACACGAAATATTGTTACACCCCTATTGCTTATAGAATAGATGCATTCAAAATTTCCTTCTAAATGCAACGTGAAGTGTTGGTGTTCAGGATGGTATAATGGCGTCCTCTGGTGGAGAGATACTTACGCAGCATCTGTCTGTAAGGAGTTCAGGAATCTGCCCTGTTCGAGATTCAGCCTGTAGATCTCTGAGCTACACATTTACAAAAACAAAATAGAGGACACAGAGTTAAGAGTCTATAATTTGTAATGGTTCTAAAGGTTGTTTAATAATGCAATGAAAAAAATCAAAGCGAATCGAAGATAAAAGGTCCATTCACATCGAGAGTGAACTGAAAGAGTCAGATGGACAGACAACAGACGTCAGTCGTTCTACACATCATCTGATTATAAATATTTCACTTGTTTTAATGCATTTATATACTGATAGCATCATAGCTTATGCATTACTGATGACACAGATACGCAAATAAATGGATATGAAATATTACACTACTGGTCAAACGCTTGGGATCGGTAAGATATTTTATGTTTTTGAGAGAAGACTTCTGCTCACCAAAGCTGCATTTATTTGATCAAAAATACAATAAAAACAGTAATATTGTGAAAAACAGCATCAAAAGAGCAGCGTTTATTTGAAATCGAAATCGTTTGTAACATTATAAATGTCTTTACTGTCACTTTTGATCAATTTTAATCAAAAGTATTCTAAAAGTGGTCTTAAAAAAAGAAAGAAATAGGTAACACTTTACAATAAGGTTTCATTTGTTAACCATTTTAGGTAACATGATCTAACAATGAAAAACACTTCTACAGCATAAAATAATCTTAGTTAATTTCAGCATTCACCTATACATTAAAATCAAAAGTTGTGTTAACATTAATGCACCGTGAACTAACATGAACAAGCAATGAACAGATGGATTTTATTAACTAACATTAAGAAAGATTAATAAATATTGTAACAAATGTATTGATCATGTTACAGTTCATGCTAGTTTGTACATTAATAATGTTAGCAAAAGAAATGTTAGCAATAGTATTACCAATAATATTTCTGATCCCTTACTAACAGCAAAAAAAAAGAAAAAGTGAGCAGAATGAAATGCAAAGAAATTAAAATTGGAAATAAAAAACAAGCAGTTTAAGGATGATTATACAAATACAAGCCAGCAGAATGCCACGTTTGACCAATCATAAAGTCCAGACAACCATAAAAGGAACACATTCAATATAATGATAACAATATATTTGCTCTGTGTGAACAGTCTCTGTCTTTACCTGGCACCAACAAAGTAGAGATCACAGGAAGGGTAGTGGTAGGAGAAGTCCCGGCCAAACTTCGGGATGCGGGTCTTATAGTAGTGCCCGTGCTGAGAGTGGAACGCCACACTGCGGTCCATGTGCAGAAACACCAGCTGGACAGACACAAAAAAACACTCTAAATGGATCCTTTTGAAATCACATCGCATTCGTTTTTCTATTTAAATAAACGTTTGTCATGTCACATTAACTCCGACATCATGATGACAGGGTTTCTGCATAGAGGCGGGGCTCATTTGCATATTCATAGAACCGTGTATACTAAATGAGGCAAGACTTTAGAGTTACATTCAAGCTATTTTAAAGGCATGAAGCTTTTTTTCAAGGAAAAAACATTCAAATGTGTCATTTTGGGATCAAATATGAGTTTTAAGGGATAAAATGATTGGCTACAGAGGGATTTTAAGACTTCTAAATGATTCTGCTGGTCTCTGGACAAGTCACATACAACAATAAAATAAACAGCAGACAAACAGAAATAGACACAGGCATATAAAGGCCGTTTGGGTTTTACCTTAGAGTAGTCGTCTGATAGGATGTCAAAGGCCACCACTGTGAGGGGAATAAAACCAATGTCATCACCATCAGCTTTAACCATCATCTATTGTGTTATTTGTAATCAGCGGCACATTAATGAGAGCTCAGGTGGTTTTTGTGTGGACAGTCTCATTAAATATTCAGTGCATTGGTCTTTTATTACAGAGACCATCACAGAGCAGCAGCACCCAAAACCGTAGACCACCAACACTCGCACGTACAGGCGAAACTCGAAAAATTTGAATATCGTGCAAAAGTTTGTGTATTTCAGTAATTCAAATTAAAAGGTGAAACTAATATATATTTAGTATATATAACTATATACATTAGCATGATTATACTTTTCAGAGGGCCGACATTTCTGTATTTAAAATCCTTTTTTTTATTGATTTCATGTAATACAGGGTTTTTCCTGCATAGACAATTATGAGGCGGCCGACCTCCGTCAAGCAACAGAACCATAGCGCATCTCACAGCAACACTCATCCATGATTCATTACTGATTGATTCAGCGTTTTGAACTAATCACTCGAGCCAAAGATAAAATTAGCCATTATAAAACCGCCTCATTGTGAATAAATCAGCCGTTTGAACGAATTGTTTAAATGAATGACTCACTGACTCGCTCACTAAGATGGCCGCCTGCCGCCTCCTACTGGCGGTTTAGTTCATTCTTTTCAACATTACTTATTTGTATATTCAAAAAATATTTAAAACAATCTCATAATCTCATTTAATACAGTTATCATTTTAATTAAATAAAATTAGGGGAAAAATGCCCTTTATAAAGGTATAATTTAAATAATTTAGAAGAACTTTTAATTTAAATAAATGTTCATTTTAAATCAGCCTACTTCAGTGTGCTATGTACCATATTATCATGCTTAATTGAATAATTGTAATGTGATGATCAGATTAAATCAAAGAATATGGGCGGTTGGCGGGTGGATTATATTTTAATAGTGATTCGAGTGACTCAAAGTGCACCAGATTCATGAATTTATCTTTAAAATGTAAAGAAGTTTGTGAGATTTTAAATTTGGGGTTTTCATAAGCTGTAAGCCATAATCATCAAAATGATAACTTTTGCATGATATTCAAATTTTTCAAGTTTCACATGTACAACATGAAGCGTTCACACCCTGGATGCTTATTGGCCGATAACATCATATTTGCATGCATTACACAGTTATTATAACACTTACCATCAGAGTCCAGGCACCTCTCAAACTTCAGAGACAACTGGTAAGTGTCATAGCATCGGACTCGAGGTTTGTATGTGCCTGAAAGCATCCAAAAAGATTTCAATGTTCACCTTTCATATGTTCCCACTCGATATTCAGCATGTAAAAAGCACAGGTAAAAGTGGTAAAGATACAGACCTGCAGCTAAAATGAACTGGCCATCTCGTGACACTTTGATGGAGGTGCAGACTGTGGGCATCTCAAAATCCTGAATGAGCTCGATCCTCCTCTGGATGTCTATTACAGACACCAAGACACACATAAATAACCACATGTCTTTTTTTAATGCTTTACATGAGAAAGTGTAAGAGAGAGAGTGTGGAAAGCTGTGCTAAAGAAAGGGGACAGAGGTAATTAATAATACATTAATAATAACTAATACATCAAATTAGGATTTAAGAAGTCTGCTTTTAGCTGAAATTAAAACAAAATGATCATACTATATAGGCTATTTAAATATGAAATTATTATTATTATTATGAATAATAATAATAAAGTTAATATTGCCAAGGTATAAACTGAATCACTGGGAAACACACACACAGTGTTTCACATTACAAGTAAAATGTACTAATGTACATTCATATAATGTACATTCATATAACAGGCACATACATAATATATGACGGGTCCTTTCAAAATATATGCCAACAAAAAAATGATATGCATTTCACTAAATTAAAGGGTGCCATAAATTTTAATCACATTCAAGTTGGTTTTAACATTTCACATAGATGATTATTTATAGCAGTATTTAACATAAAAAAGTTGAAGTATCTCACCAACATCCTTATTCTGTAAAACTCTCTTCTTTCGATCAGACAGCCACTGAAATACACATATAGAATGAGGGCTGCAACTAATGATTGTTTTGATAATTGATTAATCATACAAGATATATATATATATATTTACACACACACACACACACCCACACACACATATGATTTGATGCTCAAAAAACATTTCTGATCATTATCAATGTTGAAAACAGTTTTTGCTGCTTAATATTTTTTTATAACCTTTTTTCAGGAATAATTGATTAATAAAAAGTTAAATGAATCAAAATAGAAGTATTTTAAACAATAAAATCTTAACTATCACTTTTTATCAATTTAACACATCCTTGTTGCTGAATAAAAGTATTGATTTCTTACAAAAAAAGAAAGAAAACAATGACTGACTCTTTTTAACTTTTTAAAAGTAGTGGATATTGTTAGAAAATATTTTTTATTTTGAAGAAATGCAGTTTTTTACTTTTTATTCATCAAAGAGTCCTGGAAAAAGTATCAAAGGTTATAATAAATATAAAGCAAAACAACTATTTCCAAAATTGATAATAAATCATATTATACTGATTTCTGAAGGATCATGTGACACTGAAGACTGGAGTAATGATGCTGAAAATTCAGCTTTGATCACAGGAATAAATTATATAGTATTTAAATCCAAAGCATTAGCATGTATACTAATTTATTAAAAGAGTCTGGAATGTAAACTCAGACTAGCTGTGTACATACAGATAACGTGGAAACAATATAATTATTTTACATGCATTGAAAACAGGCTTATTTTGTTCATAATTACTGAAACATTTGTTGAAGAGGGGTCATAAAACTAACTGTAATTGACAGGTAAAATGAGTAAAACTACAAAGCTATGCAGGTTAGACTTTGGATGTCTGATTTAGAGGTAAATGAAGAGGTTTTACACTACAATGTTTACTGTCACTGTATTTACCCTGCTAACTACCAACACGCTTCAGACTAACACAAATAGAGGAAGAGTTTTACCTCCGGAAGAGATTTCCCGTGACTCAGATTATATATCTTCACGTTATTCACACTAGACACCTGCATCTCTAAAGCGCTCAGACAGAGCTTTCAAACATATCACATAAAGTTATATAAAAGCTGAAGAACTAATGTTAGCTGGTATTAACATCAGATCAGCACAAAACCCACGTGGAACCACAACAGGAAGTGAAGAGAAAATAAATGAAGTCCGTGTGGAAACACATTCGGCAACAATAGTTCCTAGCGTTCACAGATCGCATAATCATTTTTTTTCTTTAAAAAATTTAGCATTTTATTGTTAACATTAACATTTAATTATAATAAAAAATACAGCCAAAATTAGCCACTACTAATTGTTCGGTGCTCTACTTTGAAATAAATGTACCTGTTATGGTATCTCATTTTTAGAACAAAATAATCCAGCAACATTAAAATCTGCCATTAAGATTATTTGGTAAAGAGATGTTAAATGTTTATGATAGATGTTAGAACTAAGAGATGCTTACGCAGAACGCAAACCTGTAACATACACAGTTGACTGGAAACATTGTCAACTGTTGTGTCTCACAGATTTTAAAGGGATAGTTCACCCAAAAACGAAAATTCTGTCAGTAATTACTCACCCTCATGTTGTTCCAACCCCGTAAGACTTTCGTTCATCTTCAGAACACAAATTAAGATTTTTTTTTTGAATCTGAGATCACCTGGAGTGATCCAGCTCTCAGATTTAATAAAAAATATCTTAATTTGTGTTCCGGAGATGAACGAAAGTCTTACGGGGTTGAAACAACATGAGGGTGACATGAACATGAACTATCCCTTTCAATTATGACAAAAAACCTATGGCAAACAATTCATTTTAATCAGTGTACACAGTCAACTGTTATCCAAGAACTGTCTACAGGGTAACTGTAACTTAGTTGACAGGACAGTTTAATTGTAAATTTCACCATTTTGAATAATTTCAATGGGTGGCCTTACTCAGGATAACCTCAAATCTTAATATATATTTTAATTGAAATTATAAAAATAACATAAATACATCTTTTTTTTTTTTGTTCCGCTGTGATCACTAGACTTAAGAAGAATTAAACTATCCGATCACTAGACGGAGAATTAAAAAATATATTAGGCCTACAGTGAGGAAAATAATTATTTGATCCCCTGATTTTCTAAGTTCGCCCATTTACAAAGAAATTAAGGGTCTATCATTTTTATGGGTTTATTTTAACGGATAGAGACAGAATATAAAATAAAAAATCCAGAAAAACACATTATTTAAAGGTTGTAAATTGATTAGCATTTGATTGAGTGAAATAAGTATTTGATCCCCAAGCAACCAGCAAGAATGCTGTCTGCCAGAGATTGGTTATGTGCCCATGCATGTGTAACACAGATTAGTCCTGTCACTTTAAGAAAATACTAATATCAGCTCGTTATGTGTATAAAAGACACCTGTCCACAGAAACTGTATCTTCTAAAATATATAGTGCTATTATGAATTATGTTAAAGCAATAGGAATAGTCTGGAGATTTAGAGTGATTGGATGAAGAAATTATTATTACATTTTTATTTATTTTTTTCCTCTCCTCTAACACTCTATTGATTAGTTGGGTTGTTAATGTATACATGCTGAATAGTGCTTCACACTCCAGTCCAGTTGGTGGCGGTGGCGGTAAGTTGGTTTGCCAACCGCCATAAAAAATCCAATAGAAGAAGAAGAATCTGTATCTTGGCCGTTTCTCAATATGCGTTCTTGTCTCTACTTGTGTTCTTGTGGACTTGTGAAACGTCATCAGTCGCTGGCTAAGTACTGTTCCAATTCACAGTTCGCATCTAACCAAGTCCAGTTCTTGATCCACCTCTTTTACCAAGGATGTAGTGACAGGTGACTTGTGCGGACTTGAGACAGCCAGGTATCCCAGAATGCATCTCACACCAACCAGCAAGCGTCAATAGCAGAAGAGAAAACCCGCGTAATATCAAAATACTACTGTTATTGTGTCACTCAATGTAATTTTAAGAGTGTTTCAGGCGAGAATGTAGTTGTTTAAAGCTCCTCTCGTCCTCTCGTCCTCGGGAGGCTCTCGTCCTCGGGAGCCTCTCGTCCTCTCGTCCTCGGGAGCCTCTCGTCCTAGGGAGCCTCTCGTCCTCGGGAGCCTCTAGTCCTCGGGAGCCTCTCGTCCTCGGGAGCCTCTCTTCCTCGGGAGCCTCTCGTCCTCGGGAGCCTCTCGTCCTCGGGAGCCTCTCGTCCTCGGGAGCCTCTCTTCCTCGGGAGCCTCTCGTCCTCTCGTCCTCGGGAGCCTCTCGTCCTAGGGAGCCTCTCGTCCTCGGGAGCCTCTAGTCCTCGGGAGCCTCTCGTCCTCGGGAGCCTCTCTTCCTCGGGAGCCTCTCGTCCTCGGGAGCCTCTCGTCCTCGGGAGCCTCTCGTCCTCGGGAGCCTCTCTTCCTCGGGAGCCTCTCGTCCTCAGGAGCCTCTCTTCCTCGGGAGTCTCTCGTCCTCGGGAGCCTCTCGTCCTCGGGAGCCTCTCTTCCTCGGGAGCCTCTCGTCCTCGGGAGCCTCTCGTCCTCGGAAGCCTCTCGTCCTCGGGAGCCTCTAGTCCTCGGGAGCCTCTCGTCCTCGGGAGCCTCTCTTCCTCGGAAGCCTCTCGTCCTCGGGAGCCTCTAGTCCTCGGGAGCCTCTCGTCCTCGGGAGCCTCTCTTCCTCGGGAGCCTCTCGCCCTCGGGAGCCTCTCTTCCTCGGGAGTCTCTCGTCCTCGGGAGCCTCTCGTCCTCGGGAGCCTCTCTTCCTCGGGAGCCTCTCGTCCTCGGGAGCCTCTCGTCCTCGGAAGCCTCTCGTCCTCGGGAGCCTCTAGTCCTCGGGAGCCTCTCGTCCTCGGGAGCCTCTCTTCCTCGGGAGCCTCTCGTCCTCTCGTCCTCGGGAGCCTCTCGCCCTCGGGAGCCTCTCGTCCTCGGGAGCCTCTCGTCCTCAGGAGCCTCTAGTCCTCGGGAGCCTCTCGTCCTCGGGAGCCTCTCTTCCTCGGGAGCCTCTCGTCCTCTCGTCCTTGGGAGCCTCTCGTCCTCGGGAGCCTCTCGTCCTCGGGAGCCTCTCGTCCTCGGGAGCCTCTCGTCCTCGGGAGTTCGTTCTCCTGACTCTAACTTGCCAAGTCCGAACTACCAAGGACGCAAGTCCGAAGTTTGCGTACTTGGTATTGAGAAACAGCCTTCTCTTTATTTTTCTACACACATTTGTACTGTAACGTGCTGATCTACGCAGCGGTCTCAAAACTTTAAAAACATCTGGGAGAATGAGTAGAACTGTTAAAATATGGTCATTATGTCCTAAGTTGTATATTTTGTAATGTAATGCTGTACAGTTCTGTGTATAGCATATGTTTATGCCACAAGAGGGCACTCAAGTACAAACTATGTAGGACGCGTTTGCGTTATTATGTTTGTCCTTTTTGACTTTATGTAGTTCATCTTCAGGCTGTCTGACCGTGAGACTGATGTGTCTGCAGCGCAAATAATAAATATGCCGAGAACGGCTAAAGATGATTCATCTCTATCGTCCACTTTTTCTTTTGAATGCAATGTTAGCTGAAACATAACTCAACAGGTTATGGGCCCAGGAGTCGTTCGGAAGATAAGTTTGTCGTTTTCCACCGTTTAGAAAGTCGCAACGGACCGCGTGCTAACGGATTGCTGGCTGAGGAAAAATAGTAAGCCAACATGACGGAACAACGAAGGACGTGCAGATTGCCTCGATTGACGTTCGACGGAGATGAGACTAAGTATGAGCTTTGGGAGACCAAAATGTTGGGACATTTTCATTTGTCAGGGCTAAAGAACACGGTGCTGAGAGAACCGGTGTCAGAAGCCGAGATAGCAGCGGATGCGGAGAAAAACGCATATGTAGAGTTGATTTTACTACTCGATGACAAAAGCCTCTCATTAGTTATGAGGGATGCGCCCAACGATGAAAGAAAAGCTCTGGGAATATTGAGAGAATATTATGCAGGGAAGGGAAAGCCCCGTATAATCAACTTGTACACCACGTTGACATCGCTTCTGAAGGCAAATAATGAAAATGTAATGGACTATATTATCAGAGCAGAAACCGCCATCACAGCGCTGCGGAACGCAGGAGAAACGTTAGGAGACGGACTGCTAGTGGCTATGGTCTCAAAGGGATTGCCTGAGAGTTTTAAGCCATTCGCGATACATGTGGCTCACACAGACGATGCAATCACGTTTGCAGAATTTAAGACTAAGCTACGTAATTTTGAAGAGACAGAAGATAAAAGCAGCCGAGTCAAGCGACAGTGTGATGAAGACTCAAGGGAAAGCCGGACGGCGGCCCGCCAAGACAAACGCACCAAGGACTGGACCAAGGACGACACAGAGACGGTGTGTTTCAAGTGTGGCACCAAAGGCCACAGAGCGAAAGTATGTCGACAGAAAACATGGTGTAGTTTTTGCAGAAGTGACACACACAAAGACTCCACATGTAGACGTAAGGACAAAAAGGATGGTGCGAGTAAAGCCTCAGAAGATGCTGAGGACTAAGTGTTCAAGATGAGAGACGGAGGGACCAGTATCCAGCGCCAGCCGGCATGCAGCATCCAAGAGAGGGGTCTGATGGTGGACACGGGGGCTACCTCTCATATCATCACGGACATAACCCTGTTCAAGAGCTTCGACAGCGCGTTTAGGCCCGAAACGCACAGTGTCGAACTGGCAGATGGCACCCGTTGCAGCGGGATCGCTCAGCGGAGGGGAAATGCTGAAGTTTCTCTTACAGACAGCGGAGGACAGCGACACAAGGCAGTGCTGAAAGACGCTTTGTTCGTACCGTCATACCCCCAAAGCATCTTCTCAGTGAATGCAGCGACAATAAGTGGGGCTACGGTTGTCTTTAAAGAAGATAAAGACGCCCTGATAGCCGGAGACGGTACCAGATTTAACATACACGTGTATGGTAGGCTGTATTATCTGCATACTGAAGTTGAGTCTAATGATAAGTGTAATGCATGTCACGACATACAAACATGGCACGAGATATTAGGCCACTGTAACTATGACGATGTTCTTAGGCTGCAAAATGTTGTGGAAGGTATGTAAATCAAGGGCAAAACAGGCAGACCTGAACAAGAGTGTGAGGTGTGTATTAAGGGGAAGTTTGCCCAAACCAGAAATAGGGACCCTGATGCCAGAGCAAAGGCTCCCTTACAGATGGTACACACAGACCTAGCAGGTCCAGTAGCCACAGAGTCGATAGATGGTTACAAATATGTGCAGTCATTTACTGACGATTACTCCAGCGCTGTGTTTGTATATTTTCTAAAGAAGAAAAGTGATGCAGTACAGGCTACTGAAAAGTTCCTAGCAGATGTATCCCCTTACGGGAAAGTGAGGTGCATCAGATCCGATAACGGAACCGAGTTTACGTGCAGTGATTTTCAAGCACTGTTGAGGGAAAACAAGATCAGACATGAAACGTCAGCTCCGTATTCCCCACACCAGAACGGAACTGCAGAAAGGGGTTGGCGTACTCTTTTTGAGATGGGTAGGTGTATGATAGTTGAAAGTGTACTACCGAAGCAGCTATGGAACTACGCAGTACAAACAGCAGCAATGGTACGCAACAGGTGTTTTAACAGGCGTACAGGGCAGACTCCTTATGAGTTACTGACAGACAAGAAGCCTAACGTATCTAAAATGCTAAAGTTTGGGTCTGTATGCTACACATACAAACAGGACAAGGGAAAACTTGATTCCAGATGTGACCAGGGGTGTTTTGTAGGTTATGACAAGAACAGCCCGGCGTATTTGGTGTATCATCCAGATACAAATAAAGTACAGAAACACAGGTTAGTGAAGTTTGTGAGCAAAGGCAGCTGTGGAAAAACAGACACAGACAGATGAAACAGATCCAAGCGATAACTATGACAGTGTAAGACCCGGGACTACTGAGTCCACAGAGAGTAGGAGTACAGAAAATGCTCCCGAGCCAAGTGTACGGGGTAGAAATGTACATGATAGTCCAGGTGCAGTAACGAGGTGTAGTGATCATAATCAAACACAACAGAGCGTGACATGTGATGAACCCGAGAGTAGGAGGTATCCGACTAGAGAAAGAAAAACACCGAGCTACTTAGATGACTTCGTAACTGAAGATAGTGATAGTGATGAGGTTCATATCACGGTAGACTACTGCTGCAGAGCGGTGTGTGGCATTCCACAGACTTTAGAGGGAGCAATGGAGTCAGCTAATTCAAAAGAATGGATAAAAGCCATGGAAATTCAGTCTTTAAATGAGAACAAGACCTTTACCCCGACAACACTGCCAATAGGCAAGAAAACAGTGGGGGGTAGATGGGTTTACTCTATCAAGACCGATGTAGATGGAAAGGAAAAATACAAAGCACGTTTTGTTGCTAAGGGTTACAGCCAGCGAATGGGAGTAGACTATGTGGAGACGTTTTCACCCACGGCAGATTTGACAAGTGTAAGGGTGGTATTACAGAAAGCAGCACAGGAGAATTTACTCCTGCACCAAATGGACGTGAAAACGGCGTACTTGCACGCGCCCATAGACTATGAGATCTACATAAACCCACCAGAGGGTTATCAAGAGAAAGAGGGTATAGTTTATAAACTAGAGAAATCCCTTTATGGTCTTCAACAATCTGGACGGAACTGGAATAGGGTTTTGCATGACTGTCTGATTGAGGATGAGTTCACACAAAACCCAGCCGACCACTGTGTTTATGCTACAGAGTCAAGAGAAGGAAAGGTGATCATGATCATATGGGTCGATGACTTGATCATTGCAGCAAGTAACAAAGAGAGACTGAAAAAGGTAAAAGAGATGCTTGCAGAAAAGTTTAAAATGAAAGATCTCAAACATTTTCTGGGTATCGATTTCAGTCAGTCAGACGGGTGTGTAAAAATGTCACAGGAAAAGTACACTAATAAGATACTACAGCGTTTTAATATGCAAGACTATAGGACCAGAGAAACACCCTGTGAGCAAAAGCTTGAGTATACTGCGGATGCAGTAAAGATGGAAGATAGCAGGGTGTACAGGGAGGCTGTGGGAAGTCTTATATACCTGACTACGTGCACCAGACCAGATTTGAGCTTTGTAGTGAGCAGGTTGTCACAGTATTTTGCTGAGCCTACAGAGGAGCAGTGGGTCACGGTGAAACACGTACTTAGATATCTCAAAGGCACAGCAGAGAAAGGGTTAAGTTTCAGGAGAAACGACCATGAAAAGCTAGGTATAAAGGCCTACAGTGATGCTGATTGGGCGGCTGATACCAGTGACAGACGCAGTACCACGGGATACTGTGTGAGCCTTAGTCAGAACAGCTCCCTTGTCTCATGGAAGACTAGAAAACAACCTACGGTTGCACTATCAACGTGTGAGGCAGAATATATGGCACTGGCTTCAACCATACAGGAGTGTCTATACCTAAAGTAGTTACTGGGAGGTATAGATAACTATGAGTACACACAAACGATAGTATTTGAGGACAATCAGGGAACAATCGCTCTTGCCAACAATCCTGTAAACAGGCGAAATGTAAGCATATCGACATAAAGTACCACTTTATCAGGTCTACTGTGGATGAAGGAAGAGTGATTTTAATGTATTGTTCTACTGACAATATGATTGCTGATGTAATGACCAAACCTGTGAATAAGTTGAAACTGAAGAGGTTTGCAGGTGCTCTGTTTTCTGATTGATGTGTATAACAGAAGTCCACATCCATTTCATTTTATTTATTTTCTTTGATTGTTTAAGAATATAACAACCTGAGTACAAGTGGGGGTGTTAAAATATGGTCATTATGTCCTAAGTTGTATATTTTGTAATGTAATGCTGTACAGTTATGTGTAAAGCATATGTTTATGCCACAAGAGGGCACTCAAGTACAAACAATGTAGGACGCGTTTGCGTTATTATGTTTGTCCTTTTTGACTTTATGTAGTTCATCTTCAGGCTGTCTGACCGTGAGACTGATGTGTCTGCAGCGCAATAAATATGCCGAGAACGGCTAAAGATGATTCATCTCTATCGTCCACTTTTTCTTTTGAATGCAACGTTAGCTGAAACATAACTCAACAAGAACAGACATATAGATCTGAATAAGAGCTAAAAAAGAAAAAAAAAGAGCTCTATTCCGTACGGCACACACCCGACCTGAAGCGTGCAGCCATGCACAATAGACACCTGTACAGCGCACGAGGACTGAATTGAGCTCTCTTTCGTGTCTGAATGGACAAATACACACAGCATTATGTCTAAATGTCATTTTTGGAGAGTATTCATGTACTCTATGTTGGTTATGTCTTAAACAGTTGTGAGTATATCGGATGTGTATCAATGCAATCAGGGCCGTTATTTATTGCTCATTATTGCTCATTATAGCCGTAATAAAATATAATCATTAAATAGTCAACCTAATATATATAAAATTGCACTGCTCTGTTTAAATAGTCACTTACAATTTATACCATTCAGCGTAAGCACTGTAGCCCATTCCAAGCACATTTTTGCGCATGTGAAGAGGATGATTTTTCCCCGTCGATATTGGAACGTGAGTGAAGTAAAACAAAAGCCTATAATAAAGAATAGTTTACCATCCAAATACATGGCGAATGTTGCAACAATTTTATTGTAATGAGAGACCCGAGCCCAAGGCCGCTTACTTTCGCTTAAAATTATTTCGTCTTGGCACTGATTTGAAGTAAAAAAAAAAAGGCTATTTTTGGAATATGTTTCAAATTGTCGACTAATTACAATTTATTTTCTATTTTTAATTTTATTTTAGCGCTCCCGCTTAACTGCTTCTCCATTTTCCCACCGATTTCAAATTTCAGAGCCTCAAGTCACGCGAGTCGACAGCTCGCCCTCGCTCGCTGCTCAGGAAGACAGACACTGTTTTTGTCGTGATTTAAAATTATATTTTGATCGAACGGGTTGCAAAAATCTGCATATAATTGGGAAAGCGAGGACTGCGCTTATAACGTGATCTAACATAATATTTGACGGTGCCCAGGGCCCCTTAGATGTCCTGTGCCCTTGGGCAAGTGACCAGTTGCCCTAATGGTTAATCCGGCCCTGAGTGCAATTGTATCCGCATGTCATTGGACATGATCTGATGTCTTAAAGTGACATTGGCAATAAACCTAATGCGGTCTGTGTCCTTAATATTCAAGCAACAAAAGAATAGCATTCACTGTTTGTTTATAGCTTTAATAAGGATTAATTATATTTAATTCATACAAATAAATATGTCTGCTTGAAAGAATAAAAATAATGATGTATGCAAGTAGTTATAAAGAATGCATATATCATTCATTGAAAAGAAGACTGTGTTTTACTTTAGGAAAAGTGGTTTTATTTAATTTTAAGATATTTTTTAAGTCACAATAGTTAAATCTGTATCTGTATTGCATGTTCAAACCTAAAAATCATTCATATTAATAGGTTAATAAATGTTTTCTCCGGGAGTATATGGGTTTGGACATTTTAGAGGAATTCTAAATTAATGCATTACAATTTAACTAAACCCATAATATTTTAGTCGACTAAATCTACTGTAGATTTAGTCGACTAAAATCTTATAGTATTTCGTCGACTAAAATCTTGTAGTATTTCGTCGACTAAAACTAGACTAAAACTAAAATAATTTAGATGACTAAAATATGACTAAAACTAAATGGCTTTTTAGTCAAAAGACTAAGACTAAAACTAAATCAAAATTTGCTGTCAAAATTAACACTGACGGGAAACAAATTGTACAGTATGCAATGTGAGAAGAGCGTGTGTATCTCATTATGATGTGTTTGCACACAACACCTGTTCTCTCACAACGATCAATTTACATAACAGTGCACTGTCTGCCTTACCTCACATACCTCAGACCACATGAAGTACACAGGCCAAAACTTCATTCATTTAATTTCATTCATATTTATCTTCATTCATTGTTTTATTTGACACCTGCCTGCAGGAAACATGACAAAATTGGTAAGTCAGAATCCATGTGAATCATGAATTCCTTATTATTTGTTCTAGTAGGCCTTGTCTAACATTTTAATTAAATATTATATAAACAAACAAATAAATTAGCAATTGGTGTGCTGAAAGTGCTGTATTTTCAGTTTAAGTGATGGGATTTGTTCATCGACCAATGTATCCAACATTCCTCACAAGTGACTGGAATATTAAATACTTGACCTTATGACATTTGCGTTTTGCACACCACTGAGTTTTGTAAAAAGATGGATCTCACAGAGCGTTTCCTACAGTTGATCTTGATGAGCTATTACCTCATTCACTCTCATCATAAAACTTTAGTGTCTTTTGAACATGAGAATTGTGCTCGCCTGTCTGAGAAACCTAATCTTCTCCGACACTGTAGCCAGCAAACCAATGATACAGTCAGCGAGCGGTCAGGCTACATCCAGTTCATCATTTGCCTCAGTGTAAGTCACAGACTCCTGTCACAGGTGAGAAGAACGAGCATGATGGAGTTCTGGTTGATTTCGGTTCCTCTGGATAAAATCAGCTGTCAGTCTTTAGAGAAACTCAAACGAGTCGCAGCTAAGTCCGGTCTGGCCACGAGCTCCAGGTTCAGTGTCCCAGAGCTGAAGGTAAGGAAACACTCTTCTTCTTCTCTCTGGAGAATCTCAGATGATTCACTGTACACCAGTTTACGGGTCATGGTTGAATCCCAGCTAACAAAGAACGTTTTGCTAACGTTCCCATTGAGTTCTAAAATTTTTATATAGAGTAAAAAATAGGGCTTGAAGGAGATGCTTAAGCTTCAGAAAAAAGCTGTATTATTTTAATGAGGAATTTTTTTTGTAAAAAGTGTATTTCCTTTTTCAATAGTACATTGCAAATATAAATTTTTTTTTTACTATCTTTAAATATATTAAAAGTATATCTGTAACGATGTGGCAGGAACCAAGAGAGTGAATCCAAATGCAAGCACTTTATTATTTAAACAAACAGATAATCCAGTGTAAAAGACAGAACAAGGTACTCATGACAGGAACAACAAACTCGGAACAGGAACATGGACAACGCTACAAGCAACAACGACCGACAAACAACAACTGAAGAACAGAGGTATAAATACACAGGAAAACAAGCTAAACAAGATAACAAGGGGGCGCGGTTAATCCAAGACACCTGGGGAGACTAATAAACAAGACACGGAACACCTGTGGACACTGAGCAACCAATAAACAAATGACAAGACACATGGCAGGATCACATGACAAATAGGGAATCACATGACAGACAAGAACAAGGAACAAGACACAAAACCCACACCGTGACACAGCCCCCCACCCCCCACATGGGCGGCTCCTGACGGCCATAAAAAAAAAAAAAAACAAGTTCAGGAGGGTGGTGAAGCGGAGGCGGTCTTGGGGGAGGGATGGAGGGCCAGGTCCGTGCAGGGGAATGGGACCAAGGCATTGTAATGGCGGACCTGGGTCGTGAAGCAACCAGGCGGACCAGGGCGGAGCAGGAACTGCAGACGACCAGGGCGGAGCAGGAACTGCAGTCGACCAGGGCGGAGCAGGAACTGCAGATGACCAGGGCGGAGCAGGATAAGGCGGAGGCCAGGGCGGAGCAGGATAAGGCGGAGGCCAGGGCGGAGCAGGATAAGGCGGAGGCCAGGGCGGAGCAGGATGCGCAGGCGGCCAGGGCGGAGACAACCTTTCAGGTGGCCAGGGAGGAGACGACCCTTCGGGCGGCCACGGCGGTGATGACCCCTCGGGTGGCCACGGCGGTGACCTACTGCCCCCCCCCCCAAAAAAAATTCTTGTGGGGTCATAGGCTGAAGCAGGCGCCGGCTCGGGAACAGGAAAAGACCGCGTCTCAGGAACAGACCGCGTCTCAGGAGCAGACGTGACGTGAAGCTCTGGCTCGGCAGGCGTTCCAGGTCGCTGGGATGGCGCCGACAGGGCGAGCAGCTTGAGCGGGGCCGGCAGGGCAGGGCGCCTGGGCGGCGCAGGCAGAGCAAGGCGCCTGGGCGGCGCGTCAGGGATGGAAGTCCCCTCTGGGATGGTCTCTGGGTTAGGAGCCACTGGACAAGTCGTTGAGGAGGCCTTTCTCCTCCTCCTCCATCCCCGGACCACCGGAACTGGGACTATCGGAACTGGGACCACCGGACTCGGGACCACTGGATTCGGGACCACTGGGACAGTCACGGAGGAAGTCTTCCTTTTCCTTCTCCGTTTGGGACCACTGGAACTGGAACGACCGGAACTGGGACCAGCGGCGAAGGCTCTGAGCTGGACGAAGGCTCTGGGCTGGACGAAGGCTCTGTGCTGGACGAAGGCTCTGGGCTGGACGAAGGCTCTGTGCTGGACGAAGGCTCTGGGCTGGACGAAAGCTCTGGGCTGGACGAAGGCTCTGTGCTGGACGGAACCAGTGGCGACCTGGCGTGCCACGGGAGAAAGCTCTCCAGACATCTGGAGATTGCCTCTCTTCAGTCCAGCCCGGAGAGATCGGGGAGCTCCCTCGGGTCGACCTCCTTAGCCCCCAGTCGGTAACACAACTTAATCGCCTCATCACCCAGAGAGCAGGAGGCAGCAAAAGAAACAAACCCCCCCGGTATACTGGAACAGATCGAGGCTATCCAGGGCCAAGGCCGCGATCTGTCCAGCGAACTCCCAGCTCATGCTGTTAGGATCTGGTTGATCAAGCGAGATCCGTACTGCTGGATTCATGTTGGGTCGGTCGTTCTGTAACGATGTGGCAGGAACGAAGAGAGTGAATCCAAATGCAAGGACTTTATTATTTAAACAAACAGTAGTGATGTGTCCTCCCGTATCGAGGCTTCGAAGCGTGTGTTGAGTAATCCGGGATAATTTCTGTGAAGCGCATATCTAGGCTAGTGTCGGTGACATGTGGTGACGTTTGAAGCCTCGCGAGCCGGCTGTACCACGTGACTGCTTCAGGAAGTGGTTCCCGGTTTGGCAGTCTATTTGAAATATAAGGGCCAGCAAAATGCAATGGATTCCCCCTTCATACTTTTCATTTTGACCCTGTCATTGTATCATAAAGACAGACACCATATAAAAGTTTATACTATATGTATAAGAATCACAAACATCATTGATTAATTAATTCAATGCTTCAGACACCAAAGCCATAGTGTCATTATAATCACACTGCACGTTGTACATTTATTGTCCACTTGATGGCACAATAGAGCAAATGAAGCACCATGAAGCTTCGGCACATGAGTGAACCAATTGGATGGAATGCTTCAATGCTTTATGAAGCTTCATCTCACCATCACTAACAAACAGGTAATCCAGTGTAAAAGACAGAACAAGGTACTCATGACAGGAATGACAAACTCAGAACAGGAACATGGACAACGCTACAAGCAACAACGACCGACAAACAACAACTGAAGAACAGAGGTATAAATACACAGGAAAAGAAGCTAAACAAGATAACAAGGGGGCGCGGTTAATCCAAGACACCTGGGGAGACTAATAAACAAGACAAGGAACACCTGTGGACACTGAGCAACCAATAAACAAATGACAAGACACATGGCAGGATCACATGACAAACAGGGAATTACATTAAAGACAAGAACAAGGAACAAGACACAAAACCCACACCGTGACAATATCAGCATCATGCTGTTACCTATTTTTACAATACAACTTTTAACACACTTTAAAATAATTGTACTTTAGTATATTTTCTAAAAATACATTTTAGAAAAATATACTTAAAGTGAAAATTCATTCTATTTATTTG
The DNA here is from genome assembly GCA_030578275.1 of Meda fulgida. Lineage (NCBI taxonomy): Eukaryota > Metazoa > Chordata > Actinopteri > Cypriniformes > Leuciscidae > Meda > Meda fulgida. Next base: position 5,907,818 of record CM060632.1, on the reverse strand, counting down.
CACTATATTAAAAAAAATATTTTAGGTATATTTTAACTGTGTGATGGAAATGATCATTGTAACAATGCATGGAAATTATACTTTCAAAAATACTTTACCCGAGTTCGAGTCCCGCCTCGTGGACTTTTCCCGATCCCGTCTCCCCTCTCTCACTTCCTGTCTAGCTACTGTCCTATCCCAATAAAAGACAAAAACTCCCCCCCCCCCCCCCCAAAAAAAATAAAAAATAAAAATAAAATATATATACACTAATGGTATATTGCTTGTATGTTTCGAAGACACTTGTAATGAATTTGTAATGTACTTGTAACACAAATAAAGTTCACTTTAATATCACTAATCAAGCACGTAATTAGTCCCTAGTTAAGTATACTTGAAGTTGGTCCAATTTAGTACACAAAAGTTATGTTTTACTACAATTTAATTACAACTAAAATATACTAAGTACAAACGTAGTTGTTTCAAAATAGCACACTTTAAGTTAACTAATCATTGACACACTTGAAGTATACTAAATTATTCTGGCTGCAAATAAACTTTCCACCAGGGCTTCCTGTCTGTCAGAGAGCATTCCATTTTTTAAATATCAATTTAACTGACTTTAAATGATTTTAAAGGGGTCTTATTATGCTTTTTTTTTTTTTAAACATGTTTTCAAATACCTCCATCGTAGTCTTGCATTTTCTTCAGGGAAGGAACAGGCAGAGTATTCAGAGCATTCCTCGTTTAAATAATTCCCACCCAAGTAATAGTATTTACAGCGCCTCAGTATTAGGTGGTATTAATATGGTAAGGGGCGTTGCTTTTCCGACACATGCTCTAAGCGGTAGACCAATCACAACAGACTGGGGCCGGTTGACCAATCAGGGCAGACTGCGCTTTTCAGAAAGCGGGTTTTTAAAGAAACCGAAACTAAGACGGCGTCCCAAATCACATACTCTCTAGGAACTTATTTTGAATAAGAAATTACTTCGCGACTACTAAAAAAAGTATGTTCTATCTCGTCACTGCCATTCACAGACCATCTCCCGCAGCCTTATGGTATAGTAAAGTGTCCCTTATGCACATTGCTCTATTATGAGTACTGTGAGTTCGGACATACTGTTTTTCGCCTACTATATAGTAGGGAAGTAAGCGATGTCGGATGCAGCCTAAAACAGAGCGTTCAGTCAGATGGTGAAAACAGGTGCTGCAAGAATGTAAATTATAATTAAAAAAATGAGTTTTTTAAACATCGAATGATATAAAAGTATTCTAATAGACCCCATAAACAAACGTATGAACGCCTAAATTAGCATAATAGGACCCCTTTGTATAATTTCACCTAAAAACTGCAAAAATTAAAAACCTTTCATCATTTCCTCACCATCATGGTATGACCAAACCGGTATGACTTCGGTTCTTCTGTGGAACACACAAGAAGGTATTTTGTGGAGCCCAGTGTATTTGTGGTGCCTATAGTCCGTCCGTCCTTCGGATGAGACGTTAAACCGAGGTCCTGACTCTCTGTGGTCATTAAAAATCCCAGGATGTCTTTCGAAAGAGTAGGGGTGTAACCCCGGTGTCCTGGCCAAATTTGCCCCAATGGCCTCTGTCCATCATGGCCTCCTAATCATCCCCATATATATATATATATATATATATATATATACACTAACTGGCTTCATCACTGTCTCCTCTCCACCAGTAAGCTGGTGTGTGGTGGGCGTTCTGGTGCAATATGGCTGCCGTCGCATCATCCAGGTGATGCTGCACATTGGTGGTGGTTGAGGAGATCCCCCTCCCCCCTTCCATGTAAAGCGCTTTGAGTGCCGATAAAAGCGCTATATAAATGTGATGAATTATTATTATTATTATAGTGACTTCTATTGTAAGAAAAAAACACTGACTGAGACATTTCTCAGAATATCTTCTCTTATATTAATAATACAAATATACAAACTAAAATATAGAAATATAATATGAGGGTGAGCAAACAATGACATAATCTTATTTTTAGGTTGCAGTATCAATTTTAATGGTGAAGTGTGTAGTTTCACACTTTGGAACAAAATTGAATTTCGAAAATTTTGATTGTTTCCATGCAGGTTTCCCAAACACTTCTCCTCCCATTCTTAAGATTTTAAAAAGCAGTATCTCCTCAAACTCAATACTGATGAGTCAGAATCTGACAATTCGGGCAGCTCAAACTATGTTTTCAAGGCACCAAAGAGCCACAGTGTTACACTTTTTAGGGACTGCAGGAGAAAGAAGTGTATCGTAAATAATACACACTTGTGTACTAAACAGGCTATATGACTTTTTTTCTTCAGTCAAAGAGAAATTAAGGTTTTTGAGGACAACATTCCAGGATTTTTCTCCATTTAATGCAAGTAAATGGGGCAAACTTTACTGTAGTCAATGTTTTGACAGACCAAAACCCACATTTACGCAGCTTTAAAGAGCTCCACACAACTCCAACCGACGATCATCAGTGAAACTATCAGTCATTTTCATAATGATGTTTTTTTTCTGAAAATGTCTGATTGTTTTGCTAGAGAAGACACTTATTTGTTTGGTTGGAGACCTGTGAAGCCATTTGAAGCTATCTAAATATGGATTTTGGACTGTCACAAATAGACTATGGCTGAAAAAAAAGAAAAAAAGTAATATACATCGTGGATGGCTTGGAGTAAATGATTAGGAAATGTTAGTTTTTGGTTCAATTGATCCTTTAACAGAAGCTGATAGAATATGATAATAGAAAGCACTAGTTCTAATTACCAATAATTGCAACATGACTCTAGTTAGTTACCACTTTGTTCCATATGAATTTACGGAAACAAAAAGAGCATACCGGTGTGTCAGGTGCTATCTGTCAGTCTATGAATCACTACAGGTGTTAGATTCCCTGCTTCAGTGAAAAGTCTCTTTCAGGAGCACGCTTCTCAAAACCAGTTTCAGAATGGTAATTTCAGCTTCAGATTGTAAAAGTATATATGGGCTAAATGTTTGACCTCTTAAAGGCTTAAGTCATATACATTTCTGGGGGACCATGCAGTTAAATGGGCATATAGGGGCAGATAAACCAAATACTTTATGGTTAAATTGTCAATAAGTCCATTTGTGTAGGTTGTTTAACTCTTTGTTATGATGATTATGAAGGTAGGAACACTGGATGTGCTGCTGGGAGTTTCTGATGACCTGTCTCGACTGGACACCTATACAGAGGGGTAAGTACTGTTGCTTTAAAAATATATTAATCTCAGTATGAATGCATTATGTGTTCTTTACTGAACTATCACATTCTTCTATTTTATAATGCATTCCAAGTATAATAATAGGCCTACCCTTGACTCAGCTAGCATAGGTTTATAGTTTGAAACTAGTAACTTACTATAAATTTACAGTAATATTTAACGTTTGATTCAAATAATGAAATGTTTAGTTAATGTGTTTGCCATCATCAAATGTTATTTTATCTTGTAAAGCCTGACATATGAAATTACTTTTTTTTTTAAATGGAACAATTGATTGAACCTTTAAATAAAATATTTAAAAACATGATACATTTTTATTTTAAGTATCATATTTGAGCCTTTATGGCTCATATAGAATATAGTGAGAATATGGAGCTCAAACTCGAGGGGAGCTTTTAGATTCCCAAACTTAGCAAAAATATGCAATTTGGTGTAGGTTTGGATATTTATTTGGTCAAAGAGTAAGATGAAATTCTGATAATGTAAAACAATGACATCTTCATACCAGTAAAGCAGACTACTTGCATAAAATGCATATAAATAACAGTCGTCAGTCTGTATCTGTTATTGGTGCAGCCGAGGCAAGGAAGGAGAAGGGAGAGGTGGATCCAGTTGCAGCACTAAAAACATAATAGCCAAGCAAACAGCAAAGACAATACATGACAAAGGGTAGAGCAAAACTGAGGCCTAAATTACACAGGCTAAAAGAAGAACCAAACAAGACACATGTGAACGTAATCAATTAACCAATGAGTGGCCATAGAAACAACGGAAATAATCAGAAACCAAGTGAACAGGAACTAAACACAGAAAGGAAATACGGGTACCAAAGAAAACACAACATAAGAGTCTACAAACAGAACATAGCCATTACAGTACTCCCCTCTCCCAGGAGGTGCATCCTTTGCCGTAACTAGTCCACCAGTGAAGGGAGGTTGGGGGCTTAGTTGGGGCAGTTCTCCTTTGGCCAGATGAACTAACATGGTGTGGTTTTATTCCAGACTGTATCACAAGTAAGAATTTCAGATTTATATAATTCAGAATATTTCATCCAGTATATTCTGCTTAAAGATCAGGGTCCATTACACCGACATTGGTGGGAGGAGGAGTTGAAGCTGGCCATAGGGTCTGTGCAGAGGACTAGTCTGGTTCTTGTGGCCATAATGGTTTGCTCCCAACCAACTTTAGTGTGGCATCATCTAGGTTTGGCCAACTCACAGAACTGGGCAGAGTATTCCAGCAAGGGAAAACCTTCTCGGGCAAGATCAATGAAGGCTGCTGCTAGATCCAAAACAGGACAAAGGGTTGAACACAACTGAGGGCTTAAATAAACAGGCTAAATTAAGACACCAAACAAGGCACAGATGAATATAATCAATTAAACAATGAGTAGCCATAGTAACAAAGGAAATAATCAGGGTCATTCTTCAATTACGTGGCAAACAGTGTTCCCCTAATTTGCGAAATTTAAATTAAATTTAAAAAAACAATGATTCCTAAAATATTTGCATATTCTAGGGTGAAAACAATTTATTTTTAAAAATGCATATTTAATCGAGTTTGAGAGACTTAATTTGTAACAAAATCTCTATCAACCCCCAAAAATCGTGGAATGCAATGGAAATGCAAAGGTATCGTGGAATGTTATTACAAAAATGTAATAATTTTAAAACAAATAAAATGGTTATATTGTAATTTAGATTTAATTTAACAAAAACTATTTATTAAAGTGCCCCTATTATGCTATTTAAAGGTTCCTAATTTTGTTTGGAGGTCTCCTACAACAGGGGCTGGTTTCACAAAGCTGTTTTAGACCGGTCTATAGTGTTAGACAAGTCTAAAATTTGCTCATAGACTAGTCTAATGCAAGTAAGACAAAAATAAAGACTGACTTAATTTATACCAACATTTTTTGACACCTTACCCCCAGGCTAACTTAGGTCTAAGACTCTATGTTACCTTGGCAACCAGCAGTAACAATCAGTTACATTACAAACAGCCAAAAGAAAAGGGAAAATGGCTCATAATTTGTGGTTTGCTGATGACGTTATGGAGAGAGCTATGAGAAGGGAAAGGGTTTTTAGGGACCGCAGTAACCTATTGGAAATATATAATAATAAGGACTTCATCGGTCGGTTTCATTTGCCCAATGAAGCTATACTGAGTCTGACAGATGAATTAGCTGTTACCTGTATTCTCCTCTTGACTGTCTGGCTCTTCCTCTTGACAAGGCGGGGTGCTGCTGTCAGTGGCTGAGGGAACTCCGCCGGTCACGTCGATGTTGACGCCACACACTCCACTTTCCCCAGAACATAGGCGACTGTCCACAATATATATTCATCACCATTTCAGTGTTGTCTTTAAGTTTCTCTTGGGGTGCTCCTCCTGTTTTTGGATATTTCCTCTTAAATATTTCTTTTTTGGCATCTTGTACCATGTTTTTGTATCTTTTCTGTACGTCTTTAACGCTCCGCACAACGGTTGGATTAACGCTGTTAACTGTCGTAGCAATATTTTTCCAAACATTTCTTCTTGTTACTACATTCTCCGTTAATTTCCCAAGTAAAATGTCCTTGTAACTCCTCCAACAAACACATATTTTCCACTCGGGTAAACTGCACTAAGCGGTTGAATGCGCTTCCTCGATCCGCCATGTTTTTTGTTTGGAAAACTGTCTTATTTTGCCCAGAATGCATTGCAGTGTAGTCCTATTTAAGATAGTCAGAGTCTTAAGTGCTTTGTACAACAGATTTAGATGTCTATCTGAAGTCTTACTATCTACTATATCTAAGCCATAGTTAAAGTCTATCTTTGTGAAACCGGCCCCAGGTTTACATGCATCAAAAGTCAAAAAACACTTTAATTTTCTCATAATATACATTGAACATCACATTTTTTAATGATTCTCAAAAAACTCATCGGATAAATCAGTCTCTCTAAATCCCTCCTTTCCGTGAACTTACTCTGCTCTGATTGACCAGATTGCCCAGTCTGTTATATTTGGTCTGTTGCTTACATCGCGTGTTTCCGAAGCTAAACGCTCATTAACATAACTGAACTTCAGTTCCATCCAGAGGCTTCCTAAAGCTCAGCAATTGAACACATTGTAAAGACAGTAATGATGATTTCGATTTTACCATTTCAATCCCAGCGCGAGTCCGATGATGAAGCATTGAAAGAACTACTTATTCAACCCGAACCTCCATTGCAAGGGCAACTTGAGTAGGGCGTTTCTCAGTGATACGCTACTAAGTTTGATGTACATTATGAGATGTTTCAACTGTAATACCTCACCATCAGCATTGCCAAGAGTATGTCCATCAACAAACTGTATCAGTAATGGTGCATACGTTAGCCCAGCACTAATGTGAATGGCTGATAACATAAACGATAACAAAAAAAATCTTTCTCCATCCTTTATCATTACTAGTAGTAAGAACAACAGACAATCTGTATTAATATACAGTTTTAGGTAATAGTGGCCCACAGTTGCTTAGCAGAAGTATTTTAAGACAAAGACAGTACTAACATGAGTTAGCCGGTTAGCCTGAAACTTACACAATATAAAACACAAAACTACTTATTCTTATCCCTGCTTTTACGGGGTGTTGTCACTGCGGCTCTGTCGTAGACGTAGAACTGTCACCAGGCGCGTTTCCATTACAGATTTGCGTAACATTTTTGTGCTTTTTTTTCTAAATGTCGACAAAAAAACTATCGCAACCATTAACCAATGTTGTGCGACTAAAACCTAACTTTTTCCTCTCGCGATAAGTCATTCCAAAAATCATGGCAACGGACTTTGGTAGGTTTATGTATATATTATTAATCAAAGGAGACGTGTGTGTGTTATTCAATCATTAATGGTAAGGAAAGCCCCTTATACTTGAGAGTGGCACATATGAGGGTGGGATTTTTTTTGTGACCACAGAGAGTCAGGACCTCGGTTTAACGTCTCATCCGAAGGATGGTGCTCTTTGACTGAGTGTCCTCATCACTACACTGGGGCGTTAGGACCCACACAGACCACAGGGTGGGCGCCCCCTGCTGGCCTCACTAACACCTCTTCCAGTAGCAATCTAGCTTTCCCAGGAGTCTCCCATCTCACCAGGCTCAACCCTGCTCAGCTTCAGTCGGAGACCAGTCTTGGCCTACAGGGTGATTTGGCTGCTGGTACTTACTTAAGGCCTGGCACACTATAGACAATTTTCAAATCCTAACCTATTTTAAAACTGTGGAAGACCACAGACAGAAGAACAGTTTTAACCAATTTTTAGCATTATAATCCTCCGAATTCACACACTAGAAGATTCGTCTGGACCACGAAACACACCAATAATTTGTACTAACGTTTTCACACGGAGACTCGCTAGATCAAACGTGACTTGAGAACAAAAACCCCCCGGATCATGGGGGTTGCAAATGGGGGCCAAAATCGGTCTTAAAATCTTCATTTGTGTGGCCAGCCTAACTGGAAACACTTCAGGATTTTCAAAGTCATCCTCTGATTGAAAGGTTGAATTCCAGAGGATGTGCTGGAGAAGTATGTGTCGCGTTCTTTACAGTCCGTCTGGAAACAAAGATGCCGTGACACCACACCCCCTCAAGGATAAAGAAAGCTGTTGTATTTACAACTGTGACAATGAGCATTTATCAGGATCAACTAAATGCTGGATTTTCAAAAGTATGTGAAGTGTGTAAAGTTCACGGCATAGACTCTTTAAAATATGTCCAAGAGTTTTACACACCAGGTTGTTATAGGGACATCAGCATTACATTTTCACACCCCTAAACAAAACGAACTGTGATTGGTAGCTTTACATGTCAGTCAGACGGCCTCCGGGCGGTCCTTAGCCAATGAAAGCTGCGATGGAGTCCAGACCTTCTGCTATCACTATGAAGATCTGGCTACGCGAGACTAGTGCTAATTGTCTTTGTGGTTTTACCATGAAAGACGGTAATACGGACTCCATTTTAACTCCACAGACAATATACAACTAGAAATGTTTTATTTTGATTAAAAGTATACCAAGATCCAGGTAAACAAAGCTTGCGTGGTGAGCACGCTCCTCTATGGCAGTGTTTCGTCGACCCTCCATGCTCGGCAAGAAAATAGACATAACGCTTTAGATATGCATTGCCTCCATCGCATCCTGGGCATTACCTGGTAGGACAAGACCCTCAACTACACCATCCTTGAGAGAGCAGGGATTTCTTCCATGTTCACCCTTCTCAAGTAAAGACGCATGCGATGGTTGGGTCATGTTGGCCGAAGGATGTCCTGTATGGTGAGCTGTCACAAGGAACGTGACCAACAGGCAGACCCCACCTAAGATACAAAGATGTTTGTAAAAGAGATCTTAAGGCCCTTGGAATCAATCCGGACTCTTACAGCAAAATTCCCAGAGTTAAATGAACTCTGCTCAGAGTACATATGGTCCCACTCTAAAGAGTGTTAAAGTAACACTGAATATTAATTAATGTTAATGAGATAATTAAGTGCTGATTGAGCATTAGTGATGAACACCTGCTGTTAACAAGCAGCATAACTGAAGGTAAGATAAACAACAAGAACTACAACTGACTTCAGACACAGCCTTAGATGAAATCAACCGAAGAATAAAAAGAATAAAAAGAAGATCTCAGCAGAGGAGGACTAAACAACTCCACAAACAGCATTACCAGCTTCACTTACTACAAATCAATTTGACTTTATTTCTGCCATTCATCTACAGAAGTTTTTTTTTTTTTTTTTTGAGAATTAACAGAGGTTTAGAAATTGATGTTTTATGAAAAATGTTTGGTCACCATTATACACCATCACACTGGTGACCAGTGTTTCCTTTCGTTGAGCAGTTTGACTCTTGGCTTTTTTTGTGAGTTTGTGGTCTTTGTAACAGTGTTTATCAAAACACATAATTTATGGCAAAGGGAACCAGAAACGAAGATGTTAATGGGATAATAGTTTTCAGCATCATAAAGTAGAATACATCACTAAACGTATCCCTAACCAAAAGTGGTTCTTTCTTATTAATAGATTATATTCACCAACAATACTTTCTTGCAAGAGATCAGACATTATGAATTTTGATTTTTAAAATACATTATGGGAAAGAAAGTTTTTAGACACACACATAGACATCAAGAATCAACTTGAATCTCTACAATGGTGACGTGCTTCATGCCATAATACATGCTGGGAACCACCATAGTATAAAACTCATGACTCCCAGCATGCATTGCAGTATGAAGCATGTCAGAATTGTTGAGATTCATATGTTGATTCCTGATGTCTGTGTGTGTCTAAAAAATTGTCATAATGTTTTTAAAAATCAAACTTCAGAATGTCTGATCTGTTGCAAGAAAGTATTGTTAGTGAAGTCCACTAATAACAAATAACCACTTTTGGTCAGGGATAATATCAGTGAATTATTTTACTTTATGATGCTGAAAACCATATCACCTGATCATCTTTGTGTCTGGCTTCCTTTGCAACAAATGTGTTATTATGTATTTTGTTAAACACTGTTACAAAGACCACAAACTCACATAAAAAGCCAAGAGTCAAACGGCTCAACTAAAGGAAACACTGGTGACCAAACATTTTCAATAAATCATAAAAATCTAAAACTCAGTTAATTCTCAATAAGAACTTCTGCAGATGAATGGCAGAAATAAAGTCAAACTGGTTATAAGTAAGAAGAGAGTCTCCGCAGCGGCGATAGATCGAAGAGCGCGTCCGACTGTGCGCGAGCCACAAGAGAACAACTGTATCCATGCAACTGATAGCAGCGGCAACGGGCACTCAGCTTGATTTAAAAAAACAATTCATTTTAATGCTAGATCTCCTATTTAATAGAGAACTAAATGAATGTTCTGTTAGTTAACTGGAGATGTTTTATTTATTTGTAGTAGGTACATCCGACCCTCAATGTTTCAAAAAGTGATGGGAGACAATATCGATCCTGAGAAAAAGTGGTGGGACACGACTTCACTGGATCTAAATAAATCAATCTAACCATAGATGTGACCAGTAGCGTTGGCTTTCTTGATCTATTTAAAATAATTTTGCAAGGGTTCTATGACATTATATTTTTTACCAAAATGACCCTGGGCCGGTGGTCTACGAAATTTCCCGGTAGATTTTTTGGTCCCACTGGTCTGAGGAAAAGCGACTAGAGGAAGGCCAGGAGCCAAGCTATCCAACCCGCCTCAGATTTCATCTGCAGGTTTTGCAGGAGAGACTGCTACTCCCGAATTGGCCTGATCATGGTCTCCCGAGACTGGAGGAGGCCTATATAGGGTTAATAACCTTTTTTAATAGAATATATAGGCCTACATGTTTTGTTAGCGCCATGTAATAAAGACGGTCTTACTAGATCAGACAGTTGTGTTCTATAGCACGTGTACTTCTGAGTGTTTGTGGGGAAATACTCAAGCTGCTGTAATACAATTATCACTGAGTCACCCAATCCAGTCGATTCCAGTTTCAGGTGCCAGCTGACATGAATCGTCCTGTCTCAGATGCAATGTTTATGTGTTGTGGAAACTGCCCTCTCTTTTTCTCCTTTCTCTCTTACAGTCTACGATATCCATTCAAATGACTTCCTGACAAGGTTACACTGAGTTCAGGTGCTGGGTTGAATTTTTTGGTCATAGTTCTAAGTGTGAATAGTGGCATGATTTTAATACTTCATTATCACTATCCAGACTGAGAGAGATTTTTTTTTTTTGCCATTGCAAGATGAATGGAAATTCAATGCTAAAGCTTACAAACAGTATTGTTACATTGTCCTCATTATCATTTATGCTATATTTTTAATCTGATTTTTTTTTAAAAAGTACACTTTATAATACTTTTAAAACATAGTACTTATTTCATAATAGAATATAGGCCTACTTAAGTGCAAACTGAATGTAATGTTTGCATTTAGTTAATTTCAATTAAATTAAAATATTAGTTTAAATTTAATACATTTTATTTAATTAAATACAATAAGTTGAACTTTAGATCATTTTTGAGAAGGACTTAAGTACATATTTATATATCATTTCATAATTACTTATCTGTGAAATATGGTTAAAGTGTACCACTGAATGTACATAGCATTTAATTTATAAATTGATTTATACGAATATACCTGTTTTACCTGTTAATCACTTTAAATATAATATTGAATTGCACACTACAGTTAAAATAATAATCAAGTTTAAAGCATGAGAAACGATTACTAAAACATAATTATTTAAATTATTATCATTTTGACATTTTAATTTGTGAAATTTAAAAAAAAAGAGTAAGTATGTTAAGAACATTCACTTAAGTGGCCTTTAATTTTGTTAAAACTACATTATCAGAAAGTTTTGTTACAAAATATACTTTTAAAAACTGAACACTACGCGTGCACTTTCAATACAATTAAACATGCTAATTCATGATACCTTAACTAATGTTAAAGTATAGACCCCTATAACAAAGTGCAACCAACAGTTCACTCTTAATTTCTCTTGCACCATAACACAGTGTGATGCGTCAGACGTCTCAGTGTTTGGGTGAGGTGATGGAAGAGTTCAGTGGAAAACTCCTAGAGAGCATGCTGGCCAATGGAGGTGGGTGAATGCAGAAAACACAGGCTCTGTAACGGCGAAACCTGTTCCATAAGAAAGCAGAGAAGAGCTCATTAGCACAAGGCCACCCCCTCTGAGCCAGGCCATGTTCACCAGTAGATCAAGTTATATTACATAAACATGGCCTGATGGAAGGGTTTCTATCTGCCTTGCAATATAATTTAATTTTTTGGACAGTTAATTAAAATTCTCTGTTGTACTTCACTGTAAAAAAAACTCTGAAAATAATAATATTTTGTTTATTTTTTGCATGGCAGTTTTACTTATATTCCAAAAGTTGAGATAACCTTTTTTTATCTTGTGAATTCAAAAACATTGGACAAATCTATTAGGTTAACCAATTTTAAAGTTTATTTGACTAAAATAAAAATAAAAATATTTTTTCTATATTCTCACCAGAGCACAAGACTAACCAGAAAGGTCGACGGTCACCATTGAAACCGTACTGCCAGACCGTACAAGGTACATTTGCGAGTTAACTTCATGTGCTAATATTATAAACTTAATATTAGTAAACTAACCTTGTTTGTGTAAAGTTATGAGCATATTTTTCAGCCCTTGTGAAAGAAGTTTGCCTCATTATATTGAATATGCACTTGTATAGTCATAAAGTGTAGGTTTTTTTTATCTGTCCTTGCAGATAATGCAATATTAAAGGGTTAGTTCACCCAAAAATGAAAATTCTGTCAGTAATTACTCACCCTCATGTTGTTCCAACCCCGTAAGACTTTCGTTCATCTTCGGAACACAAACTAAGATATTTTTGATTAAATCTGAGAGCTGGATCACTCCTCCATAGGCTTCTTAAGGGATTGAAACTTGTCGGCCCATAAAGTCAGTGAAGAAAATGTTCAAATAGTCCATGTGACTACAGTGGCTCAAACATAAGTATATCAAGCGACGAGAATACTTTTTGTGCGAAAAACAACAAAAATAACGACTTTATTCAACTATTCATTTTTTTCAGTGTGGGCCTCTGACGTGAGTTCACAAGTGCGCCACGACGCATGCGCGAGAACTTGGAAGATGACGTTCTTCTTCTACTACTTCTTGTTGTCCTGACATAGCCGGAAGCGTTTGAAAACGTTCTGTTTACAAGCGGAGGAAGTTTTTCCAAGTTCTCGCACATGTGTCGTGGCGCACTCGTGAACTCACATCAGAGGCCCACACTGAAAAAAACAAATAGTTGTATAAAGTCATTTGTGGCGAGGGGGGCGTGGTTTCGCGAAGTCTGTAGCGGGAGAGGAGTCAGCGAGCTGCGGGGTGAGTAAGTGGGTCAAGTGCAGATGACGAACACCTGTGTCTGATTGCAGTAATTGGCGTGGAGACTGCATATAAGCTGCCGGCTGAGAGAGAGAAGCGGAGAGGACCTGGGACTCGCACACGGCGCTGAGAGATCGTCGAGTATTGTTGTGGAGTTACATGTTCGTCCTGTCTTTGCTGTGCGAGCTACAGCGGCCGCGCCCGAGCGCATCTTTTTGTTTTTCTGTTGAATTTGTTTGTAAATAAAGTGCGAGTCCCACTTTCGCCGACCCCGTCTTCTTCTTCCTACACCCACTCTGAGCTCACGCTGCATTACACTGGTGCCGAAACCCGGGAAGAAGAAGACTGCCGCCGCCATGCAGACCCCGCCGGGAACGCCATTTGCAGAACTCATCCAGACGCTCGCGGGTCTTCACCGGGAGCAACATCACGCCCTGCTGGCCGTAAAAGAGGAGCAAGATCAGCGGTTCCAGATGCTGCTCCAAGGCCAGCAAGAAGACCGCGAGCTGTTCCGGAGCTGGCTCGACCGGGAGGCTCGGGCCGTCCCCGCTCCAGCTACGGCCTCGGCCCCGCCCCTGCCTCTCAACAAAATGGGACCCCAGGACGATCCGGAGGCGTTCCTGGACTTATTTGAGAGGTCTGCCGAGGCCCGGGGATGCCCCCAATCGGACTGGCCCATGCGGCTCATCCCTTTGCTATCGGGTGAGTCCCAGATAGCCGCCCACCAACTGCCAGTCCAGAACCTCCTGGTCTATGAAGATCTGAGGCGCGCCATTCTGCAGCGGGTCGGCCGGACCCCCGAACAACATCGTCAACGGTTCAGGTCCTTGAGCCTGGAGGAGTCTGGCCGACCCTTCGTGCTGGCGCAACAGCTCCGGGACTCCTGCCGCAGATGGCTGATGGCCGACGGAGGCGACGTCGAGGATATCATCAGCAAGGTGGTACTGGAGCAATTCATCACCAAGCTGCCCAAGAAAACCGCTCAGTGGGTCCAGTGCCACCGCCCGACGTCGCTGGACCAGGCCATCCACCTGGCGGAAGATCACATGGTGGCGTGCTCAGGGGTCGGCAAACCCCTTCCATCAGCCTCTCTCTCTCCTTCTCTCTCTCTCTCTACCCCTTCTCTCCCCGAACCTGTGCCCCTTCCCAGGACTCGCGTGGGGCTAGTGCCCCGGCCGGCGCCAAGGTGGAGGACAGGGACCCCGGCGGAGCCCGTCCCTGCGTCCCGGGCCCCACCCAGGGGGCCCGCCACGTCCGACCACCCCGTCCCGAGTCCGGCAGCCCTGCACTCTCCACGCCAATTCCTTGACCCGCTTCCTGCCACTGGAGCGGCGGGGAGGCCTGGGCCGGCCTGTTGGCGCTGCGGGGACCCGGGACACTTTATAGATCGGTGCCCGGTGATGGAGGTGGGGACGCTGATCCGGGTTCCCGACGCGCCGCAGGCTGCCCCCGATCAAACTGGCCTGTACCAGATACCAGTGAGTATCAAGGGGGGTACTTATCAGGCTTTGGTGGATTCAGGCTGTAACCGAACCTCTATTCATCAAAGTCTGATACAACCGGGGGCATTGGATAACAGCCGCATGGTTAAGGTGCGGTGTGTGCACAGGGTGGTGGTGAGATATCCGATAATGCCGGTGGTAATTCAATTTAGGGGGCAAAAGCATAGTGTGGAGGTGGCAGTTAACCCGCACCTCCGGCATCCGCTCATTTTGGGGACGAATTGGCCTGCCTTTAATGAATTATTGGGGTCGTTATCAGCGGCTGCCTCTTGGAGGAAAAAAAGCAAGGGAAAGACAGCGGTCGTTCAGGTGGGGGATGCTGAGCCGGGACCACTGGGACCTGCTGCAGGGGAACAGAGGGCTCTGGCGAGAACTGTTCTCTCAGAGCGCGATGATTTTCCCCTGGAGCAGTTCCAGGACGAGTCTCTAAAACACGCCTTTAGTCAGGTCCGCTCTATCGACGGCCAGCTGCTCCACCCAGACCAACCGCTCTCTTATCCCTATTTTGCTGTATTAAAAGATAAGTTGTATCGGGTGACCCAAGACACCCAGACAAAGGAAGATACAACACAGTTGTTGGTTCCTAAAAGCCGCCGGAAAATGCTTTTTCAGGCGGCTCACTGTAACCCAATGGCCGGGCATTTAGGTCAGGCGGCGACACTAAACCGTCTCATGGCCCGGTTCTTCTGGCCGGGCATTCACGAGAACGTGCGCAGGTGGTGCGCGTCTTGTCGTGAATGTCAGTTGGTGAATCCACCGGCCAATCCAAAAGCACCATTGTGCCCCCTTCCGCTAATGCAGGTCCCCTTCGAACTAATTGGTATGGACCTCATCGGGCCATTAGAGCGGTCAGCACGAGGGCACCGCTTTGCGTTGGTTCTGGTGGACTACGCAACGCGATACCCGGAAGCAGTCCCGCTTCGTAACATTTCGGCTAAAAGTGTTGCGAGCGCGCTCTTCTCGTTAATCTCCCGAGTGGGAATCCCCAAAGAGATTCTCACTGATCAGGGCACGGCGTTTATGTCACGAACGATTCGCGAACCCTACGAATTGTTGGGCATTAAATCGATTCGCACTAGCGTTTACCACCCACAGACGGACGGTTTAGTGGAACGATTTAATCGCACTTTGAAATCCATGATTCGTAAGTTCGTTCACGAGGACGCCAAAAATTGGGATAAATGGCTAGAACCCCTCTTGTTTGCTGTACGCGAGGTCCCCCAAGCCTCCACGGGGTTTTCCCCCTTCGAGCTCCTCTACGGACGGCAGCCCCGCGGGGTGCTTGACGTTCTTAGAGAGACTTGGGAGGACGGACCGTCCGCTGCTAAGAACGAAATTCAGCATGTCCTGGACCTGAGAACAAAGCTCCACACTTTGGGGCGGCTATCAATGGAGAATTTGTTACAGGCCCAGGGCAGACAGAGTCAGCTATACAACAGGGGGACTAGACTCCGCCAATTTGCACCGGGAGATAAAGTACTTGTGTTACTCCCTACTTCCAGCTCTAAATTACTCGCAAAGTGGCAAGGGCCCTTTGAGGTCACACGGCGAGTTAATGATCTCAACTATGAGGTAGCCCGTACAGACAGGGGAGGAGCACATCAAGTTTATCACCTCAACCTCCTCAAAAAGTGGGTTGAGGCAGAGTCAGTGATGCTGGCGACGGTGGTGAGCGGAGAGGAGGATCTCGGGCCTGAGGCGAGTTCAAAATTGCAATCTCTCGCGCTGGCTCTTGGTGGAGATCACCTCTCGCCCTCCCAGCTCACTGACGTTAAAAATGTACAAGCTGATTTTGCGGATGTGTTTTCTCCCCTGCCTGGCCGGACAAACCTCATTCAGCACCACGTTGAGACCGATCCTGGGGTGGTGGTACGCTGCCGCCCGTATCGTTTGCCTGAACATAAGAAAAAGGTGGTTCAGAGTGAATTAGAGGCTATGCTGGATATGGGGGTAATAGAAGAGTCGAGCAGTGACTGGGCGAGCCCGATAGTTTTAGTTCCTAAAACTGACGGCTCGATCCGCTTCTGTGTAGACTATAGGAAGGTGAACGCGGTGTCTAAGTTTGATACTTATCCAATGCCGAGGGTTGACGAATTGCTTGATCGGCTGGGTACTGCTCGTTTTTATTCGACATTGGACTTAACGAAGGTTTATTGGCAGATCCCCTTGTCTCCAATGTCCAAGGAAAAAACAGGTTTCACAACGCCGTTTGGATTACACCAATTTGTCACCCTTCCTTTCGGGTTGTTCGGGGCTCCAGCGACCTTTCAGCGTCTGATGGACAAGATTCTCTGGCCGCATGCTGCATATGCCGCTGCCTACTTGGATGATATTATCATCTATAGTACCGATTGGCAGCGTCATATGCAGCATTTGCGGGCTGTCCTGAAGACGCTGAGAAAGGCGGGGCTCACGGCCAACCCAAAGAAGTGTGCAATTGGGCGTGTGGAGGTAAGGTATCTGGGTTTCCACTTGGGACACGGACAGGTGCGTCCCCAAATTGATAAGACGGCAGCGGTTGCGACCTGTCCGAGACCCAAGACCAAAAAGGAGGTTAGACAGTTCCTGGGGCTAGCGGAATATTACAGAAGGTTTGTGCCTAATTATTCGGACCTCGCTAGCCCGCTGACTGATTTAACTAAAAAGGAAGCGCCAGATACGGTTCAGTGGACGGAGCAGTGTCAGCAGGCCTTTACCCAGATAAAGGCTGCTCTGTGTGGCGGCCCGCTTTTGCATGCTCCTGATTTCTCTCTCCCCTTTATCCTACAGACGGATGCATCGGACAGGGGGCTGGGCGCCGTCCTGTCCCAGGAGGTGGAGGGTGTAGAGCGGCCGGTGCTGTACATCAGTCGTAAGCTCTCTAAGAGAGAGACGATGTACAGCACCATTGAGAAAGAGTGTTTGGCCATCAGGTGGGCTGTTCTCACCCTCCGCTACTACCTCCTGGGGCGGGAGTTCACCCTCTGTTCGGACCACGCTCCCCTGCAGTGGCTCCACCGCATGAAGGATACCAACGCGCGGATCACCCGTTGGTATCTAGCTTTACAGCCTTTTAAGTTCCAGGTGATCCACAGGCCGGGTGCACAGATGGTTGTGGCTGACTTCCTCTCCAGGAGGGGGGGGGGGGGGGCTGCAGGCCGGACAGCTCCGCGGCCTGAGACGGGCGGTGGGGGTATATGGCGAGGGGGGCGTGGTTTCGCGAAGTCTGTAGCGGGAGAGGAGTCAGCGAGCTGCGGGGTGAGTAAGTGGGTCAAGTGCAGATGACGAACACCTGTGTCTGATTGCAGTAATTGGCGTGGAGACTGCATATAAGCTGCCGGCTGAGAGAGAGAAGCGGAGAGGACCTGGGACTCGCACACGGCGCTGAGAGATCGTCGAGTATTGTTGTGGAGTTACATGTTCGTCCTGTCTTTGCTGTGCGAGCTACAGCGGCCGCGCCCGAGCGCATCTTTTAGTTTTTCTGTTGAATTTGTTTGTAAATAAAGTGCGAGTCGAATAAACTTTCGCCGACCCCGTCTTCTTCTTCCTACACCCACTCTGAGCTCACGCTGCATTACATCGTTATTTTTGTTGTTTTTTCGCACAAAAAGTATTCTCGTCGCTTGATATACTTATGTTTGAGCCACTGGTCACATGGACTATTTAAAAAAATTTCTTCACTGACTTTATTGGCCGAGAAGTTTCAATCCCTTAAGAAGCCTATGGAGGAGTGATCCAGCTCTCAGATTTAATCAAAAATATATTAATTTGTGTTCCGAAGATGAACGAACGTCTTACGGGGTTGGAACAACATGAGGGTGAGTAATTACTGACAGAATTTTCATTTTTGGCTAACCCTTTAATGAAATAAAAGGCATCTTATGTGTACTGAAAGACAGTGCATGAAGATTTTATAGCTACACTTTGTGGATTATAGCTACACTGTGTAGATTAATGACTAGTTGTGTGTACATTTTATTCAACAAAAATTATTAAAGGGACATATTCGGTATAGTACCTCAAAAAGCATGTTGTCTGGCTGCTCGTTGTAATTAGGCTGCTAATTTGCTAACACATTGCTAGAGTGTGTAGTGTGAAACAGGCCTTCTTTTCAGATGCATTTATCCAAGTATTTTCCTTTAATATATTTTGTGGTGTACTGCTTTCTGATTCAGTGTTTCCTGATGTTTCAATGGACTTGGCAACATATGTGACCAGATTTCAGTGGGACAGAGCCAAATACCCCACTGCACAGCCTCTAAAGACCCTAACTGAGATCATCTCCAAAGTATACACCTTATATAAAGCATTTTTTAAACAATAACTATTTGTTTCTATATTTATGTCCTATCGGATAAATGTTTGTCTGTGTGGGTGGTTGTGTGTGTGTTAGCAAGTTTCGCAGGTGGACACTGAGTTGAAATCACGCAGGGCTGCTTACAGTCACCTTAAAGCCAGCATTCAAAGCTTTGAGCGGAAAAATGAGTGAGTTTTCATATCTAGAAATAGGGCATTTTAAATGGGGACATACATAATATTGCTTAATAATGTCTATTTTTATGAATTTTTTTGCATTGTTTTCATGATTCATTACGTTTATTTTAACTAAAGGGACATAGTGATAGGAAAAATGAGATGGGGAGGAATATGTCTCGGGTTATTTATTTTGCGTTGAAGCTGTGGGACCGCTTCTGTGTGAGCCTAAGAGGCTTATTAATTTCACTTTTGGTTTGAAAGGGCCTTTGCATTTGCCAAAAATAAAACATTTTTTTATTAAAAACAAACAAGCAAGCCCAGTCCAGATGGGGAAAAGTAACACAAAAGTAACGTAATACATTAAAACATTTCCATAAAAAGTAACTAAATAATGCATTAGTTACTTTTTAGGGAGTAACGTAATATTGTAATGCCTTACCTTTAAAAGTATCTTCCCCAAGACTGGTCATGAAGTAGCATAGCATGCTGCGCCATGGTGTTGACGCTATGGGAACTTAAATACAAATGTTACCACGCCCAAGTTAACAGAGACTCCCAACAATGCTGTGTATAAGCACAGACGATTGTTAAGCTCAGACTGGACTTGGGTCAACCCTGAATGACTAAAGATCCTGGGGTTAAATCTGCATCCAAACTGTAGAACCTGATGAATGTGTGCGGAGAGGACCAGCTTGGCCTAGCACAATTGCTACCGGCAGATATGCCTCAACTGTCTGGCAACGCACAAGAACAGAGACACCATGGTGTCCCTCCTAACCAAAGGCATGTGGCTAGCGGGAATAGTGGTCATATATAAATTTAAGGTAGCCAGAGCTAACCCTGCTGAGAGACGTTCATGAAACTCCAGCACTGGACCAATCGGACAGTTAACTGGATTAACCTCATGTTGTTCACACAATGTTACAAAGAGTTGCCATTTCAGGGCATACAACTTCCTAGTAGAGGGAGCTCTAGAATTGAGGATTGTCTCAGTGACCTCAGACAAAAGACCATAATGTATGAGCTGGTACTCCTCAGGGGCCAGACCTAAAGCTTCCAGATCTCCGGCTGGAGATTAAAAATATTGTCCCCTGTACTTGAGAGAGAAGATCTCTTCAGATCTGGATCTCCAAGAGGATGCAGTCCAGGAGAGACAATAGGTCCGCAAACCGGCCAGAACAGAGCAACTAGAAGTAGGTGAACTCAGTCCTGGTGGTCCTGGTAGACAGGATGTCTGCCCCCACGTTTATATGCCTCAGAATATAAACGACTCTCAGAGAAATGAACTTTTCTTCCGGCCAGAGCAAGATCTGCTGCTCCTACCTGAAAAGGGGGTGCGAACGAAGCCCGCCCTAATGATTGATGTAGTAGACTGTTAAAGTGTTGTCTGTATGAACCAAACATGGTAATCCCTCAGCTTTGGAAGGAAGTGTTTCAGAGCTAAGAACACTGCCCTCATCTCAAGGCAGTTTATGTGCCAGGAGAGATGAGGGTCCCCCCATAGACCAGAGGCTGGTCGGCCAACGAGAACCGCACCCCAGCCCGCAACAGCAACATGCTCCTAGTGTCAGGCCCCTGTTGAGGCACCCAGGCTTCTTCCAAAGTTGAAGAGCACATAGCCCGTGACACATGACTCTTAAGACTCTGCAAGGATGATTCAGAGGATGAAAACCTATGCTTTTGAGCCAGAACTGAAAATGTGCAGCAGACCCAAATGAATAATGTTGGCTGCTGCTGCCATGAGACCTAACAGCCTCTGAATTTCTATAACAGAAAGCTCCCGACCTAGCTTGATGTCACTTACAGTGTTTAGAATCGAAACCACATGTGCAGGAGACAGATGTGACTGAATTGTGGTCAAGTCCCACACTACCCCCAGAAAGGTATTTCTCTGTTTGGGAGAAAGTACACTCTTTATTCTGAGTGTCGCAGACTCCTCTGATTGAGCTAGTATCTATATAGATGATCTACATATAGGCCTAAAATATGAATACATTGCTATGCTTCACCCCTGAAAGCAAACCAGAGAAACTTCCTGTATTCTGGCCGAATATCAATGTGAAAGTAAGCATCCCTTTAGATCTATCGTCACAACCAATCCTCGAATTGGATTTCTGACAATGTGAGTTTGAGGGTAAGCATCTTGAACCTGTATGTCAGAAGAGTATGATTCAGGAACCTCAGATCTAAATTTGGATGCAGCCCCCCATCCTTTTTGGGCACTGCCTCTATCTCTCTGGGAGAGGTACATATTCTATGGCCCCTTTTGCCAGGAGAGAATGCAGCTCTTTTTTGAGACATTTTTCATCTGCCAGATGGCACAGGTGGCTACCACACCTCGGGTGGATGGGAAGCAAACCGAATCTTTTGACCTTTTTTTATAGTGTTCAGGACCCACTGATAGATGTTGGGCAGAAGTTGCACTGCTGCCGCAAAGTCTGACAGAAGAATCATATTTTTTGATAGCATCAGTATGTTTGAGGCCCTGAAGCAGTGAACTAGCAGGGACTGTCTGAACTAGCTGAAGGGAGGATTCACTCATGAGAGAAGATGGGGCAAATGGCCCATCAGACGCCTCCACCTCCTGAATCACCAAAGGTGGCGGGAAAAGTAGAGATGCACCCTGAAAACCCGAAGACAATCTGGCACAATGTTGTCCTTGCAATGTGTTTTTTGAAGATCAGCTAGTCATCAAAGATATGTAAAGTACAATATTTACTGCATTGCCGAACAGGCCAGAGGGCAAGATCAGGGCGTCAAGAAGAAATGCCTTGTCTTTTCTTTTATTTACATAAGGTTTAGCCATAGGTTCTGCTCTCGATCGCAAAACGTAAAGTTTCTTAGGAGGTGGCAAAACAAAAAATGCAAGGGCATTGACTTAGTTTTTAAATGTGACCTAGACATGTTTATGTGAGATTTAAAGAAAGTTTAATAACCATTGCTACTGCTGTACTTACTAACCAGGGGAAGCTTGCAGACCCGTGCATTGACCAATATTGTGAAGAAGGAGGACTTGGTTTTGAATTCAGAGTACCTCACAACACTGCTAGTTGTGGTGCCCAGGTCAGTGTGAACTCTGAGAGTAGATAGCTCATATATTACTCATCAAGAGTTTTTCTGAATGTATTTGTATATTTATCTCTATAGGACGGCATATGCACTATGGGAGAAGACATATGAGTCGATGTCTAAGTTTGTTGTTCCTCGTTCCAGCCGGTTGGTCCCCATGCATGTTTGTGAAGAATTTATATTTAATGGAAAACCTGAAAATATAAATTTCAATTGTTTAAATATATTAATTACAATGATTGGTATATTACAAATTGATGTCTGCCCCAGTAATCTCTAGAAGATGTTCTTGTTGAAAAGTCATGAGAATTCATTGAGCAAGGGTACCCCCTGTTGTTTTGACAGGAAGTTGGTTGAGGATGCAGATGCAGGGATTTTCACAGTAACACTGTTTAAGGGTGTCATCAGTGAATTCAAAGCCCATGCCAAAATTCACAAGTAAGCATACTGTCAAAGTGTTACTACACTCCATTGTAAAAATTTAGCATAATTTAAAAAAGAGTGCTTATTACAGAAATAACATACCTAATAAAATTATTTAACAAAAAGTGTTTTCTGGCACTTAACTGCATGACAATAGCATTTAAATGAAACTGTATTACAGTTTAAAGGTAACACTTTATTTTAGAGTGTCCTTAGGGCCAGATTTACTAACATCTTGAGCCAGCGCAATCCCTCTTTTGGTGTTATAAAACTACTGTCAGGATTTATTTAAGACACGCAGTGATAAATAAGCTCTGAAAAGAAATGGACATGGTTATTTTTGCGGCTGACCTTATTGCATATATGCATTTGTAGGAGTTTCCTTTCCGGAATCAAAATTTATGGGAGGAGACTATTTAAATGAATCATGCAAGGTGATTTACTAAGGTGGCGCTAGTAAATTTTCTGCTATTTGCGCCATTATTTAATAAAAAAAAAAGTATGTCTTAAACCAGACAGTAGTTTGCGCTGCTCTTGGTAGATTGTGTTTGTCATTATGGAAATTATCTGTCTGTGTTCTTTAATTTGCACGTCATCAGTAGATCAGCAGCAGAACTTTCCACTCCCATCAGCACTTTTTTGGAATTGAGCTCTCACGCTATTTTGCCCTGTTTAGTCAATCTGGTCCTTATTGTTCCTCTGTTGGCCAACAGGTTTACAGTACGGGAATACAATTCGGATGAGGCAGAGAAGCAAAAGCAGGAGATAAGCCGTCTCGCTGTGGATAAGAAGGAACTGTATGTAAGTAAAACAAGAACAAATGTAGCGTGGGACTTGATTTTGTCCATGGGAATTGATTGGATGTGAGGTTTCATGTGAGTGACAGGTTGCCCAGCCTTGCACCAGTTAACAGGTCATCAAAGAAGAGAAGAGCTGTTGCTGCAAGAGGAAGTTATTTTGATTCAAGATTATTCATGACATGAATTTAAAAAATATGTTATTAAGGTAGATTAATATCTTCAACTTGTTCACCTGTGTTTGGCAACCTCGGGTGATTTTGGGATAGTGAGAGATTTAATTTGATAAAATACAGATAAACAAGAGGAAAACAATTGAAATGCTATGATTATTTTCAAGACTAATGGCAGGTAAAAGTTTTATTCCATGTCTCAAGAATCAATGCAACAATAATAGGGTGCTTCTTTGTCCCAACAGAGAACATTTGTGTGTTGGCTGAAGGTGAACTTTAGTGAGATCTTTGTGGCCTGGATTCATGTCAAGGTCCTTCGGACATTTGTTGAGTCAGTTCTCAGGTAAAAGAACCTCTTGAACAAGCAATGAATCAAAAATATAAACAGATTGACACACACATTACAGTTTCTATGCTGTTGGTTAGGTACGGTCTGCCGGTCAGTTTCCAGGCTGTTTTGCTACAGCCCAATAAGAAGAGTATGAAGCAGCTTAGGCAGCAACTCAACTCTATATTCAAACACCTCGACCCAGCAGCTGTGACCGGTAAACCAGATGTAAGATTTTTCTCTCTCCCATTCTGTGCCTGAATTCCCACTTCCACAGCCACTCATAGTTAAGAGTAGTTCACACAAAAATTCATTTAAGGCAATATTTGCGATTATAATTGTGTTTGTTGCTTTACAACAACAACAAAAAAACTTTTAGCCAGAATGCACAGACATTTTTGAATGACCATCAAAGTGTCACAATCTGTCAGTGTATGGAGTTCTCGACGCAGAAGAGTATAACAAAAACAATTTAATTTAAGTCTTTAATTATTAATCTGGTTTCACTTTATTTTGATGGTCCCTTTAATACATTCTGTTGACTAAGTAACATTACACTTACATGTCTACTAACTCTCATTAGCGTGTTAGTAGAGTATTAGTAGACTGTCGACATGTAGTTGCAAAGTTACCTGTAGTCAACAGAATGTTCAAAAGGGACCATAAAAAAAACGGAGCAGGAGAAAGGCAGGAACTGAGTGGCACTGGTATCAGGAGAGACCAGCGGAGTGATGAAAGTGGGAGGAGTCAAGGAGGAGATAGAAGCAGGAGGACCCAGGCAGGGACCCAAAGTGCAGTTAGGATGATGGCCCACGGCGGAGTTGAGGGAGGGAGGAAGTACGGTAGAGATTTGGCTGATGACACCAGGGGCACGTCTGATGCAGATAGAGCCTATGGAAGAGAAGACCAGGGTGCAGATGGAAAGCTGACAAGACCGGCCGACACGATAGTCCTGAAGGTATAGGCAGAGCTGCAGTGACAAGCGTCTGAGGTGAAGCCAGGGTGCCAGAGGACTGAAGTTGAGCCGGTACGACCGAAGATGGAAGTGGTGGAGGGATGTAGCTGATGGCCTGTAAGTCCATGGTGCAGGCAGAGCAACTTCTGACCAAGGTGGAGCCGGAGGAACGAGGGAGTCCGGTAGAGCCGTAAGGGAGGAGCCAAGACGGAGACAACAGGTCGACGGGGCGAAATGGAGAGACGGGATTGACGGCTGGAGGCAGAGCCATGGGATCCTCTTGACTGGGTTGGAGTCAGGAAGAACCGAGGAAAATCAACATAATAGAGAGGTGTCAGAAGAGGAGCTTAGGGACTGAACCACCAGCGGAGGCTTGGCAGAGGAACTGCCTGACCTTGGAAGAGGAGGTGGGAGAGGAAGGCTGGGTGGGAACTCTGGAGACACAGGAGATTTTGAGATGGGTGGAACCAGCAGAGACACAGGAGATTAATATAAATGTCCTCTTCAAAATCCAAATAATGTTGAGAGGTCAGCAGCAGCTTCCTCCATTTCCTTGTACTCCACTTATACTCCCACAGTGGCACACGTTGTTGCCAGCTCACGCACCTGGTCAGACATTCAGGCAATGGATGGCTAAATTCTCTTACCTGCCGCTGGCTCGTGCATCATAGCAGGCTCGAGCTCACTGTCTGCAGTGGGCTCTGGTGTCATGTCCGTGCAGCAAGGCGAATGACTATCTGGACTCTGGGTCCGGAGTGGGGCTGGTGAAGTCCTGCCCTGGGCAGATGGTGAAGGCAGATCCAATATCCACCAGCACCCACTCCAGCACAGCACAAAGAGGAACATACACATACAAAGGAGAAAGATGCTCTTTATCGCCAGATGATGTAGTTACCCATGTGACTTTTTATTTCTCTTGTGGAACACTAAAGGAGAAATTCAGAAGAAGTAGGCATTCTACTTGCTCTTTTACAATGAATGGGAACTAAAATGTTCAAGCTTAAAAAATGCCACAGTAACACCTTACTCAATAATATGACTTTAGTCCACATGGCTTTATTCCTAGTGTTCTAAATCCATACATTATATTTGTGTGAAGAACAGACTGAAATTTAAGTTGTTTTGGTGTAAACAATTTATTGAACTGCCCATTAACATTAGCTATGTTTCCATCGTGTCAGGGTTCTCTCACTTCTGTCTAGTTTATATCTGGGTTTGGTGACAGAGCTCTGACACTCCCTGTTTGTCATGTGCTTGTGTTATAGTCCTGTCTGTTGTGAGCACATGGCTTGTCATGTGTTTCCTTGTGCCATGTACTCTCTTGTCGATTGTCTAGCCCTTTCCATCTTGTTAACTGATTATTGATTAATTTGCCCCACCTGCTTTCCTCGTTACCTTCTTTTGTTTGCTTCCCTATTTAGTCTCCCTGTGTCTGCAGTCCTGGGCTGGTTCGTCACTTTTATGTATCCTTATGTTTCTGGTTTTCCTGCCAAAGTCAAGTTTTGAGATGCCTTTTTGAATAACTGGACAAGCCAGTGGACAAGTCTAATTTTAAACCATATCAAATGTTGTTTTGTCATTCTGAAATGCCTGAGCAAAAGTTTGTCATTAAAATTATTTTCTATAATCAGCTCTTCTCCAACAATTCTCTATGATTGCATTCCCAAATATCAGGCATCCAAACGCAAGATAACATGATATGCCAGTTACCCAGGAAGTGACGATTTTGTTCTCTAGAACACATGGGATGAAACAGTGCTTTATTCACAGTGGGTTTAGTGCAGTTTATTTTGTAATTTCAGGTGGAAACATATAGCTAGTGAATAATTAAATGAGGACTTTAAAGATGAATCATGTTTTGCTCTTGTTGTGATGGTTTTGCTGTCATTCTTCTTAGGTGGGGCTTGAAATCCCAGATGGAAGCACCGGACAGCAGGAGTATTACACCTACATTTGCTATCCTATTAAAATTAATTTGGTGGATCCAAGTTAGTGCTAAATCATGAAATAAACTCAGGAATTTTTGAAGTAATTTGGTCCTCATTTTTCTGTTTTGCATCTTGCATATTAAAATAAACCCTGAGAAACAGATAAAATACATGGATACTGAGTGTGTTCTTTTTTATGTTAAACAGGAGTAGTAGGAATATGTGAATTTTCTTGAGTTTTGCAATTTATTTAATTCTAATGCACCTTAAAATAATATGAAAAGCGAGCATGTATTTCTAACAGGCAAAATACAACTTCTAGTGTTCATATGATGCAGAGTATGCTGCTTAAGCAAATCGTGCTACGTTACTGCCGTTCTCGACATGTGCCTTTGTAAGCGGAGATTTAGCACTTACTAGCATGTAGAACAAATATAAACACTTATTGTGCACAGAGATCGATTTAAGACTCAAACTCTCTTCAATACAAAAACATACCCTTTCTGAGTTCTTGTTGTTAAGGTTGATTATACAGGTCCTTCTCAAAAAATTAGCATATTGTGATAAAGTTCATTATTTTCCATAATGTAATGATAAAAATTAAACTTTCATATATTTTAGATTCATTGCACACCAACTGAAATATTTCAGGTCTTTTATTGTTTTAATACTGATGATTTTGTCATACAGCTCATGAAAACCCAAAATTCCTGTCTCAAAAAATTAGCATATCATGAAAAGGTTCTCTAAACGAGCTATTAACCTAATCATCTGATTCAACTAATTAACTCTAAACACCTGCAAAAGATTCCTCAGGCTTTTAAAAACTCCCAGCCTGTTTCATTACTCAAAACCGCAATCATGGGTAAGACTGCCGACCTGACTGCTGTCCAGAAGGCCATCATTGACACACTCAAGCAAGAGGGTAAGACACAGAAAGACATTTCTGAACAAATAGGCTGTTCCCAGAGTGCTGTATCAAGGCACCTCAGTGGGAAGTCTGTGGGAAGGAAAAAGTGTGGCAAAAAACGCTGCACAACGAGAAGAGGTGACCGGACCCTGAGGAAGATTGTGGAGAAGGACCGATTCCAGACATTGGGGGACCTGCGGAAGCAGTGGACTGAGTCTGGAGTAGAAACATCCAGAGCCACCGTGCACAGGCGTGTGCAGGAAATGGGCTACAGGTGCCGCATTCCCCAGGTCAAGCCACTTTTGAACCAGAAACAGCGGCAGAAGCGCCTGACCTGGGCTACAGAGAAGCAGCACTGGACTGTTGCTCAGTGGTTGCATGTCATTCGGAAATCAAGGTGCCAGAGTCTGGAGGAAGACTGGGGAGAAGGAAATGCCAAAATGCCTTAAGTCCAGTGTCAAGTACCCACAGTCAGTGATGGTCTGGGGTGCCATGTCAGCTGCTGGTGTTGGTCCACTGTGTTTTATCAAGGGCAGGGTCAATGCAGCTAGCTATCAGGAGATTTTGGAGCACTTCATGCTTCCACCTGCTGAAAAGCTTTATGGAGATGAAGGTTTAATTTTTCAGCACGACCTGGCACCTGCTCACAGTGCCAAAACCACTGGTAAATGGTTTACTGACCATGGTATTACTGTGCTCAATTGGCCTGCCAACTCTCCTGACCTGAACCCCATAGAGAATCTGTGGGATATTGTGAAGAGAAAGTTGAGAGACGCAAGACCCAACACTCTGGATGAGCTTAAGGCCGCTATCAAAGCATCCTGGGCCTCCATAACACCTCAGCAGTGCCACAGGCTGATTGCCTCCATGCCACGCCGCACTGAAGCAGTCATTTCTGCAAAAGGATTCCCGACCAAGTATTGAGTGCATAACTGAACATAATTGTTTGAAGGTTGACTTTTTTTTTTTTTGTATTAAAAACACTTCTTTTATTGGTCGGATGAAATATGCTAATTTTTTGAGACAGGAATTTGGGGTTTTCATGAGTTGTATGCCAAAATCATCAGTATTAAAACAATAAAAGACCTGAAATATTTCAGCTGGTGTGCAATGAATCTAAAATATTTGAAAGTTTCATTTTTATCATTACATTATGGAAAATAATGAACTTTATCACAATATGCTATTTTTTTGAGAAGGACCTGTATATTAAACAAGCAAGAATGTAATTTTTCACGAATACACACAAGATTGCAAATGTGACGTTGATTTTATCTCCTAACATTATCTATGCCATTCTAATTGTATTCATGCCAGCATTAAACAGTGTGTAAATACAGTACATCTAGATGCAGCTTTTGCCAGTGCAGTGCAAAGAAGGCTTTTGTTGATACTGATTATTATGATTTAGTTTAATTTGTTGCTTTATTTATCAAATTAATAATTCAATTAATGGATTTTTAAGAATTCTACCAAAAAATTCCACATTTAGGCAAGGCAAGTTTATTTATCTAGCACATTTCATACACAATGGTAATTCAAAGTGCTTTACTTAGAAGAAATTAAAATAATTAAAAGAAATAAGAATAATTAAAGCAGTTTAGAATAAATTAAAATAAAAGAAATAAGAATAATTAAAACAGTTTAGAATAAAACAATTCAATAAAATACAGTAAAAACAGTCGGCCGAGCAGTGGCACAGTGCTCATTCAGTAAATGCATAGGTAAACAGAAGTGTTTTGAGTCTGGATTTGAAAGTGATACTGTAGGAGCACATCTGATCTCTTCTGGAAGCTGGTTCCAGCTGCGGCTGGCATAGTAGCTAAAAGCACACTCCCCTTGCTTAGAGTG
The DNA here is from genome assembly GCA_030578275.1 of Meda fulgida. Lineage (NCBI taxonomy): Eukaryota > Metazoa > Chordata > Actinopteri > Cypriniformes > Leuciscidae > Meda > Meda fulgida. Next base: position 5,878,297 of record CM060632.1, on the reverse strand, counting down.
AACCCTTGGTATTTCTAGCTGATGTGATCCTAATGATCTGAGTGATCTGTTGGGTTTATATTCAGTGAGCATATCTGCAATGTATTGAGGTCCTAGGCCGTAATATACCAGTAATAAACTTTAAAATCAATCCTAAATGTAACTGGGAGCCAGTGTAAAGCCCTGAGGACTGGTGTGATGTGTTCATATGTTCTGGTTCTGCTCAGCTTTCTGTATGAGCTGCAACTATCTTATGGTCTTTTTAGGAAGGCCAGTGAGGAGTCCATTACAATAATCCACCCTGCTGGTGATGAAAGCATGCACAAGTTTCTCTAAGTCTTGACTGGAAACAAAGCATCTAATTCTTGCAATATTTTTCAGATGATAATATGCTGATTTAGTTATTGCTTTGATATGACTACTGAAACTAAGGTCTGACTCTAGAGACACACCAAGATTCCTGACTTGATTTTTAGTTGTTTGACCCCTGGACTGAAGGGATGCATTCACCTTGAGAACTTCACTTTTGTTTCCAAACGCAATGACCTCAGTTTTGTCTTTGTTTAACTGAAGAAAGTTTTGGCACAGCCAACTGTTTACTTCATCAGTGCATTGGCACAGGGAGTCAATGGGGCTGTAGTCGTTAGGCGATAGGGCTAAGTAGATCCGTGTGTCGTCTGCATAGCTGTGGTAAGAGATTTGGTTCTTTCTCATTATTTGGCTCATTGGGAGCATGTACAGGTTGAATAGGAGTGGCGCAAGAATTGAGCCTTGAGGGACTCCGCATGTCATGGATGTCCACTCAGACTTATGGTCTCCTATACTCACATAATAACCTCTGCCTTCTAAGTATGACCTGAACCATTTTAGGACTATCCCAGAAAGCCCCACCCAGTTTTCCAGCCTGTCAAGAAGTATGTCGTGACAGTGTCAAATGCAGCACTGAGGTCGAGTAGTACTAGAACTGATAATTTGCCTTTATCAGTATTTAAGCGAATATCGTTTATTATCTTTATGAGCGCTGTCTCTGTGCTGTGATGCGTTCGGAAACCGGATTGAAAATTGTCAAAGTATCCATTTGAGCTTAAGAATTTGTTCAGCTGATTGAAGACAACTTTTTCAATGATCTTGCCTATGAAAGGTAGATTTGAGATCGGTCTATTGTTGCTTGATATGGTCTTATCCAGATTGCTCTTTTTCAGGAGGGGCTTGAGTCAAGTCCAGTGTATTTATATAGCGCTTTTCACAATATAAATTGCATCAAACCAGCTTCACAGTATCAATCAAATAACATAACAATGTTTGTTTCTTAGTGGAAAAAACATCCACGTTTTGTAGGGCTGATCAATGGTATTAATGCTTGGTTAGTTAATTTGAATATCCCCAACTGAGCAAGCCAAAGGCAACAGTGGCAAGGAACCGAAAAACTCCATCAAGTGACCTACTGGTGTCCTAAAACTCCATCAGGTGACTTAATGGAGAGAAAAAAAAAACCTTGGGAGAACCCAGGCTCAGTCGGGGGCCAGTTCTCCTCTGGCGTTTATGAACTAGAGGCCGGATTTACAGTAACTGTAATTTGATACAGAATTTTGTTTTATTTTATCACTTCGGGGTGGGTACGCGAACCTGAATCACAATGTTTTATCTGTAGAGTGGGAAAGGGATCCTCCATAGGGAGAGGCTAGTTGGCACTTCAGCACTGCGTTGTCATCGGGTCCAGGCAAAGCTCCAAGTCAGATCTGAATACGGCCTGGATCCGGTAGGCTGCGGGAAAACCTCGGGATAAATAAAGACACTAAAATTAGCGTAGATGCCATTCTTCTTACGATGTAACGAGTAAATCAGGATTTAAGGGAAGAGTTCCCAGTTCTGGCTGACCTAATCTATGCAGCCTAACATTGAATTATAGAAGTCTATAATATATAATGTGTATATATATTATGTGTATGCTAGGTCAAAGAAATGTGTTTTTAGTCTAGCTTTGGCGTGTGTCTGCTTCCCGGACAATGTTAGGAAGACTGTTCCAAAGTTTTGGTGCCAAATAGGAAAAGGATCTACCGCCAGCAGTCGATTTTGATATTCTAGGTATTATCAACTAGCCTGAATTTTGAGTTCGCAAAAGACGTGAAGGACTATAATGCGTTAAGAGCTTGCTCAAGTACTGCGGAGCTAAACCATTTAGTGCTTTGTAAGTAATCAATTTTTTTTTTAAATTTATACGATGTTTAATAGGCAGCCAATGCAGTGTTAACAGAACCGGGCTAATATGGTCATATTTCCTGGTTCTAGTAAGAACTCGAGCTGCAGCGTTTTGGACCAGCTGTAGTTCATTTATTAAGCGTTCAGGGTAACCACCCAGTAGAGCATTACAATAATCTAGTCTTGATGTCATGAAAGCATGAACTTATTGTTCCTCATTTGTTAATGAGAGCATATGTAATTTAGATATATTTTTAAGATGGAAAAATGCCGTTTTACAGATACTAGACACGTGACTTTCAAATGAAAGATTGCTTGACAACTTTAGTTTTCAGGGAGTTTGGAAAAGTCCCATAGAGAAGTGAGGCATTAACCACTTCTAGAAGATCTGATTCTAAGCTGTTTAACACACTATTGAAGAAAGATGTGGGAAGTGTGTCAAGGGCGCAGGTTGATGTTTTAAGGTGCTGTATGGTTTCTTCCAAAATTTTGCCATCAATTTCTTTGAAATCAGACATAGTAACTACTTTCTCAGGTTGTGGTCTAATCTGTCTGACCCCAGTGCGGCTCAATGATTTGCTGATCACCTTTCTGATATTATTGATTTTCCCAGAGAAGAAAGAAGCAAACTCCCTGCACTTGCTGTCTGGCTTGGCGGGTTTGTCAGTCACTCTACATTAGCAAAAAGAGTGCTTGTGTTGTTTAAGTTGCTGTTTATAATATTTGAGAAGAAAGTCTGTCTAGCTTTGCCTAGTTCCATATTGAAAGCATGGATGGTGTCTTTGTAGATGTTGTAATGTACTACAAGTTTTGTCTTCTGCCACATGAGCTCTGCTTTTCTGCATGTGTCATTTAATACTAACACTTTACTTTTATACAGGTAAAAAAATTCACCTGAAAATCAATTTAAGAGGGCAAATATTGTCACCTAATGGAAAATGTGTGACTGCAGTTATAAACCACCTTTCACACAGAGATTCCGGAAAATACACGAATAATGTGTCCCGGGATTGTTTGATTTTGGTTCATTCACACTGCCAGTGATTTTCCGGAATCTGTGAGTGCGTTCACACACTTCCCGTAAAGACACGTGATGTCAGGATGTGATAACTCCTGTCAGATGTCAGTTCTGCTGATAACTCCTCTTTGTCATTTCTACACAAAGACAAGTCCATACTCCCCAGTAGCGCCACTGGGTTTGCCGAGTGGCTTGTTCCCCATAGGTAGCATAGGTTGTAGAAAGGCCCGTGCGATGACACGTACGTCATCACTACGACACACCCCTTATGGCATTGGTCCTGGCTTTTGTTCACACACCGCGCGTTCTGGGACTGATACCGGCAACGTTACTAGGTCCCCATCCCGGCATCGATCCCGGCATCAATGCGCTGTGTGAAAGGGGCTTAAGTGGAAGAGAGGGGAACGCAGAAGGATGTTAAATGCCTTGGGGGGTACGCCACTCTAAAACTTTGGGAACCACTGGTGTAGGGCTTTGTGTAGATTGTATGTCATTTTCAAACGCTATAGAGTTGCACCACTCACCCCACATTTCATTTACAAACTGCCACCATACGTACAAAAACCGACGTAATAAAACTTCACCTGTTTCAGATAAAACTGAAAATGCTTTTAGTGCCACTCACTGGACATTTTGCTTTGAAAGTGTAGTAAAACGTTCAAGAAGCAACATAATAGGCTTGTTTGAGATCTGCACCGAACCGATCACCGGTATCACCGCAAGAAGCATGCTGTTAATAAATGTGCCCGAATATGGTGGGAAGGATGCAAGGAAAGAAAATGAGGATGGAGGAATCTAAGGTTAGCTTATTTGTACATTGGTATATTCTTGTCTACTCAAAGGATCAATTCAATGCATCATCATCTGCTTTTATGTTGTTAAAGTTTGGTTAAGAACTACTGAGAAGCACCCTATTTCTCTCACCCGACTGCGCTGAACAAGGGTACGATGGGAAACAAATGATGTTTTATTAACAAAGTTCAGGAGGAGCACGTTCAGTTAATTAACACGAGTGGAGTGCACTCAGCAATCAATGATAAGAGGTATATATAGATTCAGCAATCTCATCTCAATCCATTGACAGTTTAGCAGCATCCCTCCACCGCCCCTTCTCCACACTTATAGTCGGGGGGGGTTCGGGCCAAACTCCGAGCTCGGAGCTCTCCCCCCGGACAGCACGCCAAATATGCATTAAACCTTATACACCTTAATTGTATGCAAGTGTGAACTCGTGAACTTGCTGACGACATATCTTAATGGCTGTTCAGCAAACCTTGTACAGCTGGGGAGAGTTAATGTATGAGATCTCTCCCGAACGAATTCCCCTCTTTAAATCAGAACCCTTTGGTGGGGGATAAAGAGGAGGAAGATGATGACACTATTGTCCATCTCTTGGAATAGGATGTGGAGGAAGATGAAGGGTCTCTACTCCTCCGTCCTAATCTCTTTTCCAGACCTGGCAGTGCTGTGGTGAGTCTCCCACCCCATACAAGGGGACTTGGACCTTAGAGATGTGTTGGAGAGATGTGTTGGAGAGCATCTGCTGAGCTATTGACTGACACAAAAGATTGCAAAGATAAAGTAGATATTAATATGTTAATGTCTCATTTAGAGAACACAGGCTTCAACATAAACGAGATGAAAAGCTGCTTGGTGCCCACACAAGAGAGAATCTACCTAGGTCTCAGACTGACCTCAGACCTTTATCAACTGTTTCTGTCAGAGAAGCGCATCAGGTCGATTTGAGGCTGTTCATCTCTTTTTAGGGAGGGAGGGAGGACGGTCCCATTCAGACTATGTTTACATCTTCTGGGGCTGATGGCCTCGACAGCCTCTTTAATTCCATTAGGATTGTTGAAAAGTTAGAGGGCCTTGCAAAGCAGGTAGCAAGAATGCAAGTCTCCGAGGGCAGACGGGGGCGTAGGCCAAGACAGGAGCCCAGGTATGATTCAACAGGAAGACCTATTTGTTTTAGATTTCAGGGAGTAGGACATATTGCAAGATTTTGTTCAGACATGAGTACGGTTAGTGATCATGGCCGTCAGACAACATCATCCAAGTCGGCCAGGGGGACAGCTGTTTCTGTTAATTATGCAACAGGGAAACGAGTTCCCCCTGCAGTTCAGAGCCAGGCTACGGGAGCGGAACAGTTTGGCTCATACGGTTCTATCATTTCATGGGAAAAAGTATATAATGCACTTACAGGGCCAACTCCTGTGATGGATGTGTATATGGGAGGAGTATGTGTCCCATCTATGATAGATACAGGTTCTATGGTCACTATTATAACAGAGAGTTTTTTTTAGGGAACATTTTGAGTGTAAAGGGGAGGGCGCTTTAAAAGAATGTGGGTGGCTGACCTTAAAGGCTGCGAATGGCCCTTCTATACCATACTTGGGTTATTTAGAACTCGATGTTAAAATTATGGATAAGGTCTTTCCACAGCCTGGTGTTCTAGTAGTGAAGGATCTAACAGATCCTGTAACAAAATTAAAAAGGAAAACTGTTCCAGGGTTGGTGGGCATGAACATAATAAAAGATTGCAATGAAATCTTGCCTGGTTCTTTCAGTGTAATGCCACCAGGACGGTGTGTTCAAGTGTATCAGGGTTTTGCAAAAGTGATGGCCCCCTTACCTGTAATGGTACCAGCAGGTTCAATGTGTTTGGTTCCTGCTACAGGGTTTCAGAACACTTATGATCCTGATTATATTGCTTTGGTAGAGGGGTTAGAGGTGGACGAAGGGGTTCTACCTGGGGCCCTTATTGTGTCTCAAGGTTTGGTAAGGGTTCAGAGTGGCCAGCTAGCTGTTCCTATTGTAAATGCGGATGCTTTAGATGTCAGTTTGGCCCCCCATACACGGCTGGCGCGCCTGCATGTAGCTGAGGTAGTAGCAGGAGGTTCAAAGTCCATTTCTTTTCAAAACATATGCCCAGGGGAGGTTCAGGTTTCATTATGTTCAGAAGAGGCTGTAGTTTTTAGTCATGAGGTTGCATCTACTTTTCCATATGATTTTAATTTTGAATGTCCCGTTCTGGGAAGGCAACAGATAGCTCAGGTTAAAGCATTGCTGAATGATTATGCTGATGTTTCCTTACAGTGAAAGTGATTTAGGGTGCACTGCAATTATACAGCATGAGATTCCAGTCACTGATGATGTTCCAGTCCGTCCGCGTTATCGTCGTCTCCCTCCAAGCCAATATGAAGAGGTCAAGGATCATATTAGACAGCTTTTGGAGCAGGGTATTATTAGTGAGAGTTGTAGTCCCTATTCCTCAGCTTTGGTTATTGTCACGAAAAAAGATTGCAATATGCGTATGTGCGTTGACTATAGACAGTTAAATCTGAAGACAAGAAAAGATGCTTATCCTCTCCCTAGGATAGAGGAATCGCTTGATGCCCTTAACGGGGCCCAGTGGTTTTCGACCTTGGACCTCGCTAGTGGTTATAATCAAGTGGCGGTTGCGGAGAAAGACAGACAGAAGACTGCTTTTTGTACTCCATTTGGTCTGTAGCAGTTTAATCGTATGCCGTTTGGGCTTTGCAACGCCCCCGGAACTTTTCAGCGACTAATGGAAAGGATTTTAGGTGATCAACATTTTCAGTCTTTGCTTTTGTATCTAGATGATGTGGTTGTGTTCTCGTCGTCTTTTGAACAACATCTTAGTCGTCTTAGGTTAGTGCTCTCACGTTTTCGGGAGTGTGGCTTAAAGGTTAAATGGAGTAAATGTTCACTTTTTCAACGGCAAGTGTCTTATCTTGGACATGTAATATCTGCTAAGGGGGTTGCAACAGACCCTGAGAAGACCCGGGCGGTGGCCTATTGGCCTCGACCAAGTACAGTAATGGAACTTAGATCCTTTTTGGGTTTTGCAGGATACTATAGGCGGTTTGTGAGAAACTTTTCTCAACTGGCAGCACCCCTGCATGCCCTGGCAGCATTGGCTACACCAAAGGCAGGCAAAGCAAAAACCACTAGAGTGCCACTTTTTGAACTTTGGGGGTCTGAGTGCGAGTCTGCTTTCCAGGTGTTAAAAGAGAAGTTAGTTTCTGCTCCGGTACTTGGGTATGCAAATTTTACAAAGCCCTTCTATTTAGATATTGATGCTAGTCATCAAGGTTTAGGAGCAATTTTTTCCCAAGAGGGTGAGGGGGGAAGAAGACCGATTGCGTATGCAAGTCGTGGGTTGAGGCCATCTGAGCGAAATATGGAGAATTATAGTGCTATGAAGTTAGAGCTGATAGCACTGAAATGGACAGTCACCGATAAGTTTCGCGACTATTTGGTAGGTCACAAATTTGTTGTATTTACAGATAATAACCTATTAAGCCATCTGCAGACTGCCAAATTTGGAGCTATTGAGCAGAGATGGGTTTCTGAGCTGGCTAGATTTGACTTTGAAATTCATTATAGACCAGGGCGTCAAAATGCTGGTGCAGATGCGTTGTCAAGGCAGACCCAGTTGGTCCCTGAACCTGTGTTGGGAGGAAGCATATTCAATCAGCTTCAAGAGAATGGTCATACATTAATTGTTAATGAGCAGACGACCGCATGTAGCTTCCCTGTGTTTTCACCTGAGGTGTGGACAGCCCAACAGCAGGCCGATCCCTTTATTGCAAGTTTTCTGGTGTATTGGAGGCAGCAAGTTAAACCTGGCAGATTGGCAAAGGCTAAAGAAGATGGTCAGACCTTGGAACTCCTGCGGCAATGGGAGAAGTTGGTAGAGGAGGAAGGAGTTTTGTATCGCCAATTTTTTGATACTAGGCAAGGTCGAGTTAAACAGGTGTTACTACCTCAGAGCATGAAGGAGGAAGTCCTTTGTGGTAGGGCTGAACGATTAATTGCATTTGCGATAAAATCGCGATTTGATGAAATGCGATTGTTTTAACCGCAAAGCCGCGATTACACTCTGGTCACGTGACACGCGCGAGAAAACCAGTCTTGCAGATGAAGCATCAACTTGGCACGCTGCGCATATAGGCCTGGCATTGGCTACAGGAAATAAGTTTGTTTAATTTATGTGATATTGTGTTATAGATTCTCTCCAACGATTTTGTATCGATTAAGATCATTTCAGATTTATGTCTGAGCTTAGTTTTAAATACAGATACGTGATGACGCGTATGCTTTATAAACAACCGTATTCTGCTTGCTTCTAATTCCTTTGTCTCACACACACACACACACACGACACCACTCGAAACTTCCAAAAATAGTCTTTCAAAAAGTTCGGAAAAGTTGAAGCGAATTACAAGAACATTCGCGTGCTTCATTGCACAAGATATGAGATACGCGCGGTTTGCTTGATGTTACTTTTGTAGTGCATGGTCTCGCCCGCCGGTATTTTACTTACAAATGCTCTACGAAGGCATCATGTCTTTTGGAATGCAGTTGGCTTATATATTACAAATATGAAAATCACTGACAGAAGCTGCTTTCAATTTCAAATAGGCCTACGCGCGCGCTTTGTGAAGAGCGCTTCAGCATGCGGCTGTGAGCTTGCATCTCAAAATGCTTTTATAGCGCCAAATTAATGTGACAGAGTGAGTTATTAAACAGACAGGACAAACCACATCTTATAATTTCAAAAGAGATGAAAACGTTCAGAAAGCCGACTCTTAAATACTGAAAGCACTTTGTTTATTGCTTGTAAAAAAAAAAAAATTCCTCTGTTATTTGTTTTGAAACTATATTAGTTAAACTAATTAACATGTAATTGTATTAATTTAGTTTTTTATTGTGTAATTATTTATAAAAGTTGGCCTACTTATAATTACATAATTAAATAATTTAAGTTTTATTAATAAGATTAATAAGAAAAAAAAAAGTTTGGCTCATGAGGTGCCTAAAGATTCCCTTCCCTATTTTACAATGATTTATTGCTTGTTTTTGTTGAATAATAGAAAAGATAAAGAGCTTAAAAAAATAATCGCATATTAAATCGCAATCGCAATATTGGTAAAATTAAATCGCTATTAGATTATTTTCCAAAATCGTTCAGCCCTACTTTGTGGGCTACATGACCAACACGGGCATCAGGGCGTTGAGCGCACTTTTAAGCTGGTCAGAGCTAGATGTTATTGGCCAGGGATGTTTCAAGACATCGAAACCTACTGTAGGCAGTGTGAGAGATGTATTGTGGCAAAAGCTCCAGTGCCAAAGTTAGTAACAGAAACGGGCAGTTTGTTGGCTAGAAGACCATTTGAGGTAGTAGCCATGGATTTTACAGTGCTAGAGCCTTCCAGTGATGGTAGGGAGAATGTCTTGATTCTCATTGACGTGTTCTCAAAATTTGTGGTTGCAGTACCTACCCGGGACCAAAAAGCAGTGACTGTGACAAAATCAGTTGTTCGGGAGTGGATTCATAAGTATGGAGTTCCCCAACGAATTCATTCGGATCAGGGGAGATGTTTTGAGGCAGAGGTGGTTCGAAATTTCTGTAAGATGTATGGGATTGGGCGGAGTCGAACTACCCCCTATCACCCACAGGGCAATGGCCAGTGCGAGAGGTTCAATCAAACCCTGCATAATTTGTTAAGGACTCTCGCACCATCCAAGAAAAAGAGATGGGTATAATATTTACCAGAAGTTGTTTTTGCTTATATTACAACTGAACATGCGAGCACTGGCTATTGCCCATATTATTTGGTTTTTGGGCAATCGCCGAAGTTACCAGTTGACATTTTGTTTGGGGTAGGTCCGACAGATGCTACAGAGACAGTTGATGAGTGGGTGGTAGGGCATCAGGAGCGATTTAAAGAGGCTTATCAAAAAGTAAGGGGGCAGATGGAGCATGCTGCTGAAGTTAGGAAGAGACAGATTGGTCCACCTTCATTACAAAGTTTTTTGCAGGAGGGGCCAACAGGTTTATCGTAAAAATCATAATTTTGCAGGATGACATAAGATTCAGGATTTGTGGATGATCGCTCCTTTCAAAGTGCTTGCTCAGCCAGATGACGCTAAAGCAGTGTATATAATTGCTCCTTTGGATGGATCGTGCCCACCTAAAAATGTGCATCGAACAGAGTTGAGTTGATTTAGTCTCTGATAGTGAATCAAAGGAAGTATGGGTTGTTAGGGAAGAAGCTTCAACTGAATCATTGCCAGGGGTGGGAAGTAGATCTGAAACTGTTATCCAGTGAATCAGATGACGAAGTGGTGTTACAAAAGGATTTAGAAGATTCTCAAATATTTGAAATGGTTCAACCACCCCCAGCCAAATTGCGGCGCTCTAGTCGGAAAACAGCAGGGAGCCATTCTAACCCATTTAATTTACCCAGATCAGTTGTTGAATGAAGACGATGGGTTCATACAGTAGATCATTTCTCATAAAAGGACGTTGGGTGATTATTATTGATTGATTTATTTTTTTCTTTTCTTTTTGGTGGCGATTAAAATGAATTGAAAGATCATCGGGTCGATGATCAGTGGTAGGGGGGTGAATGTGATGAGGTGAAGGCTGTAACCACTATAGTATTTACGGTAGTCCTTTGTGGTAGGGTGAATACGGTAGGTTCCAGTCCGATGTCCTCTTTATGAATGGAGTAGTTAGTTCAGTAGTAATGGTGGCGCGCACGCTGAACAGACAACGCCAGATAGGCTGCTGAGATTTCTGCCTTTGAGGTAAATCAAACTCTCATTGATTGTTTGATGTATCTGTTTTTAATGTAATATTTTGTACAATCATATGTATTCAAATATTTTGTGCAGAAAGTGAGTATGTGCCTAAATTGCAAAACAGTTGTTTTAAGCTGTAGCTGTTGCATGGTACAACAACGCCATATAGGTGGCGGTGATTTTCCTTCTTGGAGGTAAATCAAACTTTCATCAGTTATGTTTGATTTAATGGGTTTTAAATGCATGATAATCATGTGTATCTAAATATTGTGCAGGTTGTAGTGATGGTTTGTTCCTGGTTTGGAAAACAGTTATTGTAAGATGTTGCCAGGTACGAAATGTATATTTGTTTTAATTAATGTGTGTTTTTGATTTTTGAGGAATGTTTAAAATGTTTTGTTTGTGAATATTATTATCACAAATAATAAGGGTGTTTTTCTGGCTCTGTTTTAGGAGCTGGTCTTTGTCACTGTTTTGAATTAGCTAAAGTCAAGTCAAATAATGAAGGTCTGCACTGATTTACTTAGGTGTATGAACCCTTTGAACTTATCAACTTCCTGCCATCTAAGCTTATTTATGTGATTGTTGTCAAAGTGAATTGAAACGACAACTGGGTTGGACATTTTAATGTGCACCATAGATACGCTTTACAATATTCATCAGATGATGAATATGCATCTTGACTACACAAATTAAACTATCCTAAATAGGGAATAGGCTAAACCTCACCGCATATGAATAATTAACACGATTGCTCGTAGAAATTATTAATATAGGTCGGCAAAATCATATCAATTATCAGGGTAAATTTTCATGTGATTCAAATTTAAATATCACGCACTCTGTCAGTCCGGAGGATTGGAGTTAAGATAAGATAAGTTAACTTATAACTTATAACTCAAATTATCGGCCTGTAAACAGCGACAATAACCTTCCTGTTTTCGTGTAAGGCACTTTAGATATTTCAATAGTTAAACCAAGTAGAGCTTTGTAACTTAAATCGACATTTTCAGGGACTTCAAGTTTATGGAACAATGAGACAGATTCAATTCAAAGGATTATAGAATTTAATAAAACAAAACTAAGGATTACATAAACTACTTAAATAACGCAGGAGTAAAATATAGCAAAAACAAACAATTACCACAAATGATTGCAATACGAAATATTGGAGAGAGAAAATGAGAGGGAGAGAGAGAGAGAGAGAGAGAGAGAGAGAGAGAGCGAGAAGATGAGAGAGTGAGAGAGAAGATGAGAGAGAGAGAGAGAGAGAGAGAGAGAGAGAGAGAGAAATCTTCTCAGGACAGAACAGTTCAAACAGTTATTTCACAATGAGACCCCAAAGGCTTTTTAGGAAGTTCTAGACAACCTTAAAACAGCATTTCTTTTTAGATTATACTTGCTTTGATATACTAGCTTGTCCCCGTTTGTGCGGCTGGTTTGAAAAGAAGCGGAGGCTGAGTGTTCGGACGGAGGTAGATGTTGCGATCTCTCAGCTCGTCCGAAAGATGATTATAAATTCGTTTAGTTCGTAAATACACTGAGCGAAGGAAAACTAACAACTGAGGTAGATCAACAGAAAGAAAAACTTAGATTAAAATGAAGTTAGAAAGCAAACGAAGAACTCCGGTTGGAGTTCTTATTGAAGAAGGGTGGATCTCTCTCTGGCGTAGAACTGCCCAGAACAGAAGTGGTGCTTCGAGTTTTGAAGGAAGTAGTGGCACACCTTTTTACGTGCCTGATCGTTTGGGAGGAGGCGTGGCGGCAAACTTCGTTCCGGCAATGTACAGAGGAGACAGAACTGAATCATAAAACTCTTATAGACTAGTATTAATAAAAGAATGCATCATGTTGCACTTTGGGTTAAGGATTCTATACCATTGGATTTCTCTGATCACAACAATACCACACACGGTACTTCTGTGAGCTAGTTAGTAAAAGATACATGGTTCTTCGTGTTTACACGCATATCAAGTTTGATTACATACCATAAAGCTAATGGTTATAGCAATTTGTCACATGGGGATCGTGAAACACAACAAGAAAATATTTTCTACATTTAAAAAGGTACTTTGACGCACGTCATTCAGCGTTGAAGATGTGGTGAACTTTTGCTTACCGCCAAAGTAAAGAGCTTATTAATAACGAAAACGATTATTTATTTTTGCAAATTATTATTTTATTTCAGTTAGTTTTTTAGTAACTGTTGTTAGTTTCGTTTAATTTTAGTTTTTCATTTATTATGAATTTAAAATTTCATTTCAGTTTACGAAAATGTTTTTTGACCAATAGATTAAGTCTTAGTTTCAGTTTTCGTTTACGAAAATAACCTTGGTGCAGGCCCAGTGAGAGATGCAGTGAGAGGTGCAGGCCCAGTGAGAGATGCAGTGAGAGGTGCAGGAGCAGTGAGAGATGCAGTGAGAGATGCAGAAGCAGTAAGAGATGCAGTGAGAGGTGTAGGAGCAGTGAGAGGTGCAGTGAGAGATACAATGAGAGTTGCAGGCCCAGTGACAGATGCAATGAGAGGTGCAGGCCCAGTGAGAGATGCAGTGAGAGGTGCAGGGGCAGTGAGAGATGCAGTGAGAGGTGCAGCAGCAGTGAGAGATGCAGTGAGAGGTGCAGAAGCAGTGAGAGATGCAGTGAGAGGTGTAGGAGCAGTGAGAGGTGCAGTGAGACGTACAGGAGCAGTGAGAGATGCAGTGAGAGGTGCAGTGAGAGGTGCAGGAGCAGTGAGAGATGCAGTGAGAGGTGCAGTGAGAGGTTCAGGAGCAGTGAGAGGTGCAGTGAGAGGTGCAGGAGCAGTGAAAGATGTGAGTGAGAGGTGCAGGCCCAGTGAGACATGCAGTGAGAGGTGAGCAGTGAGAGATGTAATGAGAGGTGCAGGAGCAGTGAGAGGAGCAGTGAGAGATGCATTAAGAGGTGCAGTGAGGCAGTGAGAGATGCAGTGAGAGGTGTAGGAGCAGTGAGAGATGCAGTGAGAGGTGCAATGAGATGTGCAGGAGCAGTGAGAGATGCAGTGAGAGGTGCAGGAGCAGTGAGAGATGCAGTGAGAGGTGCAGGAGCAGTGAGAGATGCAATGAGAGGTGCAGGAGCAGTTAAAGGAGCAGTAAGAGGAGCAGTGAGAGGTGCAGGAGCAGTGAGAGATGCATTGAGAGGTGCAGTGAGAGGTGCAGGAGCAGTGAGAGGTGCAGGAGCAGTGAGAGGTGCAGGAGCAGTGAGAGATGCAGTGAGAGGTGCAGGAGCAGTGAGAGATGCAGTGAGAGGTGCAGGAGCAGTGAGAGATGCAGTGAGAGGTGCAGGAGCAGTGAGAGGTGCAGTGAGAGGTGCAGTGTGAGAGGTGCAGTGTGAGAGGTGCAGTGTGAGAGGTGCAGGAGCAGTGAGCGATGCAGTGAGAAGTGCAGGAGCAGTGAGAGATGCAGTGAGAGGTGCAGGGTCAGTGAGAGATGCAGTGAGAGGTGCAGGGTCAGTGAAAAATACAGTGAGAGGTGCAGGAGCAGTGAGAGGTGCAGTGAGAGGTGCAGTGAGAGGTGGAGTGAGAGGTGGAGTGAGAGGTGCAGTGAGAGGTGCAGGAGCAGTGAGTGATGCAATGAGAGGTGCAGGAGCAGTGAGAGATGCAATGAGAGGTGCAGTGAGAGGTGCAGGCCACGTGAGAGATGCAGTGAGAGGTGCAGTGAGAGGTGCAGAAGCAGTGAGAGGTGCAGGGCCAGTGAAAGATGTGAGTGAGAGGTGCAGGGCCAGTGAGAGGTGCAGGCCCAGTGAGACATACAGTGAGAGGTGAGCAGTGAGAGATGCAATGAGAGGTGCAGGAACAGTGAGAGATGCATGAGAATTGAGAGATGTGGTGAGAGAGGTGCAGGAGCAGTGAGAGATGCAGTGAGAGGTGCAGTGAGAGGTGCAGGCCCAGTGAGAGATGCAAAGAGAGGTGCAGGAGCAGTGAGAGGTGCAGGAGCAGTGAGAGATGTAGTGAGAGGTGCAGTGAGAGGTGCAGGAGCAGTGAGAGATTCAGTGAGAGGTGCAGGGTCAGTGAAAGATGTGAGTGAGAGGTGCACGGCCAGTGAGACATGCAGTGAGAGGTGAGCAGTGAGAAATACAGTGAGAGGTGCAGGAGCAGTGAGAGGTGCAGTGAGAGGTGGAGTGAGAGGTGGAGTGAGAGGTGCAGTGAGAGGTGCAGGAGCAGTGAGTGATGCAATGAGAGGTGCAGGAGCAGTGAGAGATGCAATGAGAGGTGCAGTGAGAGGTGCAGGCCACGTGAGAGATGCAGTGAGAGGTGCAGTGAGAGGTGCAGAAGCAGTGAGAGGTGCAGGGCCAGTGAAAGATGTGAGTGAGAGGTGCAGGGCCAGTGAGAGGTGCAGGCCCAGTGAGACATACAGTGAGAGGTGAGCAGTGAGAGATGCAATGAGAGGTGCAGGAGCAGTGAGAGATGCATGAGAATTGAGAGATGCGGTGAGAGGCCCATTGAGAGGTGCAGGAGCAGTGAGAGATGCAGTGAGAGGTGCAGTGAGAGGTGCAGGCCCAGTGAGAGATGCAAAGAGAGGTGCAGGAGCAGTGAGAGATGCAGTGAGAGGTGCAGGAGCAGTGAGAGGTAAGGGCCCAGTGAGATATGCAGTGAGAGGTGCAGGCCAAGTGAGAGATGCAGTGAGAGGTGCAGGAGCAGTGAGAGATGCAGTGAGAGGTGCAGGCCAAGTGAGAGATCCAGTGAGAGGTGCAGTGAGAGGTGCAGAAGCAGTGAGAGGTGCAGTGAGAGGTGCAGGCCCAGTGAGAGATGCCGTGAGAGGTGCAGAACAAGTGAGAGATGCAGTGAGAGCTGCAGGAGCAGTGAGAGATGCAGTGAGAGGTGCAGGCCACGTGAGAGATGCAGTGAGAGGTGCAGGCCCAGTGAGAGATGCAGTGAGAGATGCCGTGAGAGATGCAGTGAGAGATGCATGAGAGGTTCAGGGGCAATGAGAGGTGCAGTGAGAGGTGCAGGAGCAGTGAGAGATGCAGTGAGAGGTGCAGGCCCAGTGAGAGATGCAGTGAGAGGTGCAGGAGCAGTGAGAGATGCAGTGAGAGGTGCAGGAGCAGTGAGAGATGCAGTGAGAGGTGCAGGAGCAGTGAGAGATGCAGTGAGAGGTGCAGTGAGAGGTGCAGTGAGAGGTGCAGGCCAGGTGAGAGATGCAGTGAGAGGTGCAGGAGCAGTGAGTGATGCAGTGATAGGTGCAGTGAGAGGTGCAGGAGCAGTGATAGATGCAGTGAGAGGTGCAGGATCAGTGATAAATGTAGTGAGAGGCCCAGTGAGAGGTGCAGGAGCAGTGAGAGATGCAGTGAGAGATTCAGTGAGAGTTGCAGGAGCAGTGAGAGATGCAGTGAGAGGTGCAGGATCAGTGATAAATGTAGTGAGAGGCCCAGTGAGAGGTGCAGGAGCAGTGAGAGATGCAGTGAGAGATTCAGTGAGAGTTGCAGGAGCAGTGAGAGATGCAGTGAGAGGTGCAGGTGCAGTGAGAGGTGCAGGAGCAGTGAGAAATGCAGTGAGAGGTTCACGAGCAGTGAGAGATGCAGTGAGAGGTTCACGAGCAGTGAGAGATGCAGTGAGAGGTGCAGGAATCTGAATCTGAATCCATTTATTGTCACATCACTAACAACACATGTGCCGTAGCGAGTGAAATTCTTAAGAGCGTGCTCCAGACAGCGCAGAATACAATTAACATAAGACAGTATACAATTACAATTAACATATATGAGCAATATACAGATGGCAATGTACAATATGCAGTATAGCTTAATATAAATAGTCACAGAAAAACATACTTTACAATAAGTTAGAATAACAAATATACAGATATACACAGTGCAGTATGATGCGCATGATTGGTATCTCGGTGATATGGATATTGTATTAATCAATTCAGTGCACTGTACGCTTTGTAGTGCTGCTGCAATAAGTGCAGTGTGTGCTGCTGTGAAGTCCAGTGTTGAAGGGAGGTGTTGAGTAAAGTAAAGTCCATGTATAACAATGTATGCGGGGGATAAAAGACGTGTGTAAGATGTATCAGTTCTGGCTGTTCATTAACCTGATAGCCTGTGGAAAGAAGCTGTCTCTCAGTCGGCTAGTACGGGATCGAATGCTGCGAAAACGTCTGCCTGATGGTAACAGAGAGAACAGTCTATGGGACGGGTGGCAACAGTCATTGATAATCTTCCGGGCTTTCTTCATACACCGCCTGGTGTAGATGTCCTGGAGGGAGGGAAGCTCATCTCCTACAATATGGCTGGCAGTTCGCACAACCCTCTGCAGAGCTTTGCGATTGCCGGCAGTGCTGTTTCCGAACCAGGCAGTGATGCTGCCAGTCAGAATATTCTCCACGGTGCAGGTGTAGAATGATTTGAGGATATTGGAGGTCATTCCAAACTTCCTAAGGCGCCTAAGAAGAAAAAGGCGTTGATGTGCCTTCTTAAGCACAGCCTCTGTGTGCGCAGACCATGTTAGATCCTCAGTGATCCAAACGCCGAGGAACTTAAAGCTGTTGACCTGCTCTACAGGTGTCCCCTCGATGGTAATCAGGGTGTGTTCTCTGCTCTGTCTCCTGAAGTCCACCAGCAGCTCTTTTGTCTTGTCGATGTTAAGATAGAGGTGGTTCTCCTGACACCATTTTATCAGTGTGGACACCTCCGCTCTGTAGGCCGTCTCATCATGGTCAGTGATCAGGCCTACCACCGTGGTGTCATCAGCAAATTTGACGATGATGTTAGAGCTGTGTGTAGCTGCACAGTCGTATGTGTACAGGGAATACAGGAGTGGGCTGAGAACGCAGCCCTGAGGAGCACCAGTGTTGAGGGTCAGCGAGGATGAGATGGTATTGCCGATTCTGACCACCTGACGTCTGTCTGACAGGAAGTCCAGAATCCAGCTGCACAGAGATTTGTTTAAGCCCAGCGCCTGGAGCTTCGTAATGAGTTTGGCAGGCACTATGTTATTAAATGCTGAACTGTAGTCCACAAACAGCATTCTCACATAAGTGTTTTTATTTTCCAGGTGGGAGAGAGCGGTGTGAAGGCAAAAAGCAATAGCATCATCAGTGGAACGGTTGCTACGGTATGCAAATTGTAGTGAGTCCAGTGAGGCAGGCAACACAGAGCAGATGTAGTCTCTGATAAGCCTCTCAAAGCACTTGCTAACGATGGGTGTCAGAGCAACCGGCCGCCAGTCATTCAAGCATTTGATTTTAGTTTTCTTTGGAATGGGCACATTTGTCGATTTTTTAAAACACGAAGGAACCACGGACAGAGAGAGGGAGAGATTGAAGATGTCTGTAAAGACCCCGGCTAGTTGGTCTGCGCATGAACTGAGTACGCGACCTGGAATACCATCCGGACCCGCAGCCTTGCGGATATTCACCCCTCGGAATGAACGAGCTACATCCGCGACAGAGACGGAGAGTGCACTGATCTCCTCTGTGACATGCGCGGGAGCTATCTCTGTGTGGGTGATGTTATGAACCTCGAAACGAGCGTAAAACTAGTTTAGCTCGTCCGGCAGAGTGGCGGCAATGTTCCCGGTGGCGGGGTTTTTCCTTTTAATGCCTGTGATGTTATTAATGCCCTGCCACATACTTCTCGCGTTGTTAGTTTTAAATTGTCCTTCAATTTAAACCTTGTATTGTTGTTTAGCAGATTTAATGGTTTTCCTAAGATCATAGCAGGTGTGTTTATAGTCCTCTTTGTTTCCGGAATTAAAGGCAGAAGTCCGTGCTGACAAGGCTGTTCGGACATCGCTGTTTATCCACGGTTTTTGGTTGGGGTAGATGCGAATTATTTTTGTCGGCACCACATCTTCTACACACTTCCTAATGAAGCACGTTACAGTGTCCGAGTAAGCCTCTATGTCATCCTCAGAAGCAGCCCGAAACATCTCCCAGTCAGCGCGTTTAAAACAGTCCTGTAGAGTCGCGTCCGAATGGTCTGACCAGCATTGAATCGTCCTGAGGGCCGGTGCTTCCCGTTTCAGTCTCTGCCTATAAGCGGGCAGGAGCAGAATGGAAGAGTTGTGTGATTTACTAAAAGGTGGGCGGGGGAGGGATTTGTAGGCATCCCGGAAAGGAGAGTAGCAGTGGTCTAATGTACGCTCACCACGCGTATTGACGGTGATGTGCTGAAAGTATTTTGGAGCTATTGTTCTGAAGTTTGCTTTATTAACTGGAGCGGTGAAAAATGCAGTGATAGGTGCAATGAGAGGTGCAGGAAGAGTGAGAGATGAAGTGAGAGGTTTAGGAGCAGTGAGAGATGCAATGAGAAGTGCTGAGAGAGGTGCAGGAGCAGTAAGAGATGCAGTGAGAAGTGCAGGAGCAGTAAGAGATGCAGTGAGAGATGCAGTGAGAGGTGCAGTGAGAGGTGCATGGGCAGTGAGAGATGCAATGAGAGGTGCAGGAGCAGTGAGAGATGCAATGAGAGGTGCAGTGAGAGGTGCAGGAGCAGTGAGAGATGCAATGAAAGGTGCAGGAGCAGTGAGAGATGCAGTGAGAGGTACGCGAGCAGTGAGAGATGCAGTGAGAGATGCAGTGAGAGATGCAGTGAGAGGTGCAGCCCCAGTGAGAGATGCAGTGAGAGGTGCAGGCCCAGTGAGAGATGCAGTGAGAGGTGCAGGAGCAGTGAGAGGGGCAGGAGCAGTGAGAGATGCAATGAGAGATGCAGTGAGAGGTGCAGGAGCAGTGAGAGGTGCAGGAGCAGTGAGAGATGCAGTGAGAGGTGTAGGAGCAGTGAGAGATGCAGTGAGAGGTGCAGGCCCAGTGAGAGATGCAGTGAGAGGTGCAGGCCCAGTGAGAGGTGCAGGAGCAGTGAGAGATACAGTGAGAGGTGCATTGAGAGGTGCAGGCCCAGTGAAAGATGCAGTGAGAGGTGCAGGAGCAGTGAGAGATGCAGTGAGAGGTGCAGGAGCAGTGAGAGATGCAGTGAGAGGTGCAGGAGCAGTGAGAGATGTAGTGAGAGGTGCAGTGAGAGGTGCAGGCCCAGTGAGAGATGCAGTGAGAGGAGCAGAAGCAATGAGAGATGCTGTGAGAGGTGCAGGCCCGTGAGAGATGCATTGAGAGGTGCAGGAGCAGTGAGAGATGCAGTGAGAGGTGCAGGAGCAGTGAGAGATGCAGTGAGAGGTGGAGTGAGAGGTGCAGGCCCAGTGAGAGATGCAGTGAGAGGTGCAGGAGCAGTGAGAGATGCAATGAGAGGTGCAGTGGGAGGTGCAGGAGCAGTGAGAGATGCAGTGAGTAGGGCTGGGTATCGAGTTCGATACTTTTTAGGTACCGACCGAATCGAAGTATCGAAACATGTCTTGTTTTTCGGTACCGCATTTTGATACCTAAGGGATTAATCTAGTCAACGTCACTGAAACAATGAATAAGCATGCAGCATGATTGGCAGTTGTGGAAAAACACTACGTTAGTTTACGCGGTTGCCCAGAGAGATGTGGCTCGTCGCACTTGAGGCTGTAGTGTGTGTGTGTGTGTGTGTGTGTGTGTGTGTCCCAACCCAGATAGATAGAAAATATGTGGAAAAGATAAACAGTGTACCTACCTAAGTACCACACTCGATGCCAGAAGCACGCAATGCAATATTTTCGACAAGATAATTGCTGCCAAGACCGGCAACACTTGAGAGTGTTTATCCGTCTTCGACTGCAATGGAGCGCGTCACAAATGAACCGAAACTCAGCGTACAGGATACTTGATTCAGACACGAGAAGGCACATACACTTAAATATAAGTTCAAATATGTCTACTTTTAAACAAAACAATTAGAAATAAATAGTTTGCTTATGCAATCCATAGGCGCGCGTGCGTGTTCACTAGCCTATACTGCAGGAATGATGATCGAGGCAACATCGCCATATTCATCTTTGCAGACAACACAATCAGTAAACACTTGTTTATTAATAAAAAGTTTAAATATATCCTTGCTAGTTTTTCCCAACACATCCATAATAATTAGGCTACTTTCGCTACTGCTTTGCGGCAAGCTCTATGCAGGGTTTTTTTTATAAGCTTTGAGTGCGTATAGTTCGCACGCACCCCAGTATTTATTTCAATTCACATTTATTTGTATAGCATTTTTCACAAAACATAGTTTCAAAGCAGCTTTACAGAAAATGCATGTGTCTAAATTACAATTTAGAGTGATCTGTTAGAGGTGACTGTGTGTAATACATTTCAATTAATTTTCAATTATGTATTATTTTGTGTAATGCATTTCAATTGTTTCATTGTTAAACAATGCATTAAGGCAGAAATAATGAGCTTATTGAAGTAAAGAATATGTTGTTAAATGATTAGGAAACATAGAAAACTTTAGCATTGATGCTTTTTTACTGACTCAAAATATGAGGGTAAAAAGTCACCAAACTGAAAAAAAAGATAGGATTTTAATAGGATCCTAAAATAGGATTTTAGTATTTTCATAAAATTGGTATCGAAAAAGGTATCGTTCAGGAACCGGTATCGAAGTCAAGGTATCGGTATCGAAAATTTTGTTACGATACCCAGCCCTAGCAGTGAGAGGTGCAGGAGCAGGGAGAGATTCAATGAGAGGTGCAGTGAGAGATTCAATGAGAGGTGCAGTGAGAGATGCAGTGAGAGGTGCAGGAGAAGTTAGAGATGCAGTGAGAGGTGCAGGAGCAGTGAGAGGTGTAGGAGCTGTGAAAGATGCAGTGAGAGGTGCAGGAGCCGTGAGAGATGCAGTGAGAGGTGCAGGAGCAGTGAAAGATAAAGTGAGAGGTGCAGGAGCAGTGAAAGATAAAGTGAGAGATGCAGTGAGAGGTGCAGGAGCAGTGAAAGATAAAGTGAGAGATGCAGTGAGAGGTGCAGGAGCTGTGAGAGATGCAGTGAGAGGTGCAGGCCCAGTGAGAGATGCAGTGAGAGGTGCAAAGCATGCTGGGAAATAGACATGCCAGCCATTTCAGTTAAACTGAAGTTCGTCTAAATTCAAATAAATAATTTCATAAAACTCAAACCAATGAAACAGTTCAGTTTACTTAAAATATCAGTTCTGTGAACTTGAAAGAAAAAGAAAGTGCTAAATACTAAATGCTAAATTAATGAGTTTAATTTAAATTTGTCCTACTCAAACCAATGAATTTTGAGCGTTATGGTTTACAGTGCATGGCAAAGAACAGGAAATTACGGAAAGTCCACACAAGACCAGGGGAGCACAGGCCGGGATCATTGAAATTGCATACTCTCAGATACTTATTCTGAATAAGTAATGACTTCACAATGTGTGTAGTATTAATTTAATCTGGACGTACTACATTGCTGTAGAGGTGTGACAAGACACTTATCTCATGAGACACGAGGTTGAGTTCACGTGAACGAGACGAGATTTTTGCACAATATTATATAGAAATCCTCAATGACAAAATTCATGAGTGTAAAAATAGTCTGCATGTGCATTTTGAAATGTTTTATCTAATAATCTATTTTATATCTATTATATGATTTAAAATATAGATTATAATATGATTTCACATGAGTCTCTTCAGACCTTACTGTACATGAATAATGAGCTTCCAGATCTTCTGATTGAGGCTGTGTGTGACCTTCTAATTGAACTCTTCCACAAATTGAACATAGAAATAAATACAGTACAAATAACAAAAACAAAGAACAGTTTTTATTCTTAGACTTTTTAAGTGCAAACAATAAGTGCAACCATATTCAAAGTGCAAACAGAGACCGATTTTAGATTTTTAGATGATGTGACACCCTCTGGCATTTTTGAGTAAAAGTTGGCAAACAGATTTTTCTAGGGGTATTTTTTCTGCTGAAACCATTTTAGCTGTTTGCCAAGTTGTATCTCTTATGTGAAACCCAGTAGAGCGCAAACTCCAAGATGACCTCTATAATCTCAGGACATTCCATATTTTAAAACTTTACATCATGCGCGACATCAATTAACGAGTATACAGGTCCTTCTCAAAAAATTAGCATATTGTGATAAAGTTCATTATTTTCCATAATGTAATGATAAAAATTAAACTTTCATATATGTTAGATTCATTGCACACCAACTGATGATTTTGGCATACAGCTCATGAAAACCCAAAATTCCTGTCTCAAAAAATTAGCATATCATGAAAAGGTTCTCTAAACGAGCTATTAACCTAATCATCTGAATCAACTAATTAACTCTAAACACCTGCAAAAGATTCCTGAGGCTTTTAAAAACTCCCAGCCTGTTTCATTACTCAAAACCGCAATCATGGGTAAGACTGCCGACCTGACTGCTGTCCACAAGGCCATCATTGACACCCTCAAGCAAGAGGGTAAGACACAGAAAGACATTTCTGAACAAATAGGCTGTTCCCAGAGTGCTGTATCAAGGCACCTCAGTGGGAAGTCTGTGGGAAGGAAAAAGTGTGGCAAAAAACGCTGCACAACGAGAAGAGGTGACCGGACCCTGAGGAAGATTGTGGAGAAGGACCGATTCCAGACCTTGGGGGACCTGCAGAAGCAGTGGACTGAGTCTGGAGTAGAAACACCCAGAGCCACCGTGCACAGGCGTGTGCAGGAAATGGGCTACAGGTGCCGCATTCCCCAGGTCAAGCCACTTTTGAACCAGAAACAGCGGCAGAAGCGCCTGACCTGGGCTACAGAGAAGCAGCACTGGACTGTAGCTCAGTGGTTGCATGTCATTTGGAAATCAAGGTGCCAGAGTCTGGAGGAAGACTGGGGAGAAGGAAATGGCAAAATGCCTGAAGTCCAGTGTCAAGTACCCACAGTCAGTGATGGTCTGGGGTGCCATGTCAGCTGCTGGTGTTGGTCCACTGTGTTTTATCAAGGGCAGGGTCAATGCAGCAAGCTATCAGGAGATTTTGGAGCACTTCATGCTTCCACCTGCTGAAAAGCTTTATGGAGATGATTTCATTTTTCAGCACGACCTGGCACCTGCTCACAGTGCCAAAACCACTGGTAAATGGTTTACTGACCATGGTATTACTGTGCTCAATTGGCCTGCCAACTCTCCTGACCTGAACCCCATAGAGAATCTGTGGGATATTGTGAAGAGAAAGTTGAGAGACGCAAGACCCAACACTCTGGATGAGCTTAAGGCCGCTATCAAAGCATCCTGGGCCTCCATAACACCTCAGCAGTGCCACAGGCTGATTGCCTCCATGCCATGCCACACTGAAGCAGTCATTTCTGCAAAAGGATTCCCGACCAAGTATTGAGTGCATAACTGAATATAATTATATGAAGGTTGACTTTTTTTTATTATTAAAAACACTTCTTTTATTGGTCGGATGAAATATGCTAATTTTTTGAGACAGGAATTTTGGGTTTTCATGAGCTGTATGCCATAATCATCAGTAATAAAACAATAAAAGACCTGAAATATTTCAGTTGGTGTGCAATGAATCTAAAATACATGAAAGTTTAATTTTTATCATTACATTATGGAAAATAATGAACTTTATCACAATATGCTATTTTTTTGAGAAGGACCTGTAGAACGTTTATTTAGGTGGGATTTAAGCTACTTCTATGTGAAAATGATAATTGCATTATTTCTCATTGTAGTCAGAAAAAATCTGTTTTTATCCTTATATTTCAAATGGACAAACAGAATATCTAAAATGCAAGAGTCGTTTGTTTGGAGTTACATGCATACTACTGTCTTCGGATCAAAGTGTGTGAATATCCAAGAGGCTTGTTATTCTACTTTCTATTTCTATTACTTTCTGCAGTTATTTCCACACATCGTATTTTTCATCAGAATTAATTTCTATATCCAAAGAGCGAAATGAACCGAAACAAATTATTTCCAGTTGTGGAATTGTACCCATGATGGTGGTCAGATTATAAAATCACCATTATGGAAACTGTGTGTAGTTTTAAGCCTGACCGGTCAATGTCATTGGATACTGGCATTATATGGCATTATATCGGCAAAGGATGCTGGGAAATAGACATCCCAGCCATTTCAGTTAAACTTAAGTTCATCTTAACGTAATGCCATTATTTGCAAGAATCCAAGAAAGATAAGAAGAAGCTCTATTTATATAGCGCCTCTCAAGGTCACTTTACATTACAATACATTTAACACTCCCACACACATTAAGACACCAAGGTTACGAATAGATGACAAAGGCTTAACATGAACCCCATCAATATCAAAGGTAAGAAGATGAGCTCTCCATGAAGAAGCAGACACAAGAATTGTTCTTCATTGTATGGAAAACAAATCCTCAAGCATTGTGGTTTCTGCAAGAGATACAGATGTCCTTGTACTGCTTCTGGTCCATTTTCCAAAGATGCCCTGTTCACAAAGATTTGGATGAAGGCAGGTGCAGCTACAAAAAGGAAATATATCCCAATTGCGTTGCACTGCTGCATGCAAGTGCAAGACAAGTGATGCAGAATGTCGCAATTGTTGAACTGAATAAGAGCACTGCCCTGTGTTGTTGTGATCAAATTGGAGAATCTTGTCTAACCATTGTTTAAATAAACAACATTCACTTTCATATGCCATGCAGTTCATGTGTTAGTAGTTATTCAGATAATGTTATGTCCAACTTCTTAAGGTAATTTTAGGCCAAGTTTACGGTGTTTATTTCCTTTATCTGTTCAAAGCTAAAGTCAGTGGTGACACATTATTGTGATATGTTGGTAATTTGTCAATTTGTCTCGATTCTTAATATTTACAACCAAATTTCAGTCCTTAAACTTGTTTATGTGGCAACAGAGAGGTTATCATGAGTTTTTTTATACCCAAGTATTCTATTGAAAAGCAGCGAATACGCCACCCGGGATTTACTACCCGGGAAAGACCCAAAGGCCCGCAGGTTCGATTTTCCCCAATGATGACCCAGAGACGTGGATACTTGGTAGAAAAATATAAATCTTTATTAAACAATTAATGTGTTATGTCTCATTCCATTGAGCAATCATAAAGAAAGGATCAGCCACAACAAGTCACTGTGATCAAACACAGAAGAATGAAAAACAGGAACTTGGGCAAACCAATTGGGAGGCAGGCCAGATGCAGGGGTTCAATAATGCCTGTCAGAAAATAGACACACACACACACGTTCACCACAGCACACTTGCAGAGCAAATAAACTCACTGCAAATCCACACCACTTTGGTGAGAAGGGAGCTATTGCCACACAGGAACAGCTAGCCTGCCTCCTTCAGGCCCCCAGCTCCAGCAAAAAGAAAGAAAAAACCCAAAATTGAGGAAAATACAACATTCCACAACCCAAGATCAAGAAAATCAGACAAAATTATTGAATGTAAAACAAAACTAGCCTATTAAATACAAAACGAATCAATGCAAAACGACTAAAAGCAAAAGACTCGTATGACTTGTAAGCACACCAGATTCAGAAACAAAACAAAACTGTTAAGTACAAAACCAAATAAACGCAAAGGAAAATTAAAAACAAAACTGTTAAATGCACCATAAACGAAGACAAAACAACGAAGACAAAGCAAATGCGGTGTAGACCATGCTACGAGTCAGGCAAAGCCGAACGCAACATAAATGGCGCGCTCACAGAGTGGTTAAAACACCAGCTAATACGGATCACTGCATCCGTCCAGCAGCCAAACCTTTATGGTTCACATATAGACAGCAGCAATCGCCCATAGAGGCAGCATAATACAAATAGCCCGCAATTCCCCGATACAGAGAACGCGTATAGCGAGCAGCAGTGCTGAGCACGCATTATACAAGATAAGACATTTATCAGTTTAGGCTCAGTTGCGCAATGAATCATCCGCCCCAATTCCATCAAGGCCCCATTTCGCTTGCCGGTGTGCACGCCATTTTTTGTAACATTGCGCGTGGCTCCGCATCAGCAGATGCACGTGTAACCACCCCAATTCGGAAACCAGAGTGATGTACAGGTTATCTACTGGACTAATGATTTTCTGTGGCTCAATAGCCAAGGAAAACACTCAAGTATACAATTCATCAGATATAAATAATTTTATTTTGGACAATCATGGGATTAAAACCCAGGGGGAGACAACAGGTTGATGCAAAGGCAGTGGCAACTCTAATCATGTATTTGTAATTAATGATGACATTTAATTAATAGACTTAATGAAGAATAAAGCATCAACAAACAGGACAATATATTCAGCACAGGGTTTCAAAGGTTGTTAAATACATGCATTAAATCAATTCATGTGATCACCTAACATGCATAATTTAAATGCACTGCAAACCTAAAAAACAAAAATCACTTAAATACCACACCAATAAATACACACCAAATATCAGGACATACCCTCAATACCACTCACGCTAAATACAGAGCCGTCGTCAATATACAGTATAAAAGGCATATGGAGGATAACAACCTGCTCTCCTACACCTTCCTCACACACACGCTCACTTTACACACAAAGGGCGCTGGGGGACCAGTACACACATAAATTAGGGCCTCCCCAGCGAACAACCCAATACCAACACACACATCAACAACAGTCAAATAAGTGTACTGCTGGCTTCCTTCCCCGCTACCGGACGTGGGTTTCCACATTCAAAGAAATCAACGGCGGCCGCCAAACTTATGAGGGGGAAACCCCAGCAAAATATCCCTCCCAGTCTATTCGCACGTGTATATCTCCAACCCACGTCCCAGCAGCAAGAACTCAGCAGCAGCAACCGAGCAAAACCCTCCCCAGCAAACAACAAAAAACATCATAGGCCTACCTTTATAGCTTTGCTCCCTGATTGCTAATGCAACAGGTGCTTCTCTTCCCCGGCACATAATGAGTAATGGTGCGTTCACACCGGACGCGAATAGCGAATAAAGTCAATGCAAAGACGCGTTACGCGTGTAAAAAATTCCTGTGGCGCGAATGAGGCGTAGAGCGCGGCGCGGTAGACGCGAATACGCCTCACCCCTAAAATCCAGTGGATCCGTCTACGGCGCGGAACGTCAACGTAGCGGATGCCGGAGCTAATCGCGGCCATTATAGTCAATGCTCTAAAGTCCACCAGCTGCGCACGCGGCGCGTCTCAGAAGCGTCCCAGAAGCGTCTCTCCGCAGAGAATAGGGAGCAGTTCTATTTTCGCCGCTTGCCGCGTCAAACATCGTACCGGGCAGGAAGTCAGACACAGTACGGCATAGAGGATCCGGTCGATTTTCAAAATAAAACACCTTGTAGAAGCACAGAGGAAAATTGAAGACAAAAAATCAATAAGGTAGCACAACTGTCCGCTCCTGAGCCAAAAGAGGACAAATAAACAACAAATAAACAACGCTCCGATTCTGAGGAAAAATGAAGTCACCAACACTCCGCTGCTGAAACGCGTCTGAGACGCTTCCAGTGGACTTTGACGCCGAGCTAGGGACGCATCAAAAACGTGGCGCTGACGTTCCGCGCCGCAGACGGATCCAGTGGATTTTCGGGGTCATTCGCGCGTCAAGCGCAAATGATTTTATTAAGTGCTTTTTGTGCATTCGCGCGTTTGACGCGAATTCGCGTCTGCCGCCCGAGTTGAAAAATCTGAACTTTGGCATCAATTCGCGCCGCGTTAACCAATCAGGAGCCTAGCTGCTTGATGCTGTCACGTGGTGAAGTATCCGGATGCTTCAATATGACTAAATGCCTGGTCTGGTTCTAATGCACAACAAAGCAAATATTTTATCACATAAAACTTGATTTCAATATATGAGACATTCATTTTGTATTGAATGCTATTTATTCCATATCTAGATTATATGAAATATTATTCTAATGTAAAGACAACCAACATACTACAGTGCATAAGTTCGTGTCTGGACAGTGGTGTGAGAGAGAAAAAATACGCCGCTGTTCTGCTCTCCAGAGCAAATACAGAGCGGTGACTCTCCCGATGCATGCTCGATCAAAATAAAAAAGATAGCCGCCAACGGGTTTCGAATCAGACGCGCGTAAATTTCGCTTCAAACTTTTGTTTTTACGCGCGCCAGTTTCACTCTTGACGCGCGAATTAACACAAAGTGGTCAAGCGTCAAACTAGACGCGGTAGACGCGAATTTGACGCGCTATTCGCGTCCGGTGTGAACGCACAGTAAGACACTCTGGACGCTACTAGCGTTGCCACTCCCATTATTTGGGGATGCGCAGCTTACACACGACTTCGAGCCAAATCTGGCCGAGCAAGTACATCTCACTGCACCGGCAACCAGTTTGTGCATCTAAAATAGTTTCTTACATTTGCAAAATTAGCCTTTAGCAGACATAAGCCTTTAAATAAAAATAAAGGCCCATATTGTATAAAAATGTTCACGAAACTAAAGTAAATTGTTTACAAAATGTACGATTTTGTTAATTTATTTGATTAGGTTACATTCTCATATCTATTTATTTTGTTCTAATTTCACAATTAATAATCAATCTCAAGGTGTACTGCACGATTATTTTGTAGTGTGGTTCATTTGGTCAAGTGTACTAAAATAAACATTCACGTGTGTACCTTACTTCTTCTCACCGCTGATTCCTGATGGTATAGAGGACAATTACTCCGAGTCGCCCCCTGTCGTTTCACAGAGTAGTATAACGGCGAGCGCTTCAAGTATAAATGCCCCCCACACACACACATTTTTGGACATTTCATGTTTATTTACTTTAATAAATAGCCTACACCACCTGACATCACTCCCACTGTGTCTGTCGTTTGCTCCTCCCGCCACAGTAGATTTTTTTAATATATTTAACAAATTGAAAAACATTCAAAATATAAATACAACCTTCTCATGCTCAATGTTACTAAAATAACACTGGCATTGTCTACTTATAGAGATTAGAAGTGTAATTTGAC
Source organism: Meda fulgida (assembly GCA_030578275.1). Lineage (NCBI taxonomy): Eukaryota > Metazoa > Chordata > Actinopteri > Cypriniformes > Leuciscidae > Meda > Meda fulgida. The sequence goes on along the minus strand of CM060632.1, from coordinate 5,848,707 downwards.
ATACTTGCATATATATTTGAGAGATCAAAGCTTTCCATATGGGCTTAAAAGTCAAATGAACTTTCTCATTGGTGTAGGTGGAAGAAAAGGACAAAAAAAGCTTTATCAGATAACAGAACCATGGAAACAACAGACTTGTATCAAAGCTGTTTGTGACAATAGGCCTACTACATGATCTCACATATGGGCCGGTCTATACAGACATAAAGGAACGGCCAGAGGAACTCAACACTGAAGCAGGTCGACACGAATGAACTGGTGGTGAATTATTCCTCTTCTCAAATCAGTCAGAGGAACATTAAAGAAGAGGCCGCTTTGAGGTACAGTATTTTAAACACAATTGTTTAATTTGATACAAGTGCATGTGTTCACAGTAGATTATACACAAATGTGCTATTTAAGAATGTGGCAAAAATGTGCTTTTATTCGAGTGAAAGTTTGGACATAATGAAAGTTTGGACATATTTATAAAACATATTTATATAACAGTTCATTCAATACAGATAAAGCAGCTTCACATTAATACACAGGAAATAACAGTGTTAATGTTTTACAATTCATCAATTATGAAAAAAAGCAGCTGTACAGTTGGAGTGAGTATTACTTAAAACATAAAATGTTATACTTAAAAAGAAGAAGTAGATGCATTCAGAATATGCAGAAATATACCTGCAGTACTGTGCATACTCCGTAAACAAGACACCTTTTAAACCAGGACACAAACGTCTCGCATTTTTCGTAATTATAACTGTGGTGTCATTATTTTATCTGATATCTATACAGACGCAAACATGATGCAGAAATATTTGCATAGCTTCCCTCTCACACATGCAATTCCTTGTGTAAAAAGTTCACCGTACTTTAAAAAGTATCTTCCGTACTACAGGAACAATATACTGTTCTCTATAATGTTTCAAGCGATTTCCCCAAATTCAACTGAAAATGCAACTTTTAATGACTTCTGCAGTCTCAAAGTTATTCGACCCCTTCATGGCAAGCATTTTTAGTAGATCACCCTTTTGCTGCTATAATAATAAACTTTATTTTCTGTAGTGCCTTTAAAAGTCACATCTCAAAGCTCTTCACAAAAATAAGAAAAATAAAAGAAATACAATAATATAAAAGAAATGCATTCATAAAAGTGAAGTACATTCAGATATACAATACAAAAATAAAATAAAATGTTATCAAAATTAAATAAAAATAGTATAGGAAAAAATAGAAGTAATCAAATAAAACCCCTAAAAAACTATGTTTTGAGGGAAGATTTATAAATGCTAAGAGATTCTGCTTGCCTAATGTCAGAGGACAGAGAGCTCCATAATTTTGGAGCAAATGAAGAGAAAGCCATATCACCCATTTATCTTAAACGTGTTGGTGGGACAGTTAAATGACCAGCTTCGGAGATTAAGAGTTCTGACAGATACTGAGTCAAACCATGCAAAGTCCTATATGTAAGCATGGGAATGTTAAAATCTACACGAAGCCTGTGTAAGGACTCCAAAATAGGAGTGATATGTGATCAATGCAAGAATATACAATAAAATGAATTATCTTTATAGCCACTGTAAATGACAGCATAGGACACAGTCTGGTAATGTTTCTAAGGTGAAAAAAAAAAAACGTTTTGACAGTATTCTGGAAATGAGGATGAAATGTTAAATTAGCATAAAATATCACGCCCAATTTTTTTTGTATATCGCTTGAAACTCTAAGATAAAGACATCCATTAATGCGATATCGCTTTAGATTACAGCCCGGAAAGTACCTTGTAATTAAAGCAATTTTACAGTGTAATCTTTGGTAATTATAGTGTACCTATAACGTACTTACAATATAAATATACGGGAACAATATGTCAAGTTTGGGGAATAAAGGGGTAACAACCAGGAGAATTAAAAAAATATTTATACTGTAAGTATTATAGAACTAAGGTGTACTTATTCTACTATTATGATATAACAATCTTACATTTGGGAGCAATTTAGCAAGAACATACACTGCATACCTTTTTGAAATAATGGTGAACCAGTACATACTGTATAGCCTTTTTTAAAAATAACAGGGTACATATCTATGCATTTATAAAGTAATCTTTTTAACAAAAGTGCACTGAAAACAAAAACTATTGCAACTTTTGCTTAAATATTGGGGAAAGATACTCTTGTTTCATGTAGTGGTGCTTGTTACCCTCTTGTTCCAAGTAGTTACAGGGTAAGTACAATACAAATGCACATACACAATCTAATATCACTGACTCGGAAACCTTTATTTATTATACAAGCACCACTTACCCTGTAACCACATCAAACAAGATTCTTGCATTGAAACATGTTAGCCCAAACTTAAATGTCTGCACTTTTGCTATCAAAAAAAAAAAATGTATAAATGTATGTACCCTGTCATTTTTTTAAAAGGCTATACAGTATGTATTGGTACACAATTATTACAAAAAGGTTTGTTCTCGTTAAATTGCTCCAAAATGTAAGATTGTTATATCATAACAGTAGAATAAGTACCCCTTAGTTCTATAATACTTACAGTATAAATATTTTTTTAATTTTCCTGGTTGTTACCCCTTTACCCCTTATACTTACATGAAAGTACTTTATAGGTACACTATAATTACAGAAAGTTACACTGTAATTTCCTCTTCATTACACAGTAGTTTCCAGGCTGTAATCTAAAGCGTTACCACTAATGCAGTTTCAGTTCTGTGGAATTGACAGAAGCCCGATTGAAGGGCCTCAAAAAGATTGTTTGCAGTAAGATGAGAGTACAATTGAGAAGCAACAATTTGCACTAAAAGTTTGGCAAAGAAAGCAAGATTTGAAATATGACAAAAGTTATTAAGATGATAAAGGCCTGTGTTAGTTTTTTTTTTTTTGGTACAGGGGTAATTTTAAATGCTGCTGGCACAACACCAGTGCACAGGGAGTCATTTATAATACTCAAAGTAACAGGACGTAGGGAAGCAAAACATGATTGAAACAGAAAAGTCGGTATAGGATCATTAATTGAAGTGGCAGCTTTCATTTGTGAAACCTCATAGCTAAGAGAATGAAAGTCCAGTGTGGAGACATTTGAAAGAGAGGCACCAGAAAACTTGAAATATTTAAAGAAGAAACAGATGAGGTAGTGATAGTGATAATGCATTGCATTTACGAATACACTCAATCTTCGAGCTGAAGAAATCAAGAAACCTGTTACAAAGGTGAGTTGAAGCTGGGACATTTGAGAGACTGTCACATTTGAGCAGCGTGTTAATGGAATGAAACTATTGTCTAGGGTTTCTTTTATTATTTACAATTATCTGTGAAAAGTAATCAGACCTGGCCGATACACTCAACCTTACATTCTAGTAAGTGGTTTTTCCAGGCCTGGGGATGAACATTGAGGCCAGACACACGCAACCTACTGTATGCTCCATTTTACCACAAGACGCAGGTCATCATTATACCCGAGAGCAGAAAGTACAAAGGAAACGGATCGCGATTTTAAAGGAGCAAATGAGTTCAGGCCAGTCAAACTAACAGAATTGAACATAGAAACGTTGTCCTCCAATGCATCAGATGCAGAAAAACAACTAAAGAAGAGTCAATAAAATTAGTGAAATCAGAGGGCTCAATAGATCTAGGAAATGTTTGTCATATTAAAAAAGATAGGCAGATGATCAGACAGCCCTAAATCAGAGGTGGACAACTGAGACACAAATGAACAATTAGAAATCATAAGATCTATGGAGTAAGGTATAAGGTCAGTCTTATGTGTAGTCCATGAGCTGGTTACAAATCAAAGCACTCCAATATAGACAAAAAGTCGTTTGTTATTGTAGAGTTGTTGTTTTTTTTTGTCCATGTGGATATTAAAATCACCCAGGATAAAAGTTATCCCAAATTTGAGGCACAACAAAGACAGCATATCTGCAAATTCTGATAAAGTCTTTATTTGTCTTTGGAGGCCTGTTCTTTACTCACTGATTATTAAAACAGTGATTTAAAATGCACTTCAAAGTAAATCTTTTAATTTGACATTGCAAAGTGCACCTTGTGTAACGTGAACCGTGAAAGTGTTCTCTCTTTAAGTGGCCTTTTATTACATTAATATTATCTGCAAGTACAGTAAAGATTTAAAGTGCCCATTCAAAACAATTAAGGCACAAGCTTCTGTCTGATATGCAAAAGTTGTCATAGTGTGGTTTATATGATTTTTAATTTCACTGCATCTGTCTCTTTCGTCTCAAGGTCAATCGTACAGATATGATTTACGACACGGATAACGACTCTTATAATAATAGTGCTGATTATGACTTCGATGATGAAGCAGCGCCTTGTATCCTGACGGGGTACAACAAGGATGAAGTGACCATCCAAACGTACATCTACTCCCTGATTTGTGCTCTCGGCCTGGTGGGCAACGTTTTGGTCCTCGTAACGTACATCTTCTACAGGAAAGCCAAAACCATGACCGATGTCTTCCTGGTTAACACAGCATTGGCGGATCTCCTCTTCGTCGTGGCCCTTCCGCTGATCATATACAACGAACAGTACAATTGGAGCATGGGCACATGGGCCTGTAAGTTTCTGAGAGCCGCCTACAGCATTAATGTGTACAGTAGTACGCTCCTGCTAGCCTGCATTAGCGGCGACCGCTACATCTCCATCGTCAAAGCCACGCGATCCATCCGAATTCGATCGCAAGCTCGAGCGTACAGCCGCATCATCTGTGGGGTCATATGGCTGCTCGCATTCATTTTGTCTTCGCCTACGTTCATATATTACAAGATGGAACAGAACGAATGCGTCAACATCTTTGAGAAACCTCAAACCGCCATGCTAATGAAGATCCTGATTCCCAGCATGCAGATGCTCATCGGGTTCTTGGTGCCGTTGATGGTCATGATATTCTGCTACTCGTGGACCATTGTGACGCTGCTCAAGGCAAAAACCTTCCAGAAGCACAAGGCGGTTCGAGTGGTTTTGGCTGTGGTCTCTGTTTTTGTCCTCTGCCATCTGCCTTACAACGTGGCGCTCCTCGTCTACATCAGTAAACTGTTCACCGAGAGACACTGCAAGGACGAACAGCTGACTCTGATGACGCTGTCCATCAGTAGGAGCATAGCTTACCTTCACTGTTGTTTAAATCCCATCCTGTACGCCTTCATTGGGGTTAAATTCAGGAGCCACTTCTGTCAGATCCTACAGGACTTGCGGTGCCTGGGGAAACGGTACATTTACTCGGGACGCTCCTCTCAGCAGACCTCTGACTTGTACGTATCTGCAATGAAAACCGTTGTTGAACACAATCATGACAACCAATCGTCATTTACAATGTGAGATAACATTAGGGTGATTGCTGTGGGGTTGTCCTCAAGAACGCAGTGAATGATTCTGTGTATGATTTACCAAGTACTGTTATATGCTAAATATTTTTACCATTAGTTATTGCATTAACTAACATTATAATGAGCAATACATTTGCTACAGTAAGGGATTATTTACATCCAAGAATATGTTTAATAATCTGTTAATGTTCTATTCATTGTTAGTTCCAGTCATCTAAGGTTCATTAAATTATATTAACATACAACTGTTGATTTTAAAATAATGCATTAGTAAATGTTGCAAGTAACATGAACTAAGATTAAGAAGTGTTTTGTCATTGTTAACTAACTTTATTGTAAAGTGTTGCAAAACTTTCTTTTGAATTAGTGATTTGAAAAATATGCGAAATATTTTTGGATGTAAGCAAAATGTTGTGATGTTTTCTTCATTGTCTTATTCAAATGTGTTTTACAGTAACTTTACTGTGGGCCGACTTCTAAAGCCCATGTCTGATTTGCAAGGCAAATGTTTAGCAGCCTTGTCAACAATGTGGTATTAAACCATACGAGTCTAGAAATGTGTGAAGGTAAAAATGTCTGTAGCTTGTAAATGGCTCGATATAACATTTTATTGCAATATACAAAACATGCTTTAACAAGAAAAAACATTTAAGCATTATTAACCCTAAAGCCTAATGTACCAAATTCGATACTCAATTTATAAGGCCTGTACATGATCAACATGATCAAAACTTTGCTGAAAACCTGTTGCACACAATCTACTACATGCCTTCTGTCGTCTGATTGATAGTTTAGACTTTTTATATAGTTTAGTTTTACAAACATGCCCCTCAGCTCGTGCTTCACGTGTCTTCTGCTGCGAAATCTGCACCGATTGTTATAAAGTAAACATGAGAATAACTTTTAAATTGTAAGTAATATTTCAAGATGAACTCTTACTGGACAGAAGCAACTCAGGTTTACTTGATCTATACATATTTATTTATAAAAATCGTGTTCAAATGTGAGTATCAAATATGATCATCAGGCTTTTGAGGAAGGTTTATTCGTTCATCTCTCAATTATCAATGTATTTGATGCATTATATGTTTTGAAATGAAGTTTTTATTATAAAAATAAGCATTTAAATTTCATCTTACTAGACATATTATTGTGAGATATACAGCTGATATTTATATGCATTTTATGTAAGTATCTGTTATACTGTTATAAAGATCTCATTGATTTACATTACAAGCATCATCATTTCATCTTATATTTTGCCTATATAAATATCAGCATCTGCACCAAATTGCACATATTGGTTCAGTTTGAGCCTCTGAATAAAATTGAAGTGTTTTTTCCTCCTCGAGTTTGAGCTCCATATTCTCACTATATCAGACTATAGCCATAAAAGCCCATTATATAATAAATATTCAACAAAAAATATATTTTGTCTAAAGGTTTTAATAAATAAAAAAAAAAAGATGACTTTTATTTCTGACTATTATTGCCTGAGTTGTTGATTGAACAATAAAGTTTCACTGTGTATAATCATGAAACTGTGACAGTGCTCAATGAGATCTGCTGGACAGGTTTGTGAAATTGATTTACCATCTATGGGACTAAATAAACAAATGACATTACATTTGACATACATTTAAGACTATAATCATTGTCCAAAATTAGTTTTCAAAATCTGACCTTTGACCTTTTTTAGGGCGCTGTTATATATAACTGACTTTTTAGGGTAAATTATTTTTGACAAATTGTCTGAAACTTCACACACTTACAAATGTGCTTTCACTATCTGAAAAGTAGTTATAAGGTCTTAGTGTTTAAAAAAAACATTAAAAAGCTTTATTAACATTCCATTTTATCTTGTGCTACTATATTTCATTTAAAACTTATGTGAAAATGTCAAAATCTTGACACAAATTCAGATGCAACTTCACTGCCTGGGAAGTAGTGAAACCATATCTTAGTGTTTCAAAAAAACAAAACCTTTAAAATCTTTAACATTGTTCCAAATCAATGATTTGATAATCAACAAGACTCTTCTCTTTCAGTGTAGCCCACACGTTTCACACGTAACTCGATTTTGACCTATTTAGTCATCCTTTTTGGAGCATTTGGTTGTAGTATGTTTATTCATCAATACTTTCTGGAAAAGGTACATCTTTTCCTTTCTGTCTTCTAACATTTCTGCCAGAACTGAACAATTGTGCAGCAACACACTTTTATGTGTTTTATGTGAAAGGACTTTTATGCATAACACAGATTTATTGGTCTTTGAGTTTTTTTAATTACAAAATACAAAAATGACCAAACACTTTAGAAAACATTTGGATGTACAATATATATATACATTTTTCCAAAATTAATGTATATGTATTTCCTTGTCTAAAATGAACTCACAATAGAGACCAATAGCACATGGCTAATGGATGTTAATTTTCTTACCAGAGGCGGATGACATATGATAATGCTAAACTGTATTTATTTTTTGGTTGAATATTATTTTCGTTTTTTTTATTGCATTTTCTCTGTGGCATTTTTAAATGACGATCCACCATATAGGGTAAACAATGTTGTTTTGTAGCATTGTAGAACTTTTTGGAGCTTTGACTCTTCCTGTGGAGTCTTAGACAGGGACTTTTGGCCTGTGGCCCTCTATCTAATCATATCTTCACAAAGTATGCATAGGGGCCAATGACACACTTCTTCTTCCTCTGAATATGTACATGCATGGGTTTACTGAAAGTAGTGGGATGATTATCTAAACCTAACTAAATGGGCCAGAGAGCAATAAACGTGTATACAGAAAAGCAAATAAATGAAACAACATGGCTTGAACCTGAGTAACATCATAACCATGAAAGCAGGAAATATTATAGGACGAAAACCCGACTGGAGAAAGAGGCTTTTCAACCGTCGCTACAAAACAAGTTCTCTTTTCAGTTTATTTATCTATTTAAATAATGCTTGTATTTAAATTATGCTTGGCTCATTTCCTCATACTACATCAGCAAACACACTGCATTTGCATACATACACAGCATCGTAAATCCCCTAAACAGTTTTATTAACATTTAGTTTCTAGGTCGAGTAACTGAAATATTATTACAGATCAAAACAGCGGTTTTCTATGTGAATATATTGTAAACTGTAATTTATTCCTGTGATCAAAGCTGAATTTTTTAGTGTCACATGATCCTTCAGAAATCATTCTAATATGATGATTTGATGCTCAAGGAACATTTCTGATTATTGTCACAGTTGAATACAGTTGTGCTGCTTTGTATTTTTGTGAAAAACCGTGATAGGTTTTTTACAGGATTCTATAATTAATAAAAAGTTGATTAGAAATGTAATATTTTTGTAACACTGTAAATGTCTTTACCGACACTTTTGATCAATATAATACATCCTTGCTGAATTAAAGTATTCATTTATTTCTTAAAAAGAAAGTCTAGGATAGACTATTTTAAGGTGCCCTTGTTGTGTAATTATATAAATAAGTACTAATATTTATTAACAACATGCACTTACTTTACTGTTATTACTAAAGTATGCATAAATACAAGCAAGCAACTAACCCTGATCATGTATATTAAGTACATGTAAGATGTGTAACAGAGACACTGTAAAATAAAGTGTTACCAAATTCTTATACTGATCCCAAACTGTAAACCGTAGTGTTAATTAGTCAAATTTTCACCATTACCTTTAATAGTTTCAATGATCCTGTGGTGTTTTTGTATAAGTATAAATAATAGTTTCTCTCTAGGAGAATGAAGTGAAAAAAACAAGACTTTTTTTTGACTTGGCTATGATAAATTATTCAGCAAGATGTTCTGTGATAAAGACTTTATTATTTTCCTCAGACAAAGAGAAGGGAAAGAAATACAGAACACATTTTGTTTCAGTACATCGCTTGTGAACAGCTGTCCAGGAAACCTTTGTAACATGCTAAGAGTTACATCAGCAAAAAATAGGAACTGAGTTGTTTTTTGTAAAGAGAGCTCCTATTCTGAATATGAATAAACTTAAATTACGAGTGCAGCATTACTTTACGCTTGTGGTACATGGAACTCATTTGAAACACAGAATCAGTGACGTATGTGGGGAGAATAGGGCATATGGAGAAAAACAACATATCGGTCCAGGAAACGAGCAGGTATCGGGTTTGAGGTCTGGGAGCCGTGAGAGCGTGTAGCATGGCATTGATAACCAAAGTGCAATCCTTAAACCCGGAAGCGCACACTGAGTGGAAATATTCACATGCCATCTCAACGTATTTCTGGTTGAACTTTCGTTTACGTGCATCGTCAAATCCATCCCATATGTCTTGCGGCGTTTTCTTGCGCAGAATGTTTGTGGATCCAGAAAAATTTCCTGGTTGAATAATGCTGACCTACAAAAAAAATACAAAAACTATTCACCATGTTCAATGTTCTATTTGTAATGGATACTTAATCAAGAACTAGATTATGGCATGTTTTAATTATATTATTATTACTATTTCTTTTGGTTCATTTTGTGTAGAAATTGTCAAATGGCAAATACGGTTGAATTTAAAATATTGATTTATCTTGATTTATGTGATTTACAGTAGTGGCCAAAAGGGGATATTTGTTTTTAATGACCCTTCAAGCTCGGTTAAACCATTAAAATATAAGGAAAATATTTCATATATAAATATATATATATATATATATTAAATATGATTGAAGAACAAAACACGTAACTCAGTAAAGGTATTTATCTGACAATTTATATATATATATATATATATATATATATATATATATATATATATATATATATACACACACATATATATATATATACACACACATATATACACACACACACATATATATATACATATACACACATATATATATACATACATATATTATATATATATATATGTATATAAATGTGTGTATATGTATATATATGTGTGTGTATATGTATATATATGTGTGTGTATGTATATGTATATATATATGTATATATATATATATATATATGTGTGTGTGTATATATATATATGTGTGTGTGTGTGTATATGTATGTATAATATATATATATATATATATAAAGTATAGCTACATGTTTTATTTTATTATGCAAAAAAAAAAAGCATAGAAAAACAGAAAGCTCACAGGAAAAAGCATAAATTGACTAGAACATAATCAGTTATCAATGTTTTCTCTCATTTTTGAATGTGATCAGAATTTCTTTGTATGACAGCCTGGCCAGATATTATGTCAGCACAAACTGGAATATTTCATATCGTTATTATCACAAATAAAACAATTGACTCCAAGCACAACTACGCAATATATTTTAACACATTTGTAATAATATAATATTTGAGATATCTTAATATTTTTGAAGATGTCCATTTTCCAAGGCCAGACATTACTTTTGGCCACTTCTGTCTCTTCAGTTTATCATTATGGTTTGCCTGAGAAACGCTTGCTGTCTGATGAAAGCCTTGAAGTTGGATGAAACTACATTGTTTTAAAGAAATATAGTTGAAATTGATTTTTTGTGTTGAACCTTCTCAACAGTTAGTTGAGCACCTGATTTTAAATTTTGGTCTATTTGTAATGAATAAAATAATATAAAAATACAAACAGTCCACTTAGGCCAGTGCATGTGTGAGTTTCTAAGGTTCCTTTGCCAGCACGGATCAGTCTTTACCTTAACTCCAAAACTGGCCATCTCTACTCTCAAGCAGTCTGCGAATGCTTCCAGTCCCCGCTTCGAAACACTGTATGCTCCCATGTTCAGACAATTGAAGAAAGAAAAGAGACTTGACACATATAACATACGACCTAAGAAGGAATTATGAAATTAAAGGAAGTAGTAAGTTATCACATAACACTGTCAGAAAAAGCTGTCAGTGGGGCAGCACGTATTTGACTTTGAATTATTGACTTATTTACCCCTAAAGGGTGCATATTAGTAGCTTAAAGGTACAAAATATTACCTAAAGTATTACAATTAGAATACCTAAATGGTACAAATTAGTGGTTGGCCGATATTTGGCACTTTTAAATTATTGGCCGATAAGCTTTTTTAAGTCTCGGAAGCTTTTATTTTGACAGTGCTAGGAACGGCTGCACACGAGCACAGATGTGATCTTTAAAGTCAGCATGAAAAGGAAGTCTTTGTGACGCATGTCCGAGTAAAACGGCTTCAGGAACAAGAACAGATGTAGGGCGGGGCTTGATTTTGATGGTCAAATTGCTTTTTTTCCTTCCTTTTAATTCATGTTTTAACAGTTTCTTCATTTGTGAAAAAGAATACACTACAGTACAATACAATTACAAAATCAAGAAGTGACCAAAACATAAATCTGTTTATTTTGCTTTGACTCATTTTTAGTAAAGCACAAATTATATTTCATATTGATTCATTTTACAATAACTATTTCTAGTTTAGTAAATCTGTTAAATAAATCATTTTCATTGCAGCTATTTTTATGCATGTTATTTAAATTAAATGGTGTAGTATCACATATATCGGCTTTATAAAAAATCAATTTCTGCAACCATTAATAAAAATGACCTTTTGAAAGGATGCCACCCTAGAGACAGCTTCAGTATATATTTTTTCCTGAGACTGAAGGAATACATCAATCAACAATGACTTTAGTACATTATTATAGGTCAGAATAGAAGGCATCAATGACCTTTGGATGCTCTAATGAGTGACAAGAATGGGATGGTGACTCTGATGGCACCAAACAGGTTCACATCAGCCATCTTCTGGAAGTCCTCAGCGCTACTCCACTCCGTCTCTCCCCAATCACTGATGCCAGCGTTGTTTACAACAGCATAGAGACCTGACAATGTACAACAGTATAGAGAGAAAATGGCTTTTCATTTTTGACATTTTAAAGAGGCCGCCCTTTTACAAAGTCTTGATTTTGTTTTTGGGGTCTGCTTGAATAGATTTTCATGCTTCATGCTTTCATTTTCAAAAACACATTATTATTCCCATATACTCCATTATTGCAGCTCCACTCTTTCCAGTGTCAGTAAGGGGCGTGTTTCCCGTACAACAACGTAACTCGCTGCTTCACTGCCGTATACGATACATCGTTGAAGAAATCAACTAGCTAGTCACGACTGTTTCTTGAAACCGTATTGTCACAGATTGGTAGTTGAATCACGTTGGTTAATGACGTCACGCAGGTGGTGGAGTAATAACTTTTTTTAATGAACCTGTTTGAGATTTAAATTAATGCTAGATTAATGCTGTTTTGCTATAAATTACAGACATGGCATCTGAGGACTATTCCTCATTGTTCAGTTACTTTGCTTTATTTCCCGATTCAATCATAGGCTTGTTCTTGCGTACTAGAGCACATTCGCACATGCGCACTCTTCAAAAACCCAGCTTTAAATCTCTTGACAAACTAAAAGACATAAATGACATTTGTATGTATTCTAAATAAAAGATACAGATTGTACTGAATGTCAGCTTGCTTATTTTGCTCAAGATAAGGATTTATTGAGTCCACATGTCATGCAAACAAGAAACTCTGCTTCTAATCACAGGTTGAGAGCTATAGTTTCAAACACACAACTTTGCGATGCTGTTTTTAAAATTTCATTGTAACTATGGTTTCACAGACTCGTTGAACTGCTGATAACGACGGAACTTGTGACTACACTTGGCTTACGATGCTTTCGGGAAACACACCCGTTTAGTTCCTGTCTCTGTGAAGCTCCTCCTTCTGAAAAGCACCCTGTGCTCTGATTGGTCAGCTGAAGCAGTGTGTTGTGATTGGTCAAGCACTTTGAGTGTGTTTGGGAAATGTCCCGCCCCGTACTATAACCGCCAGTTTCAACACACTACTAACTAAACCAGGCCCGCCCCTTTATTCTGCGTATGACTATGAATTATTTAAATCAGGAATATTGTGACATGTTTGTTCCTGGAAGAAACTCAAGACTACAATGGAAGCGTTTTAGAGATTTCAGAAACAGTGACACTGGTGTAGAGAATCATATATCTTTGTGCTTTGAAACTTTGCAGAGCTTTTTCATGCTCATACAACATTACACACCAAATATGAACATGTAAAAAGGCGTAATAGGTCGTCTTTAAATACCATTATGCCTTATGATATTAATAATACAATTTGAAGTGTTTAAGTTACCTTTCTTTGGCAAGTTTGCTTCCACAAAATCTTTGGCCAAGCTTACATGTTCATCTTTGGTCACATCCAGCTGGAGTACCTTCATACGGTCAGAGCCTTCTTCAACCAGACTCTGAGCTCCGGGACCGTCAGGGTATAAACATCCAGCAAACACTGTGAAGCCCATGCTGTCCAGTTTCTTTGCAAGGTGATGTCCAAATCCACTATCACAACCTGTAACTAACACTGCCCGGCCAACTCCATCAGACAAGCCATTTCCCGACTGGCGAACTGCGTTAGCCAGGAGAACGAAGCAGAAGACGAGACTAAAATACATGCATATGTGATCCCCCAAACAGATGTAGGAGATGAGCAGGACAGTCATGCTGAGTAAAACTGGCTTCATTGTGAATTAGGAACTCAAACTCAACCATTCACAAGCTCTGATTGAGAAACCTAGGAATAGACAAAACAAAAATAACTTGTTTAAATAACAACTGAAATTAGTACTGATATCCAGGTGGATTAAGGAATCTCACAATTATTAGCAGTTGCATAAGAAGACTTAACCATGCAGAAATGTTACAATACAGTTCATTTTTATTTTATCGTGATTTATCCTTGAGGTAACAGTGTTCTCACACACACACACACACACACACACACACACACACACACACACACACACACACACACACACACACACACACACACACACACACACACACACACACACACACACACACACACAACCATAACCAGGTCATGCACAAAAAGACAGATTGATCCACTGATTAAGAGCTGCGATCGGTTCATTTACTGTAAATTACATGGAGTGATTGAAGATAATCTGCAGATAAACAGACAAACGTTCCAATTCGATTCTTGCATTTTTTTTAAAGGAAGATTGACAACCTTTCACATGCACATTGATAGATTTAGAAAATTTATTGCTATTTATAACTCTTAAAAATCTACGATACAATACAATATTGGCAATATTTTTTAGAAAATAAAATAATACAAAGCCTAACTGGGAGGCTAATTCGCCATGGGTTCCTTCAGGAGATTTCCTATAGGATATTAGAAAGGCAGTTTTTGATTTAGGAGTAAAATACGGACTGTGGCTAACATCACTACAAAACACTCACTGTACTGGAAATAAGGACGACAATGGTTGTCCATCTTACATCTTCAAAAGTTTTTCTTAATACCTTTTTATATAAACTGAATTTCTGGTTGAACTAACCCTTTAATTTAGGCCCCCATGAAAACCATTTTATTTTCCCCTAAATTCTGTTTTTCCCCTGAATTCTGTGTTTTATGACTGAATACAAATTTACATAAACTTTAACAATTTAATAAAGCTTTTAAAATGTAAACAAACTAAAACATTACAATTAATTTATAACAAAACATTGCATTTTTTTGTCAAATAGTAGGCTACAGTTTATTATACATAATATATTTCTGAAGTTAAACCAGACTTTTATTTTGATGGTTTGTCGTGAAGATCTTTGTTTCATTGTTGTTTTTCTCTCAAATGAAACTGAATGAAATTGAAAATCTTGTGAAGTGACTCTGGAGATGAAGTTCGTGTGCTTATTGAGACAGACGCTGAACACATGAGTGTGAGTTTGTGTTTTCATCCACACAGAGACACGCATAAATCACTTAACGTTTGTAGCGTCATGCACTGACTGGCTGTTGTCGCGTTTATTTCTGCTGATAGAATAATTAATATCGAGTAAAAATGTCCAGAGCTTATTTATCATTTTCATCGACGTCAATTTGATCGCAATCTCAATATGGTAGCCTCGTTTATCACACAGACCTTTAGGTTTTACAGTTTATTTTACAGGCTAGGTGCTTTTAGATTGAATCTTAAGCTGCAAATAAAACAATACTGAAAAAGTGGCTCTTCCGGTCACTTACTCACCATCCGCCTCCTAGCTTTGCTGTTCACTGTGTCTGAACGTCATTTACAGGCTTAAACTAAATAGGCCTATATGAGGATCAAATTGTGAGCCCTAAGTGTAGGCATCTGAAAGCAGCCTTCAACAAACTAAGCTAAACGCCTCGTTTGCTCTTCTCTCCTCCCGAGTGCAAATTAAATTCAAACACTAGGATGCGCTAGAGAGCATGCCCGGAAGTCGGCTCGTTTTAAATGGATTCTTTTTAACTTATTTTTTTTAAGGGCTGTGTCCGAAATCGCCCCCTATAATAGAGCACTAGTTGAGGGGGCAGCCAGTGGTGTCTGAAAAAGTGCACCCATTCAATCCGATAATGCACTGCAAAAATGAGTGTACAACCAATGTACACTGGGTGCGTTCCACTTCTGAAGTTCCCTAAGCACTTCCCTTCGGGGCAATCCTTGCCAAAATTTTGAAGTGAGTTCCACTTTGGGAGGCAAGTGGGCGAGGGAAGTTTATGTTATTATAAACAGACATTATAAAGGCAGTCATGATAGGCCCGTGCCTTTGATTTTTACAGAGGGAGCGACTCTGATGTACACTTCAAGCAGCTCTATATCCCACAATTCAACTTTGATGTCACAGCAGATCGCGCTTAACTGTAGTGTATGATATATAAATTACTTTTTAGAATTAATAGTGTATAATATATTAATTATGTTGAGATACAAAGTTTATGCTATTTATATATATTTTTTTCCTTTGTGTAATTTTATTTTTCTCCAAAAGGTCACCTAGCCTATAGGATTTTATATATTTTCTCCATGAACTTATATTAGAATGGTGCATAAAACAAATTCATAAGTAAAAAAGGGGTTTGAATAATAAATCAGCTCCATAGTGAATTCCAAATGATCAATGAACAAGTTCCGCCAATAATGGGGACTCGAGTGAAGGGCATAAAAATGGAGTGGAACACAGCCACTCAACCACAGACATAATAAATACATAGACGCCCTATTGGCCGCTGGAGCGTACGTCAACGGCGCCGCCATGTTGGGGATGGCAACTTTCCCATCCTCTCATACCGGGAATTGAGAAAAATGCCTGTTTCGTGTGCTGTCTGCGGCTGTAGGCCTACAAATCGCCACACAATTGAAAACAGCTTTCGAGGAATTACCTTTCCCAAGCAAGAACAAACGTTTGTTTTTGGTTCTATTTGGTCATGATTTAATTAGTAATAATAGTAACATTCAGAGGATACATTTAAAAATACTACTGTTATTGTGTCACAAAATGTAGTTTTAGTACTGTAGTATTATTAATAAACTATATACTATTATCAATATTTTATGATTTTATTATTGTTCTTATGATATTATAATTATACTATTCATTACTATTTTATTTGCTGTATACTATTAGTTTATTTTTTGACTAAACTATTTAATATTACTTCTCACTTTGTAATATTTACTATTTGTACCATAACATTATGTATTATAAAGGATCCATCAGTTATCTTTGTTATTGCTAAAATCAGGTCAATCACAGAAAATGCTTTTCTCCACAATGAGAAAACTTAAATTATATCTCAGTATTGGGGTCTTCCCCATTCTTATCCAAGAATAAAGAGCCAGATAGGCCTACATGACAAGCCTGAGCTTTGACCATTATTTAAAAAAATATATATTTTACAAGTCTAACTATCGAGATTTTAAACAACTAGAGATGGAACTTTTTGTACACCACATACAAACTACTGAAATCGGTTGATAAATGTAAAAACAGTTTTTGTTTTTATCCAGAAAAAAATGCATCTCACCCGTTTACTTGTATTTGATTACAGCGCAGTCTTGCCCTCCACAAAATGGCGGACCCGTTGACGGGTCGCAGCAACGTTCCAAAGTGGCCAATAGGGCGTCTATGTATTTATTATGTCTATGCACTCAACGGCCAGAGAATACCCATAATGCACTGTGATGGTCGTGGCGAATGAATTCCTGCGTCTCGCCCCATATGGTCTCGCCATGAGATATGAGATGTGCGAATTTACTCACTCGTTTTCATCCACTCCTTCAAGTGGACTAGTGGCGTTATGTAGGGAATAGTGAATGAGAGTAAAGGGGACGATTTTGAACACAGCCTATAAAGTGCTTCACACAGCGTGTTGATCGCGGAAAATTGTCATAAAATTGCCAGAGTGCCTTCTGTGTGAACGCAAACACGTCCCGGGATGTGGACCTTAACATTGCCGGGATCAGTCTCGTAAAGCGCTCCGTGTGAACAAAAGCTGTAATCAATGCCGTAAGGGGTGTGTGGTAGTGATGACACTGAAGCTGAGTTCGTTCGCCAGCTGAAACGGTACGTAATGCGCTTATTTATGCGTGGAGAGAAATCGTAGATCATAGGCAAACTTAAGACACTGCAGAGACATAACCCGTAAGATCGATGTCACAAAGTCTTTACGGGATGTGTGTGAACGCACGCACAGACGAATTCCGGGACACATTATCAGTGTATTTTCTGGCATCTCTGTGTGAAAGGGGCTAATGAACGTTAACAGATCCGACTCGTAAAGAACCAGCTCTTTCGATCTGCTCGTGATAATAGGTGTGTTCGACTTGAGGTGGCTCTGCAAAGACCGATCAGTGTATGACTTAAGCTGGTTCGGTACGTTTTCAATACAGCAAAAAGAAATAAATGCCAGTCTAGCGTGCTCATTGGCTGCCCTGCGGCAACTGCAGCAGCCTACCAGTGAGCCCGACGTGACGTCACGTCCAATGAAGGGCGCTCGCGCCTTCAACATGTCCTAGCCCGCCAGAATGGGTGTGGCTTAGCGTATATAAGTGGGGCTCGAAGGCTGAATCTCTGGTTTTCATCGACTGAAGCGAATTAGCGCTCGTGGCGTGAGCACGGCAGGTTACACAATACTCGTTCCCTCATCTAGAGAGAACCGAGGTTACGTTAGGTAACCGATTCGTTCTCTTACGAGAGGTTCTCTCATATTGCTTAAGTTTAGCTTACGCTACGGGAACCCTTTGTCAACGCCAGCATCCACTTCATGAGTCCCAGAGAAGCCTGGGGATCCCAGATAAGCGGGAATAAAACACATGTACATAAGCACTCACAGGGAATACAGAGCGGCGACGCCGATCAATGTATAAGCATATTGTCACGATATGATTTACAGAAAGTGGAGAAGAGGACTCAAGTGCAGTAAAGGATATTTATTAATAAATGAAAACAAAAACACAAAGCAAAAACCCACAAGGGGGAAAACATAATCAATGAAACATAGAACTAAACTAAACTAAACTAAACTAAACTAAACTAAACTAAACTAAACTAAACTAAACTAAACTAAACTAAACTAAACTAAACTAAACTAAACTAAACTAAACTAAACTAAACTGACAAACACAGACCAAGAACACGAAGACCATCACAAGGAACTGGGGTGACATAAGACAAAGATCCGACCAAGACAGCAAACAAGAAGAGACTTAAATAGGGAACAAATCAAGGGGGAACAGGTGGAAGAACTCAAACACTAATCAGGTAACGAGGGGGAGGGATCAAACAATGACAAGAGCACATGGCCCAACATAACAAAGACACCCATATGCAATACGAGACAGGACAGACACGTGACACATATGGCACATAACCTGACACAGTGCAGCTCAACCAGAAGAGCTGAGTCATATGAGAGTAGCCTGCGCACGATAATGCCTGGGTAGAACTGACCTCTCACTGTTAGCGTTCCTGCAAAATTTGCCTAAAACCCCTAAAAAAGGCCTACCCAAATTAAATTGCATGCTGTTCTTGAACCATTTGGAGTATATGCATGCTTTTGGTCTATTTTGAAAGGTGACACTCAGAGGTTTGCTAGACAGAATCACTGTAAGTCTTACTGGTATTGAGTAATATAACTTAGAACACACTGAAAAAGGACAAAAAAAATCCGCCTACATTTTTTTTTGTAAACAGATGCCTGCAGATAACTACAGCTGGGAGCTATTAGCTGGAAAACACAATGGGATCACAGCATGAAGCCTTACCAAGCACAGTTTAAAATTTTATAACAATACCTTAGAAAATGAGTGTTTTACACATGTTTATCTAAGTGTATGTTTAGGCGCTTCCCAAAAAAGGCCACTTGGAG
Organism: Meda fulgida; assembly: GCA_030578275.1. NCBI lineage: Eukaryota > Metazoa > Chordata > Actinopteri > Cypriniformes > Leuciscidae > Meda > Meda fulgida. Next base: position 5,829,136 of record CM060632.1, on the reverse strand, counting down.
ACTCCAAATTACCTTTTGTGACCATAGACATATAAAATGCTGCCATTCTTGAATGCTTTACTCTACAGTCATAATTTTGGGCTCGAATGAAAGGTTACACTTAGGGCTATTATATTCCTTATCCAGATTCACTGTCAATAATTGCTGACACAAAGTAACTGAAGCATAAACACATTATAGTGGGTTTTTTTTTCAATTCCTGAAACCAAACTTTCTACAAAATAGACAAAACAAGTGCTATTGTACTAAAACACTTTAATATTTGAACTCACACTATATATATATATATATATATATATATATATATATATATATATATATATACAGGTCCTTCTAAAAAAAAATAGCATATTGTGATATAGTTCATTATTTTCCATAATGTAATGATAAAAATTTAAATTTCATATATTTTAGATTCATTGCACACCAACTGAAATATTTCAGGTCTTTTATTGTTTTAATACTGATGATTTTGGCATACAGCTCATGAAAATCCAAAATTCCCATCTCAATTCCCATCCCATGAATCTAAAATATATCACAATATGCAAATTTTTTTAGAAGGACCTGTATATCATGAATAGAAATTCCGCTGGACCATGCCCACGAAGAGGCCATGCCTCTGGTGGAATGAGCCCTGGCGCCTGAAAGGGGCAGAGCGCGTAATGTAAACTCTCAGCGCCCTGACCGGGCAGAGGAGATTAACACCGCTCTCACTATCGGATGCTGGCAGAGCCGATAGGGAAATGACCTGTGCTCTGAACGGAGTCTGAACGGCCAATCACTTTAGGAACATTGCCGTGTCTAGGTTTGAGGATGACTTTTGAGTCATTCGGTCCGAACTCAAGACATGCAACGCTGACAGACAGCGTGTAAGTCCCCCGAGTGTTAGACAGATGACAGTGCGATCAGAAAAAAAGGTTTTGAGTAATAAGTATTTTAGATCCGCAGAGTCTAAAGGCTCAAAGGGGTATGCTTTCAGGGCCTCGAGAACCAAAGAAAGATCCCACATACGAACTGAAGGGGGGCGCGGGGGATTCATCCTCCTGGCTCCTCTGAGGAAGCGGATGACAAGCTTGTTCCTTCCTATTGACTTGCCGTGCGTTGATTCTGAGAACGGCTGCCACATAGACTTTAAGCGTGGAAGGGGACCTTCCCTCATCCAACAGCTCTTGAAGGAAACTAAGCAACCGCGAAACCCCACACCTTTGTGGGCCCAGGTTTTTGTCAGCGCACCATTTGGAGAACACAGACCATTTAGACGCGTAGAGCCTTCTGGTAGAAGGAGCTCTGGACTGCGTGATTGTGTTCACTACTGCGTCTGGCAGGGCAACGGGTATCCGTTGGTTAACCATACATGCAGAGACCAGTGCTCTGGATGGGTATGCCAGATGGAACTGCGAGCTTGAGAGAGATCTGCCCTCACCGGAATTGGCCACGGGGCTGTCCGTGACAGCCGCGTCAGTTCCGGGAACCAAGTCTAGTTCTCCCAATGCGGGGCTTTGAGGAGCACTGAGTGGCGCGTTTCCCTGATTCTCTTGATTACCTGTGGCAACAGAGAGACCAGAGGGAAAGCATTTAGCGGGCGGCTGGGCCAGGTTTGGGCCAGCGCGTCCTCGTTCTTCGAAAAGAACTATGGGCAGTGAGCGTTGTCTTGTGACGCAAAGAGGTCAACTTCCGCTTTGCCAAAAAGGCGTCATAGCCCCTGGACTGTTTGGGGGTGCAGGGACCATTCTCCCGGGGGAACATTGTCCCTGGACAGTTTGTCTGGGCCGTCGTTCAGGTGGCCTGGCACATGCACAGCTCTCAGGGAGCGTAAATGGTGCTGGGACCAAACGAGGAGGCGTTCTGTCAGGTTGCAGAGGTTTCTGGATCTGACACCGCCCTGGTGGTTCACGTAGGACACTACAGACATGTTGTCCGAACGGACTAGAACTTGGTGGTCCTGTATGAATGGAAGGAAGCGCTTCAGCGCGTTCTCGACCGCTATCATTTCCAGACAGTTTATATGGAGGAGTTTCTCCTGGTCTGACCACAGACCAAAGACCGGTCTGCCCTCAAAGAGAGCGCCCCAACCCGAGTTGGACACGTCTGTCGAGATGACCTTTCTGTATGAGACAGTTTCCATAATCACTCCCTGCTGGTACCAGTTGGCCGCTAACCAGGGCTGCAGAGCTGTGATGCAGCTTTGAGTCACTCTGATTCGCTCGGTGAGACACACGAGCGGCCAGCCGGCGTTGTAGAGGGCGAATGCGCAGCAAACCCAGCTGAAGTACTGCAGCAGCTAAAGCCATGTAGCCTAGCATCCTCTGGAATGTCTTCAGAGGAGTGGTGCTGCCCTTTTGGAAAGACGCGGCCAGTCGCTGAACACGGCGCGCGCACTGTGAAAGGCGGTAAGTTCAACTTACAATTGAATTGTAAGTATATTTTCGCAAAAAGCATGTAAAATTTTTGAAATATGTTGAAATATGTTAGTTTGGTGCACATCCAATGGACTGTTGAGTTTTGAACACTAATGTTAGAAAATATTTCATGAAGCTATCTGCCGATGTTCATGGTATCTGCTGAGTGCTTCGAGAGAGTCTGCCCATCAAATATACATCTGATCTGGGTAGTTAATCTAATTTTATTTTCGATTTCGGCTTCCAAGGATAATAAAAAGAAGATATGTGAGGTAAAACTATTAAAAACTAGCCACATTCGTCTAACGCATCATCTTTCCATTCACAGGGCGCTGTCATCTCTCCCTAAACCCAAACATCAGAATCAGCACTGAGCACAATCGGTGATTGTTGTAAAGTGCAGTGTCTGCTGTTTCTAAATTGCGGGACGTGTTTGATAGTAAAAAGAGCTATTAAAAGCACAATGATCAGCGCAAGAGACGTTTCCCCTGTTCCCATGGCGGCGCGCGCTCGGAAACAGTCTGCAACTAGACAAGCAAACTGTACTTTAGGTTTCGTGTGCGCGTCTAAACGATCAAATACACACGAAAATATATAAAAAATGACCGGTTTGGAGATTCACTTAAACACAGTTTATGTCTTAAATGGGAGTTAATAGTTGTGATAAAATATGTGTATCATTAGATTTGCATTCGGTCTTAAAGTGGCAGCATCTAATAAACCTGATGATTGCACCATTAATGTGAATAAAACAACTAAAAGGCAAAGAAAAAATTACTCGCAGCTCTTGGATGAATTACTTAGCTTTAATAAGGATTAGTCTTTCTATAAGAAACTATGCTGTTATTTTACATTTGATTACTTTATTTCTAGCAAATTATTATAGATACTTATATCCTGATCATAAATGGGATAGTTATTAGTTATGTGCATGTAAACACACTCATCAGATCGTATTGACCATTCAAAAATCCATCTTGTTCTCTCCTGTTAATTTTTAATTTACTAAGCAACTGGTGTCTTATATTTCAGGGACTGTCGAGCAGACCCTTGGCCTCATCAGGTTCAGGACTGAAAATGAGGATAAGTTCACCAAAAAGAAATTTGCCTCCAAACTGTTATGGGAGTGAGTGACCAGATTGTACAATTCAATAACTGATAACAATATCAATGTCTTATAATGCTCTAGCCCCCAGCTACAGTGCATTTTTACACAGCTATTTATCATATTTGTTTGTTTATAGGAAAGCAGTGAAAGACCTGGGCCTGGAAGGAAAGATTACAGGAGAGGATGGGAGGGGATATTCAAATTAATTAACCAAGCATTAATACCATTGATCAGCCCTACCAAACGTGGATGTTTTTTCCACTAAGAAACAAACATTATGTTATTTGATTGATACTGTGAAGCTGCTTTGATGCAATTTATATTGTGAAAAGCGCTATATAAATACACTTGACTTGACTTGAGAGAATGCAAGCAAGAAGTGGGAGAATTTAAAGAAGCGGTACAAGGTAATTCTTTGGATAGAGATCTGTTTCATGTCTTCATCACCTACATCTTACTTTAAATCCTTTACATGATTACATTTTGCTCCATCTTTCTCTCTCGTGTGTGTGTGTGTGTGTGTGTGTGTGTGTGTGTGATTGTTATTGTAGGACCTGAAACAACCAAAGGACCAGAGGACCCCACATCATTGTTAATGGTAAGTTGATAGGAGTAATCCTGTTCTGGATTACCTTCAAGCTGAATCTGTTAAGGAGCAGAAAAGGCACGAAGAAACAGAGGCCAAAACCGAGAGGTTTTTAAACCTCTTTGAAAAACTTGTGGACAAAATGCCCGCACAATAGTTCTGTTCTGTTGGGGTTCTGTTGTGTTCAGATGTTAAGACGTCAGATGTTGAAATGTTCAATATTGAATGTGCAATATTTTTTTGTTATTTCGATTCAGCAATGTTTGCTGACCTGCCTATTGCAAGGCATTAAAACTTCAGGTAAGTGTTCATCACTGGTTTTGTTATTTAAATTGTTCATTGTTTTTTGATATTTAAGTGTTCATTCTTTGATCAGTGCACTTTTTGAACAAACCTCTTCATGGGTCAAAGAAAATGTGAGTGTTAAAGGTTTTTGACCAATCATACCAATACACTAATTGTATGTCTAGATCACTGTAAAAGAAACCATCACCAACATGTTGTCAAAATAGAATTAAGTTTAATAGACATTTAGAGAAAATTATTAAAAAAATGAACCATATGTCCACAATAGAACAGCACAAAATAACATGTGGATGTAAAAAAAACACCCTCAGAGTGTTGAACTATTTACAATTTTCATCAGAATTTTGTAATGAGGGGCTTGTGCGTTGCTCAAGGCAGTAAGCCTGTCCCTTGTGGCATTCCCTGGTGTTTCGTGTGCCTCAGGAGCTTCTTGTAGGGGAGGTTCTGGGTCTAAGATGTCCACTGCCACATCATTGTCTGGTTCCAGGACATCTCCATTGTCCATGCAAACATTGTGCAGGAAGGCACAGGATGCTATGACCAGGGGTCCAAATGTAGGACTGACCTCCAGGGCCCTGAATAGTGTGGACCTCCAACGAGTCTTCATAATGCCAAAGGCTCTCTCCACAATGGAATGTGCCCTTGATTGATCGCAATTAAATTTTCTTTTCACCTGGCCATTCAGATGTTCCCTATGGGGAGTGATGAGGCAGATCGGTGTCTCCAAACAAGGATATCCACCATCTCCCAGGATAAAGTATCCATTGGGTGGATAATTTCTGGACAGATAAAAGTAACTGTTTTTTAAGATGCGTGTGTCGTGTACGGAACCTGGATAGCCTACGAAAATATCCAGCAACTTTCCAGTAGAGTCACAGATGGCTTGCATGTTTATTGAGTAAAACCCTTTGTAGTTTAAATAGTCCAGGCGATGAAGTGATGGGGGGTTTAATTCTTATATGACAACCGTCAATAGCACCAACAGCTTTGTTGAGGACGGGTGTCCCAGAACACTGGGCAAATCCATCAGCCATAGTGTCCAGGTCTGCAGGCTGATTGTCCCAAATCAACTGTGCCACCTTGTGTATAATCCTGTGAACAGTGGATTTGGGCACACTGAAAACTCGCGACACTACACAATAGGAAAGTTCATGGGCAAGCCATAGACATAGATCAGGACTTCAAATTCATTGCCCCAGCCATGCTCCTGCTCTCTCTGCATCAGGCACTGCAGGGCATGCATGGCCCGTCTACTTATCCTGAAGTTCTGTTTGATCTCTGACTCCACATAAACCTGCAGTATGTCGCTGGACGGTCACTCTGGAAAACAATGAACAACCAACATTATTGCACAAGTTATGGCCCAACAACACCAGTTTGATCAAGTAGCCTAATAAAAACATGTTTTGCTTTACACATTCCACAGTCAGTGTAGATTGGTGACATTTACAACAATAACAATGAATGCAAATGCATGGAGATTTAAATTCTTCAACCATAAAATGTTTCTCTCAGGAAAATGAATACCTATCAAAAACAGTCAAAGGTTACATTACGTTAAATGATTTAACCATAGACCGGATTTAACTATACGATCTGAATGTGTAGGTCGTCTTATTTTATCGACACAAACAACAGGAAATTCTAGTTGGGCTAGCTTTAAATCATCAACAGCTGAGTTGAACATAACGTCAAAATATTTAAACAAATTGACATACCTGAAACAAATCCACAAGGCAAAGAAGACGGCGAATGTGTCTTCTGTTTTCCACATGTCTTCTCTGTTGATTAATCAGACGTATCTAAACCAACACAGCCCACACAACAGGCAACACAACCGCTGGAACCGGCATTTTCCTTGAATGAAAACAGTGGGATACTATCGGTAGACAACGTCGACACTGCGCGTGACGTAAGTGAGCACGTTCGCTACGCAAATTTGCATATAGTGGTGTCCCATTTCATATGGAAAGATCTTCACCCCCCACTTACTTCGTCGAGGGGACTTTACTGTCAAGGACACTCAAAACCAAGTGGAAGTTTTAAGGGGGGACAAATGGGACAGGGCCTTACTCTTTCTAAGTTTTAACAATAGCATAAGCACCCATTTAAATTTTATTTAAAATTCACGATTAAAAACACTTAAAAAGCTGCCAGGCTACAGTAGTTACTGAGTCACTTGAGAAGGGCTGCTTTCCACTTTTGATGAACTTCATTCAAACATAAATATAGATCATCAAGCTCAATAATTGAAGGTAAACAATAATCATGTTTGTTTGTAATTGAAATGTGTATATATAGCCTATCTTTGGTGACACTTTACAAATAAGGTTCATTAGTTAACATTTGTTAATGTATTAACTAACATGAACTAACAATGAGCAATACATTAGTTACTGTATTTATTAATCTTTGTCAATGTTAGTTAATAAAAATCCAGCTGTTCAATGTTTATGTTAGCTAATGGCGCATTAGCTAAATTTAACAATAAAGATTTTAATAATGTATTAGTAAATGTTGCAAATTATATTAACCAAGATTAATTAATGCTGTAGTGTAGAATTATTGTTCATTCTTAGTTCATGTTAACTAAGGTAGTTATTAATATTAATGAATCTAATAACCCTTATTGTAAAGTGTTACCATATATTCTAATATAGCATACAAAGAGAACATTTTCATGTGCAAGCATGGAAATTCCTTGGTTATTAGCAAATAAATTGTGATTATTCAGAACTGCAAACTCTCAGACAGCTGACTGGAGACACAAGTCACAGCCTGTTTTAGACTGCCCAAACAAATATCATGCCACATTACAGTTATGAAGGGGACTTTAGCTTTTCCCAACCAACATCTCAGTCCTGCCTTGTAGAATCTACTGCTGCATGTTTTTGTGTTGGACAAACGTTTCTAAGATTAATAATTTCTGAGATTTTTTTTTTCCTAATTTAACTTTTTAATAAGTTTGGTTTTAAACTTAGTTTAACTGGTTCACTAAACTTAGTTTGCTGAACTAAACTTTGTTTAGTTTTAACTCCTCGACAATTTAAAATGTATATATCTAGATTTTTTTATATCATTATTAGCTGAAGCATATGGAGAGTTCTGGTAACATGCAACATCGGAGTGTGTAAATAAATAATTAGACTTCCTTCAAGCAGCTGACATTAGCTAACAACCCTTGGTTATGGAGAGTTGACATGGTATCTCATGTAGGTCACAAATGGCATGATCAAATAAAAAAAATGTTACAGTATAAAACTATGTATACAGTATTACTGTACATTTATTTTTACATTAATACATGACATAGCACAGGATGTCAAATCAAAGCTGACGGATGCATGTGTGGACCTGTGTTCTCTTGATATGCGGGCGCATATAGTTCGATATAGTTTCTGGTAAAGGATTCCACCAAGTGGCCCAGACGTTGATTGACATAGGAGCTAAGTTCGGTACCGTTGACACTGGTGCTATCTCACCCCATCTGCAAACTGTGTGCGATCGGGCAAAGAAGCAGGCTTCCATTGATGAGCAGAAACTTTCAGAGGCCATCCAGAAAGCTCTAAACTGCAACGGTGATATTGCCGTAACCACAGATATGTGGACAGATGAAATTAAAAAGAGGGAATACACAGTCCTTACGTGTCACTACATCAGTCAGTGGAAGCTGGAAAATCGTATTTTGACCCTACCCTGAAAAAAAAACAGCGAAAACCTTCATGAGTGTGTAACGCCCTAAGGAATACAGACAGACAAAATAGTTTTTGTCAACGACCAGGGCTCGAACATAAAGGCCGCACTCCGGTCCAATCACTAGATTCAGTGCTACGCACACATCCTTAACACAGTGCTGAGACATACGTTCAGTACAAAGGGTAACTCCGAGTCCGATGGCATTGAAGATGTAGTGGACATGATCGATTACTGCAAAGAGCTCGTTGCAAACCTGAATAGAACCGGTGCGATCGCCAGCCTAAAGCACACCGTGAATCAAGAATGTGATGTGCGATGGAACAGTAAAGTCACTATGTTGGAATCGATACAGAAACAATGCCAAGACATAAGAGAGCTGCTAGAGAACAGAGACCGAGAATATCGCCTTGGTGGCATCCACCAGGATCAACTCACACACTTGATCAACTTTCTCATCCTTTTCGAGTTAGCAATCAGCGAGCTTGAAGGGAACATTACCCAACCATTCACTCTGGTTTTTCAAGCTCAAAAAACACTGTGAGCCCAAGTTTGGAGACCCACCTTACATGAAAAATAAAGAAATAGTATAAATACACAAACATATTTTAAATATTCATAATATAAATATTTAAACATAGAACATAGAAATAGTACAGAAATTTAAATATTTCTCATGAAATTAGTTTTAGATTTGTCATCTTTGTTTTCAGGCTTAAATTAGACTGAAGAACCTCTCTGAGGATCTCTGATAGGCTACATGTAAGGCTATTTTGCCAGAATTTGTTTGTCGTGACTGGGATGGCGTATTTCATTATAATTCAAGTTTGTGGGGATGATCTAAAGTCCATGGGCTAATTGGGGCATAGACTTTTACGTTTGATTTAAAATCAAATTTAGCAATTTAGCCTGGTCAGAATTTGTTTGTTCAAAAAGGGATGGCATATTTCATTGTCTAATTTAAGTTTGTGGGAGTGATTGATAGCCTAAGGCTTACGATGCACATGTAGCATTTTTTTTAACTATTTGCCAAAACATAGGTGGCTATAGGCCTATGCCTACTACATTAGATTTATTTATTTATTTAAATAAATTTTTCCTGCCTGTTGTTTCGTTTGTCACACAAAATAGGCATTGTCTGATGGTTAATAGGTTAAATCTGTGTCGCGGAATTGGTGTTTTCCAATGTTTCACTGAGCAACCCCTCTCACACACACCCCCACACCCACACACACACACTCTAAAGGTGACAAAAAGTTTCAATTAAGTAGCTTATGGTATGCCTACCAGCATTTTTTCCACTCCAGTATTCTTTCTCCAATAAGAAAGTAGAATACTAAGCAAACCTGCAAGCTATGAGCCTAGCTGTCAGTATTGAAGGAGGCCTCAACGTCTCGTAGATGAGACTGCCTGGGTTATTTTGTTTCGATAGTTATATTTTTAAACAGTCAGTCATTGTAGCCTACCACTCAGGGAATAGGCATTTAAAAGAGATAGATAATAGAGTGATATGACTCAGAAATGACATCGGGCAATGATGTTCAGAAGAACGCAAGAGCTAAACTTCTAACATTTAGTTATATCACATTTAGAAACAAGATATACATTTAGCTGGATCGGTCTGGTTGGGAAGAAAATCATTTTAAGCACATAGCGGGTGAACACAGTGGATTTGTAGCAGGAGTGGGCATGCGGAATAGAACCTGGGAGCAGGCGGGCGTTGGACGGAAAAAACTTAAAGCGCTACTTTCATAAAACAGAAAGATTTTCAAAATGGGTATACATAAAATAAGTTAAAGCTTTACTTATTGTTGTGGATTCAGTATGCGTGTAACACGCTGATCCAAGGAAGATGATGACGACGACGACGACGACGACGACGACGACGACGACGACGACGACGACGACGACGACGACGACGACTCACGATTTATTACGAACACAGAATAACAGGCAAACATGCATGAGAGTGTGCTAATGCACAGACAACAACTGTCAAAGACCAATAACAAAGGGAGGAACTTAAATACACAGAGATGATTAACTAAAAGACTAACAGCTGTGATGATTAGTATCCATGGTAAATGATATAGTCGCCGGAAAACAAAGACAAAGAAACACATGTGATGAATGAGTCAATGAACAGAACTAATAAGGAACATAACGGGAATACAGGAGTCTGTGTTCTAGAAACAGCATGTCAAAATGGCTTGAAATATTCAGTGTGACAACATGTCCTGTGGCATTACATGCTGCTGTAGGCTCCATCTAAAACTACTTTTAAAAAGCACTTTTACAGTTGTATTATTATACAAGCAGTTTTTATTACCACATAATAATTGAGAGATGAAACAGATTATATATACTTATAAAAATCAACTTTCTCATAATTTGTCAACTATTGAATTTGTCAACTATTGAATTGACTTGTTGAATTAGTATCCAGCAGTGACAACATCTAAAATACACACTTTCTCCACATTGTTTGACCTAAAATGCTAATTGTATTTCTGTCCACAATGCAATGCATCCCTCCCCAAACTTACTTTTGGCTCTTGTGATGAATATCCTGGAATATGAAGAAAACGTTAATTAAAAAATACCAACCCTTTATTTTTCATGGGCTGAAGAGTTTGCCATCAGTCTCACAAGAGGTTTGTTCAGCTGAATGATGGTGGGGAAACCTTCTTCTAACCCAAGCTAACCAAATACAATGACATCATGACACTCGTGATTGCTGTGGGAAATGCCATGCATGAATTTGAATGAAAAGGACACACATCTATACAGTGAGGAAAATAAGTATTTGAACACCGTGCTATTTTGCAAGTTCTCCCACTTAGAAATCATGGAGGGGTCTGAAATTGTCATCGTAGGTGCATGTCCACTGTGAGAGACATAATCTAAAAAAAAAAAAAAATCCAGAAATCACAATGTATGATTTTTAACTATTTATTTGTATGATACAGCTGCAAATAAGTATTTGAACACCTGAGAAAATCAATGTTAATATTTGATACAGTAGCCTTTGTTTGCAATTACAGAGGTCAAACGTTTCCTGTAGTTTTTCACCAGGTTTGCACACACTGCAGGAGGGATTTTGGCCCACTCCTCCACACAGATCTTCTCTAGATCAGTCAGGTTTCTGGGCTGTCGCTGAGAAACACGGAGTTTGAGCTCCCTCCAAAGATTCTCTATTGGGTTTTAGGCCACGCCAGAACCTTGATATGCTTCTTACAGAGCCACTCCCTGGTTATCCTGGCTGTGTGCTTCGGGTCATTGTCATGTTGGAAGACCCAGCCTCGACCCATCTTCAATGCTCTAACTGAGGGAAGGAGGTTGTTCCCCAAAATCTCACAATACATGGCCCCGGTCATCCTCTCCTTAATACAGTGCAGTCGCCCTGTCCCATGTGCAGAAAAACACCCCCAAAGCATGAAGCTACCACCCCCATGCTTCACAGTAGGGATGGTGTTCTGGGATGGTACTCATCATTCTTCTTCCTCCAAACACGGCGAGTGGAATTATGGCCAAAAAGTTCTATTTCGGTCTCATCTGACCACATGACTTTCTCCCATGACTCCTCTGGATCATTCAAATGGTCATTGGCAAACTTAAGACAGGACTTGACATGTGCTGGTTTAAGCAGGGGAACCTTCCGTGCCATGCATGATTTTAAACCATGACGTCTTAGTGTATTACCAACAGTAACCTTGGAAACGGTGGTCCCAGCTCTTTTCAGGTCATTGACCAGCTCCTCCCGTGTAGTTCTGGGCTGATTTCTCACCTTTCTTAGGATCATTGAGACCCCACGAGGTGAGATCTTGCATGGAGCCCCAGTCCGAGAGAGATTGACAGTCATGTTTAGCTTCCTCCATTTTCTAATGATTGCTCCAACAGTGGACCTTTTTTCACCAAGCTGCTTGGCAATTTCCCCGTAGCCCTTTCCAGCCTTGTGGAGGTGTACAATTTTGTCTCTAGTGTCTTTGGGCAGCTCTTTGGTCTTGGCCATGTTAGTAGTTGGATTCTTACTGATTGTATGGGGTGGACAGGTGTCTTTATGCAGCTAACGACCTCAAACAGGTGCATCTAATTTAGGATAATAAATGGAGTGGAGGTGGACATTTTAAAGGCAGACTAACAGGTCTTTGAGGGTCAGAATTCTAGCTGATAGACAGGTGTTCAAATACTTATTTGCAGCTGTATCATATAAATTAATAGTTAAAAAATCATACATTGTGATTTCTGGATTTTTTTTTAGATTATGTCTCTCACAGTGGACATGCACCTACGATGACAATTTCAGACCCCTCCATGATTTCTAATTGGAAGAACTTGCAAAATAGCACGGTGTTCAAATACTTACTTTCCTCACTGTAAGTATCTGACAAAGAGTATAAAACTAAAAAAACTGATTTTTTGTCTTTGTGAATCAAAATGCTGGAACAAGAGCAACTGTAGCTGCAAGCCATATGAAAATGTATGTATTCAAATCTGATCAAAAAACATTGAAATGCAACCACTCAATAATAACATAACACAACGTGGTAACACTTTACAATAACAGGGCATTAATAATCATGGACTAATACCAGAATTAATAGTTACTTCAACATGAACTCGTGATTAGTGAATATATGAACAATATAATCATGAACCAATGAAGAGCGATCCTTAACTACGACAGAAGTCATAATGATGTATGAATAACAGCAGCCTTAAACATGTTAGTACATGATTGATAGTTAATGCATTAATTAACATTTAGGGGTAAACTAAATCAACCATGCTCTGTAAGAATAAATAAGAAATATTTTGAAGTTGAAATAGATTTAAACAGTTTATTAGTCATAATTTAAACTATTGACATCAGCAGCTTCATCATAAACATTACTGATAGGCACAGGATTAGTTTGTCATTAATTTCACTGATCCCCCTTATCAAACATAAAAAATACTAAATACACTAATCATTTATCTTAAAAGGTCCTAATTGTTTTGTGATATTCTCTTTCCCATCAAACTAAACCTACTGTGACTTACAACAGTTCCTGAGAAATCGGTTCCCAAAAAACATAGCCAAACAGGAGACATGAATGTAAACGTTCTGCAAAGTTGTGAAGTCGAAAATGCACAATAAATACTTATTGAAAAGAAGAACCAACTCTGAACCGCCAATACGAGTTGTTTGTGTTTAGAATCCTACTGTGTGACGATTCTACGTCACTAGAAAAGAATTTCGCATAATGCCCGCCTGCGTTGTACTTTGTCCAACGCTGGATTTGCAAAACACCTGCTCTTGAAAGATGGGTCAGAACTCAGTTTATTTGGACCAGCTTGCTCCTCAGAATCAACCTTTATACTGTGTAGGTCTCCGGCTAACCAGTGTTGTGTAAGTAACTTAAAAAAAGTAATTAGTTATAGTTACTAGTTACTTCTCACAAAAAGTAACTGAGTTACATCATTACAAAAGTAACTAATTACCAGGAAAAGTAACTATTGTGTTATTTAAATATGTGAAATAACTTGGATACCCCCGATATTAAATATGTTAAATGAATGAAATAGACACTAAATAGAATACATTATTATTATAAAACATTGCACACTAATCTACACTATTTTAATGTTGTATTTTAACCTATTAACTTAAATATTAAAATAGTATAATCACTATAGTGGAACAACAAAACACAATAGATGGTTTAGAACTTTTATTGCACAGACGACAACTGGCCAACAAATAAGTCTACAAATAAATTATGCTTCTTAAGAAATGAAGCCTACCAAAAATAAATAAATAGTAATACAAAAATATACATCTTTGTAGTGCAAATTACAATGATAAAGCTCACACACCTTTACAACTGGTAGACATATAGTATAGCATTGATGTATTTTCTTACTCACAAAAGTAAACAGTGTAACAAAAAGTGTTCTCAATATAATACTGAACAATGTACCAACATAAATAATAATAATAAAATATAATATTTTGGGGTTTTATTTTTATAACTTACAGAGAACGTCATAATCAGAGGTTATTTAAGCCAAATTCTAGTAGTGTTCACAACCGGTCACAATACTGAACAATGTACCAACATAAATAATAATAATAAAATATAATATTTTGGGGTTTTATTTTTATAACTTACAGAGAACGTCATAATCAGAGGTTATTTAAGCCAAATTCTAGTAGTGTTCACAACCGGTCAAACAAATATGTTTTCTTTGAAGTTCGCTGCAGGTATTTTGGGAGTTTTATTTTATAACCATGTAAACTAATTAAAACGTTGCAGATGATACCAATAAGCTACAGATATTATTCGAATGATGAAATGTGTCATTTATTTATAAAGAAACTATATTGTGCTCGGACACATTCGGTCTCTCTCGTGAATGTCGAGCGCGCTCGTGGCGTTCGCCATGCTTTTGTCCAGTCTGGCGCCTCAAAACCACACACACACACACACACACACACACACACACACACACACACACACACACACACACACACACACACACACACACACACACACACACACACACGAGAAAAAAACTTTGCAGGTCCTATATGGCGGAGAGAGAGGCTACTCGGATGAAAACCGTTTCAGTGAGCTTAACTATAGTAACGCTGGTATTGTCAGTAATTTGTTTGATTACTCATTACTGAAAAAAAATTAACCCATTGATTTATAACGCCGTTATTCCCATTACTGCGGCTAACCCACGTTATTACTGTATTGATGAAATACGTATGTGTGCCGACTATACCTAAATTGCGTCCATTAATGCAGATTGTCTGTCATTTTAGTAGATATGCAGTTGCAACATTAGTAATCAGAATGTTCAAAAGGGACCATCAAAATAAATATAACAATATGTAAAATTTCAATGTTATATTTTGGTTGTAACATGAGCTAGTATATGGTTTGTAGAGTCATGTTCGAGTTTCATTAAAAGTGACACAGGTATTGTTGGGTGTTAACCCAGGGTGGCGTACACTCCATCAAGGGTAGTGTTTGCCTTGTTCAGAGGGGGCGAGGGGTGGGATGGAAGGGAAGGTTTGTGCTGCTGTTTCAAAGTTGAGTTAATATTTAAGTTCATGCCACTCTTCAAGGTGTTCATTTTAGGATGATTTTCTCTTGAGGATGTTTCTATTTCTAAGTGCAACCGAGTCTTGAATCATCTGAAGAGCCTAAGGGCAGACTTAGTTTTTTGCAAGAAACACATTATTCGTTCTGCTGACCACTTCAGATTAAAAGGGATTGGGTGGGGTCAGATTTTCATTCCATATTTCACTTTAAAGTGCCTCTATTATGCTATTTTAAAGCTTCCTGATTTTGTCTCCTACAATAGGTTTACATGCATCAAAGGTAAGACAAACACTTTCATTTTCTCATAATATATACATTGCACATCACCACATTGTTCAATGATTCGTCATTGTGAAACGATTTTTTGGATGCATCAGTGTCTCTAAACCTCTCCTTTCTGTGAGTGTAACTATAAAGTAAATATAACTATAAAGACCGCTTACATAATGAACCGTTATGTTTTTATTACCTAAGAATGAGCCATTTCTATCTACATACACCGCGGGTCCTTACATTGAAATAGCCATTTTGCGCTGCCATGTTTCTACAGTGGCCCTAAACGGACAAACACATTTCATCACTATGTTGTACTTCGTGCAAAGAAGCTAGCTAAAGTCTGAATATCAGAAGAGTTTTTACTGTTCAGGTGGAAGATAGCCTGAGGGGAAAAGCTGTTCTAGTGTCTGGCTGCTTGGCTGCAGTTCAAAGAGAAAGTGAGCTGGGTGTGTAGTCCAAGTTATTTTTTAGCCCTTTTTCTTACTCTCGAGGTGTACCGTTCTTAGAGGTTTGGAAGGGGGTGCCAATAATCGTCTTTGCAGTTCTAACTGTGCATTGTAGTTTCCTTCTGTCTAATTTGGTGGCGAAACCAAACCAGACAGTTAAAGATAAAGCACAGGATAGACTCTAGAGAGTGATGAGGCGAGTAGACCGGTGTCAGCAGCGGCAGAACTTCTTCATCTGGAAGAGGAAGTACAGCCTTTGCTGTGCCTTATGTTTACTTTATGAAAATCTGTGCAGATTTCACAGCAACAAAAATGAACGTTTTTACAATTATACTAAACAGCCTTTTCCTCTATAAAAAAGTATAAACTATTTATCGGATGATAGAAGGCATGTAGTAGTGGCAACTTTTTCAGCAAAGTTTTGATCATGGTAATAATTTAGAGGCCTTTCAAATCCCACCTATGATACAGTAGGGTTTATAGGGCCAGAGAAAAGCATGAGAATGTATCTTCTGCAAGTGGGCCAACAGCTGCAAATATACAAGGTACAGGCAAGCCAACCAGTGACTCATTGTATGTGTTTGTCTCATGCTCATGTTGGTGCGAAATCTGTTATATTCTTTTTCTCACAGTATCTTAAACAATGGAGCTAACAAACAAGCTAAAGTGTGTGTGTGTGTGTGTGTGTGTGTGTGTGTGTGTGTGTGTGTGTGAGTGAACATGTTTGCCTGTGATATGTATTAATGAAAAAAGTTGATGTAGGGATCAGAAAACATACGATTTGTTCAACATGATTGCTAAAGATTGCCAGCCATTTACTATTGCTGAATGATGTTAGTGGGATTAGGGTATATGTGGATATATTAGATCCAACTTTCATTCTTCCATTGAGGCAATCAATAAAAAAGGAAAATAAAAGAACCCCAGCTAACAAAAATATGTTCTAAGAACATTTTGCTTCGTTTGCTATTATTTCTGAATGCTCTATTCAGTTCTCATTAATTATCAAACAACCTAGAATTTACACTCAGACACGTTAAATTAACATGAAACTCAAATGTTCTAGATAAAACGTTCCATGAATGATGTTCTTTTGAGAAGAACATACTGAACCTACTGAGAGAACTTTGCCAGAATTTTTGTGAGTTCTAAGAATTTTCCATGTTGCCTTGGAAGCCAGCAAGGCAACAATAAACACTACTTGGCATTGTTGGAATTGCACTAGCGTGGTTTAAATCATACTTATCTGACCGTGATCAGTTTGTAGCAGTAAATGAAGAGATGTCTTATCGATCACAAGTTCAGTATGGCGTACCACAAGGCTCAGTACTGGGACCCCTGCTGTTCACTCTGTACATGCTACCATTAGGACATATCATTAGGAAACATGGCATTAGTTTTCACTGTTATGCCGATGATACTCAGCTGTATATTTCTTCACGCCCTGACGAAACTTACCAATTCACAAAATTAACGGAATTCATAGCTGATATAAAAATTGGATGACTAGTAATTTCCTACTACTTAATTCTGAAAAAACAGAGATTATAATTATTGGACAAAAAACATCCACATGTAATAACCTAGAATACTGTCTAACACTTGATGGCTGCTCTGTTAAGTCTTCGTCGTCGGTTAGGAACCTGGGTGCGCTCTTTGTTAGCAATCTTTCATTTGAAAGTCACGTGTCTAGTATCTGTAAAACTGCATTTTTCCATCTTAAAAATATATCTAAATTACGCCATATGCTCTCATTAACAAATGCAAAACAATTAGTTAATGCGTTCATGACATCAAGGGTAGATTATTGTAATGCTCTACTGGGTGGTTGCGCTACACGCTTAATAAACAAACTACAGCTAGTTCAAAACGCAGCAGCTCGAGTTCTTACTAGAACCAGGAAATATGACCATATTAGCCCGGTTCTGTCAACACTGCATTGGCTACCTATTAAACATCGTATACATTTTAAAATATTGCTGATTACTTACAAAGCACTAAATGGTTTAGCTCCGCAGTACTTGAGCGAGCTCTTAACGCATTATAGTCCTTCACGTCTATTGCGATCTCAAAATTCCGTCCAGTTGATAATACCTAGAATATCAAAATCGACTGCTGGCGGTAGATCCTTTTCATATTTAGCACCAAAACTTTGGAACAGTCTTCCTACCATTGTCCGGGAAGCAGACACACCCTGTCAGTTTAAAGCTAGATTAAAAACACATCTCTTTGACCTAGCATTCAATACATTATCAACTTCTATAACTCAATGTTAGGCTACATAGATTAGGTCAGCCGGAACTGGGAACACTTCCCTTAAACCCTGATGTACTCGTTACATCATAAGAAGAATGGCATCTACGCTAATTTTAGTGTCTTTGTTTAACCCGAGGTTTTCCCGCAGCCTGCCGGATCCAGATCTGACGAAGGACCTTCGTGCCAACTAGCCTCTCCCTATGGAGGATCCCTTTCCCACTCTACAGATAAAGCGTTGTGGGTAAATTCGGTTCATGTACCTAACCCGAAGTGATCAAATTCTATATCAAAATTTATAGGCAAGACAAGTGGTTTGTTTAGGCATGGTTTGTAGGGAATTACAAATCTGCGCACATATATTCAAACGCACATAACTATAGAATCAATTCTTAATGCGCATGTGAACGCCATCAGCGTTTATCACAGGTTCGCATTTAAAGTCTGTTTAGAGAGAACGCCGCTGTCTTAGCGGTGAATCAGTGAATCAAACAAAACTAACTTTAGCTGGAAAATAACATTATTCAAGAACCGCTATAGAGCCAAAACAATCTCTGTTACCTTAAAGGGTAACTAAACCCCTGGTCAGAGCCTGAGTCCACCCACTGGCAATATTTGAAAAATGCTGGAAAAGTGGGCAGAGCCCAGTGGAGGGGGGGCGTGCACCTGAGGCACGTCTTTCTTTAGGCAAGGGTGTGGTTGGTGGCTGCTTACGTCACCGGCCACCACAACTTCCAATAGGAAAATTAGCCACCGTTCAACCTGAAGAGGGCAGCACTCAGACGTTTTTACACCATATATTGTAGAATTAAAACACTTTATACCCAAATGTAAAAAAAATTACCTTTGCTGGAAAATTACAGCAATAATAAAGCCTCAGTCTTACAGATCATTAACTAAAAAAAGTTGGTTCAGGGTTTAGTTACCCTTTAAATTATATGTTTACCTCTGTAAAGCTGCTTTGAAACAATCTACATTGTTAAAAGCGCTATATAAATGAAGATGACTTGACTACTTAAAGCCCCCTTGTGGTAAAAATCTAGTTTTTAATATTGTTAATATGTCTGTGTGGTGTTTTTAATATGCTTTAAAACAAACCATGTGCAAATTCATGTCAACACCATTGCTGAGTATTTTCTCCTTAAAACTGCAGTAAACCAAAGACAGTCTCAAAAACACGGTTTGAAATCACCCGTTCTCTACGTCACAAACATATTGTAACCAATCCCGTCAATGCACGGGCCGGCTTTAGCATATCATTAACTATTCTCTGATTATTTTCAAAGTATAAACTGTTGTAGTCTAACCCCTACATCTCTGGGTCTGGTTGCATTAATGAGATGCTTTGACAGGCCTTTAACCACTAGATGGCACTAATGTGCACCATTTTGACAAGCTTTGAAAGCCTGTTTTTTTGCCATCACTAAGCAACAGTCTAACAACTCCCTGCAAGAGCAAAAACTTTTTCCCCTTCCTTTTTTTCTAGATGTCTTTTTATAATCAAGACTCTCCCCTCAAATTCAAATAGATCAATGAAATCAACAATTCACCAGAATCCGAATAAAAACTCTCAATTATCAATTTATAATACATTATAAAGGGCCTTTAAATCTATTCATGCTTCCTAACTGCATGCGTCCCTAGCCTAATGCAATGAGGAGCGATGATGATTTAGTTTTTTATTGCAAAGTAGACATGGATGTATGAGATTTTGAAAGTGTTCTTATATGGACATTAAAATGGCCAATTGGGAAGCGAATAAGTTCCATAGTGATAAGATTACTGGAATTGGAGCTGGTGAAGGGAATAGAGTCATATGGGGGAAAAAAAGTGTTATTTTATATAAAACAGCAGACAAAGGGTAAAATCCAAAAGCCAATGGAAAAATTATATTAAGAGTTTTGTCTGGTACTGATTTTTCAGAAAATGATTGCAGAAAATAAGCTCTGTGACCAACAAAAGTTTATGATTCTAACATGTTTTATTCATCATGATAATCTTCAGAAGTAAACACTTTTATGAAATTTGAAGGCCAAATACAATCAGCAGAAGTCAAAAGCAAAACGTAAGCTATAAATGAGCTGCACCACGGTCACATGACTTCAACATCACAATCACTAAGCTTCTGACAACTCTTTCAGTCTTTATTTAAAAATATTTTCCATATTAGAATAGTTTGAATTAGAATAGCTTGCTAGTAGTTTGCAAGAATTAGAGACAATGAAGCTGTGAAAGTAACTAGTGAAGTAACTAGTGATGATTTTATGTCTCCATCAGTGTCGTTTAGCAACTGCCTTGTTCAAGACAAATAATAGCTCAAAATCACAAGGGGTCTTTCTGATGTATTTTATGTTGATGTATTAAAATGTAAAATATCTTGAGCTTGTGTTCACCACAGACCTTATTTTAGGCATTTAACCAAAAAACACTTCAGAAAATCTTGAGTTCAGGATGATTGAACCAAATGTGCTAAAATGCTAATATTTGGCCTTCAAAAACATGTTATCCCTGCAGCACTCATTAGAGTACAACAGTTAGGGTTCAGAAGTAAAAACTCCATTGCTCCATAAGGATATAGATTTTTAACAGTAACTTATAAACATTTAAAGACAGACCTGCAGTTGACTTTGAGGTTTTTAATCAATGGTATATGCTTTTGGTGAAGCCATCTGTTCACATTATTTCAACTTGTTTTTAAAATAATCCTGTTTAACAGTGGAATTTGTGGTGAAAAACTACATTACCCATGATGCTGTAAAGAAAATTCTTCCATATAGGTCATGGCGAGCACCATGAATGCTGTAATTGAGTCTCGCTATGCTGTCAAAATAATTAAATATTCGTATTTATATGCATATTTGCAATGAACTTAAAATATATCGTAGCCTATCTATAAATAAAATCAACAACTTTAAATAAACAGTTTTATATTTCACCTTTGTTTTTAATTCGTCATGGAAGTTCTTAAGGTCTTGTATACCTTTATCTTTTTGTCAGATACTTTTTTGCTTTAAAAAAATGTTGTAAAGTTGTGCCTCACCTCTTGGTTGGTTTTGTTCATGGCTTATAACGCTTTAACGAAGACTTTTTTTTAAATCTATTAGAATTTTTTTTCCCAGTATGAATGCTGCTGAAAAAGGCGGTGGGCATGATGCACACTTTAGAATGTTCGTCAACCAATCAGAATCAAGCATTCTTTTATGTGCATGTTTACGATCTGCAGGGATTCATTCTGTCTAACAGAGAACACTGATCCAGACTTGTGTAAATCACCTCGACCAAAATCGTCTAAACGTTACATTGATATTGACGTATTGGGGTCTCGCCTGGGAGCCCATTCACCTTCAAGTGATAACTAAACAAGCCAAAGGACATTAGCCAACGAGATTTGCATGCTCAGCCACTCCTACCTGGACATACAGGTATAAATACTCCCAGCACGCACTTCTCATTCATGTTTTGCTGAGGTTGCATATTGTGTCCCTTTATGTTCATAGTATTGTATTAGTTCGCTGGTGCTTTTCTTTATCTTCCCTCTAGGGGTCAGTATCTCCTTTAGTGTTTTTTGGGGGGGTTCTTCTTCTACGATATTTTGCGTGCGCTTTTCGGCGCTTGGTGGTGATGTGTGGAGGCAACAGGGAAAAAGTTTGTTTCACGCAGTGTTCGAAAAATGTCCTGAGGTGTTGACATTCTACTCTCCTCTCAGACCCCTTATATCGTTGGGATGCTTTGACATGCCATAATCTGTAAGGAATTAGTGGCTAATGTTGTTTTCTAAATGTTCCGTTACTTAAGAGGTTATTTTAACTCTTACGAGCAAAAGTTGTTTGTGATTTAAGCCACTCTAATGTCACTGGCTTCGGTTTAGTATGTGGTTGCACAATATCTTGTAAGTCAATGATAGCGCTGCTTTTCTCACTCTCTGTTCGTAAGGTTGTACTTACAGATTGTAAAAAGTAAAACAAGTAGCTTTTGTTTTTTCCTGTGTAGCTTTGACGAAGGCTTGCTGTTCGTGTTCTACTAAATCTAACTAAAGAGGAAAAACCTGTTATACTTTTACAGAATAGTGAAGAAAGAAAATTAATTTACAATGTTCTTCTTCAGTAGCAGGAAATATATGTCGGGATTACAGATATGTTGAACAGTATTTTGAACTGCCTGTGAATTTGTGTACTGAAACCGCAATAACTACAATATATTCTGCAACCACATGGTGGAAATCTGTCACAAACTGAATTATTAAAAGAATGTAATATTGCGATTCTTATATCTTGAATTACTATCACTTCCAGCATTTAAATTCACAGCAATGTGTCTTGGTTTGTTGAATAATGTATTTTTAATAAACTTTGTATGTTCACAGTTTTACAAATCAATCAAAAAAGATAGGTCTTCAGTAAAGGCACTGAGAAGAAAACTGTGTCCTGTCATTCCTGGAACCACCTTCTCTTATTGTATGTTTAGCTCGCTACATAGGCTGAGTAGCCACACACTCAACCGAGGGCAGAAGAATGCGAGACAGGGATCTCAGCCATTCATTAGTAACCTAGACGTTCCAATTCAGTCAGTCATGTTTGACGTTACGTCAGTACTGATGTATTGGGTCCCTATGGAAAGCGCCACAGCCACTGAACTGTGTTACAAGTGTTGGAGAAGGAGATGCTGTCAAGCTGTAGCATGCCCTTTGGCAACTTCTCTCACATAGTTGTAACCTACCCAGTGACCCATGTAAGTCCAAGGATAGTCCTCCATACTAAAGGGATGGAAGGGACAGGGCTTAAACTGCTGTTCCTCTTATCATGACATTTCATGGGGAAGAGTGGTTCGGATCTCAATTCCCACGCTTTTCAGCCACGACCAGTGTTGTTAACGCTGGGGAAACATGCCTAGACCAATAGAGAGGAACTCTACGGAGGCCACACCCTGCCCGAAGGAAGGTAACGTGTGGAGGTTACACATATGGACTGACCCGTGGGGCAGTACTATATATGGAGGATCTCTGCGGTAAGTCCTGCCTAGCCAGGGAGGAGCTACTACCCAGCAAGCAATTTTGCATTTAAAAGACGTCTAAAAGCCATCCAAACACAGCCCCGACATCTAGGCTAAAACAATTTGGGCTGTCTGTGGAAATTAGACATGTCAAAGAAATTAAACCAAGCACCTTGTAATCCCTGTTGACTTTATTTACATGATGGAATATCATACATCTTGCAAGTTATTTTGGCAAAAACGACATGTAACCAAATTCAAGGTTATTTTGGCTGGAACTGGGTTACTCATAGTCGGACTAAATTGGGTCTATAGTTAACTGAGATGGTGAAGTGACGGCTTTCGCTTGCTGGGAACCGATACAGAGACAGGGCAGAGCAGAGCAGAACTGCCCAGGGAAATACACGTGTTTACCGACAGGGAAATCGAATTGTGGACAGTACACATATGGGATTACCCATATGGGAATCACAGCAAATGGGCATCTGGGCAGTACTGACCAGCCGGGCATGCACACGAGTACTGGGCCTGGAGTCGGACGCATACCGAATGATGCTGGAGGAACTCGATTCAGGGTTCGCCAAGTGGGGGACTCACCGGAAGTGGAAGTAGGTGCTTGTATCCCCTCATTAAAGGAGAATTGCGTTGCAAGAGAGACACTGAACCAGCCTGGACATTACCTTTTTGTGCCCAACACTGGCTTCACTAGGAGATTGTAGAATCTTACGAATGTGTTGCCCAGCCTGCAGCTCTAAAGAGGTCTGCCAAAGAGGCACCATGCACCAATGCCCAAGAATAAGGCAACACCCTGAGTGTAGTGAGCCCTCAGTCTGGTCTTGTAACGCCAAGGCGATGTCATCCACTATCCAGAGGGCCAACCTCTGTTTGGAGACAGCCTTTCCCTTCTTGCTAACCTCCAAAGCAGACAAAGAGCTTCTCTGATGGTGCGTCTCAATTCGCCTACTTATACTATGTCCTAAAAGTATGTACTCTTTTTGTGAAGAAAAGGTGCATACTTTTGAGTGTTTAGCAGAAGAGTAGACACGCTTTGGGACATACTATCACATCATTCAATTGCGTCTTTAATGGTTGCTCTCTGTCGTTTAGTTACAAGAATCCTGTCACACAAACTGGTCTGTCAAGTATCTTGTCAAAGATAAAATCCTCCACATTTAATTTCCTACTGTATCGGAGAGAAATGCAGAAGCACGTTGATCTGCAGTCATGGGTCTTTCATGCAGAGAACTCTCCTCATATTAATGCATAATGTTGCATTTAAAAGTTAATGGCCAAACAGATCTTTATAAAAGTCCACATTGTTATTGCAGATGAAATATAACACGGATAACATTACATAAATATTAAACTTTAAACTTTGATTAGTCACTCAAATCTTTATCTAAACCTCTCACCGTCGGTCACGCTTATCCGATATGTTTTGTAGGTTTTTTTTTTAACACTTTTTACTCGTTTTTGTAGTTCCTCCACCAAACCGCAGTGGGTTGTGGGCAATATTAGCCTTTAGAGTGTGCACGGATCCACACTTTGAAAATCCACCAAAAATAGTAGACCATCCAGGGACTTCTAGCATACTCTTTTCAACATACTATGCTTTGTGACACACTTATTTTAATCTCACATACTGTTTAGGATGGATAGTATGGACATGGAGACGCAGGGTGAGCTCCTGAAGCTCTGCGTGCAGTCCATGTAAACACACAATGGGCATTCAGGACACAGCAATACAAAGGCTGGGCGATTGACATCTGGTCCTCATCCCGAGCGCCAAATGAGACACAAGATTGCCCCACTAGAGGGACCCACGCCATCACACGGAAGCTCTACGGCACATGGCATGCTAGAGGAGTGGGAGGTCTGTGGGGGCTGGTCCGACACACACTTGAGGTGTTCGGCCAAACAAAACTTAGTCAGCTGGCTAATCAGAGTACTTGGAGCTTTTCGGAAGGAGGGGCTCCTCAGACTGGGAAGAGAGGTGCAGCAAAAATGTACAGTGTCTGAAAAATAATCTATTTTTTTAAACATTAAAGCATTTAATCTTTTTACACCAAATAAAGAAAATAATGAACTTTTAAAATAGCATCATATGACCCCTTTAAATCAGAGGGCTAAAATCAGGGTAAAAAATGGCCTTTTATTTCTAAATTTTGACCTTTCTTTTTGCACCTTAGAAAGGATTATAAAATAAAATGTTGCTTTTTTTATGTTTTCCGGTTTGGTGTTTTGTGGTGTTTGCATCCCTTGAATCCATTAAAGATCCATCGTCCCCACTGCTCCACTTTCAGATGTGTAATTCATTATGCACTAGATTCTTGGAGTGAAATCTCTGAGCATGTGGAGTTCTGGACAGTTGTTTTCATCAACCTTTTTCTCCTGTATCCACTTGGAGGCGTTTCTGTGAGTTGGGAGTCCCCACAGAGAGATAAGTCTCTCTAAAGTCAAGGGCCACATTCTGGGGACCTACACACACATATCCAAGCCCAGCAGATGGGGAGCCTTTGTGGCCTAACTGTGCAACTTGGCTCTAATCCCAGACTGAACCCTGAAAAGAAAACATCTCATGTGAAGAGAATGTGTTCTCCTCCAAGCCAACAAAACATTTGCACAGATTGCTCTCTTTTTTGGGGCGGAAAAGATAGTGCTGATCTTTTTTTCCACACTGTCTTTATTTCTTTAAATATACTTAACCTAAAACCATGGCCTTATATTACAGGACAGTGCTGCTTTCTGTCTGTGGAAGCCTTTGTGCATTACAGGAGTCATTTATCCCTGGCAGTGAGAGAGAAAGTCTCCTCTATTCTCTGTGATATCAGTAAGAAAACAGAGAGCAGTTGTGAGATTCAGTTCTAAGAGGGGAGAGATGGAGAAACTCAATGAAGCTAGCTGTTAAGGATTGCAGCAGGCCTGCACTTATATCATAAGTGTAATGATAGTATCATAATTATAATGATATCTATCCCTCATCACTTAAATAATGAGTTTAAGGTAGGGTGAGCAGGTGTCTCGTTTTTTCCCAGGACACTCCCTTTACTTATTATGTGAAAAAATAACTCAATGTGGTATCGTACTGAATGAAATGATAGGGAGGGAGGGGGTGCCTGTCCATCCCATCCTGTATTCTACCATGAAAAATCTGGTCACCCTAGTTTTAGGGTGTTTTCACACCTGTATCGTTTGCTTTGTTTGGTTCACTTTCACAAGGCAACATTGTCATTCAAACACCTGTTTTGGAACCTGACGCATTTCTCCCTTATTTCTGTTCATTAAGACATATATGAACACGCCGATCACACTCGGATCCGCACCAAAAAAATCAGTCTGAGATCCCCTGGACGAACTGGTCTTGGCCCGTCTGGAAACATACTCTGCAACAGTTCGCTTGTGGAAAGAAAGCAATTCAACTCAACAAACCAGGCTCTCAATGTATGATCTGTTATTATGTAGGATGCGTGAAAAGCAGCAGTGTTTGTTTTGCTAATGCTTCTCATAAATCGTGGGTTAACCTGGAGCAAAGGCGAAGTGAAATATGAACATTTCAGAGCTACTGTCCAAAACACACAAAAATGGCTTCTGGCCCTTACAATCTATGTTCACTTTATTGGCGGCCAAGGTGAAGAGGATTTATTAGGGGCGCAAGCTGATTGTAGGTTGACATACAAATCATATAGTTGAGATTTATTCAAACATCTTGAGAAATGGATGCGCAAGCTAATTAGCCTTAATTCCAGCACTATCCATTTCTTAATTGCAGGTATATTTGGCTGGGCCAAGGTATATGAAGACCCCGAAGAAGACGACGAGGAAGATGGTGGGTGTCTCACCAGTGGAGGTGATGGTAGATCTAGACATCTTGGAGTGTGGAGCGGAACGGCACCTGGCGGAGTGTGGGTACTCCTTTCAATGACGGAATGCGGCGAAGGAATCTGGGAGAAGATGGAATCGTCATTGGACGGGAAAAGTTTGATCTCTGACAGAACGGCTATTGGGCGAGTCCAACGCAGAAAACTGTCAATGAACATAGGTGAGTCAGCTCTGTGTATATTTTATATATATATAAATATATATATATATATATAGGCCTTATCTCTTGTTGATTGGTTAGCCAATTTGAACCTGTTCCTATCAAACTTTGTTAATAAAACATAATTTAGCGAGCATCCCAAAGGAATAGGCTTTAATCACTGCGTGGAACAGTAGCACACAAATACATAGCTGTTGTCTATCCATCCTGATGGATGACCCGTAGTAGCGGAATCCTGGAACATAAACGTGCGCTCTGACCAATGAGAGGACAGGTTACTCACTCATGACTTGTATTGACAAATTTTGGTCCATTTAGAAATGTAGCCTTTTGAAAGTGAAATAAATCCAGAAGAAATTGTAACAATTTTAAACCCTGTTTCAAAACAAAGCAAACAATCTACAGGTCTGAAAAAAAGTCTGATCGAACTTAGTCACGTGTGAGTTTACAACGCATGATGTAGTCAACCGGATCCGGGCCGTATCCAGATCAGATGGAGGACCTGCACCTAGACCACAGCGCATCCCTGAAGTGTCAGCAGAGATTGTGTCAACTAGACTCTCCCCTGTGAAGGCCCATGATGATAATAGATGAACTGCATAATATTCTGAATGTTCTGATCCAGTATGACCTCTGACCTGTAATGCTGCCCCGAATCATAATCATACACTGTCCATTCGTTGGCCAGAAGAGAACTGCCTATATTGCGTGTGAGGATGTTGGAGGTGGAGATTTATAGCCATTTCTCACAGCACTTGATAGAATTAAACTTTATCAATTTGATGGTGGACCCAGAAAGGTTCAAACGACAATCACCAGCGACGAGATTCACCTGTTGTAAAGTGCAAAAGACTTCGGTGTGGCAACAGAAAAAAAGAGACTGCAACCGGCCCATGTGAAAACAAGGATAAATATTGGAAGGGCTTTTGAAAGGTAAAAAATGTATTATATTCCAGTTTTAAATATGCATCTGATTACTGATACGTGTGTTTGTATTTCAAAGAGAACCAGTTCTAAGGAACATCAATTTGTTGGTATGACAATTAGAAATTAGACTGCAAAGAAATGGAAACTGAACTACAGGTAGCCCTAATACATTTGGATAAAAGCATCTGCTAAATTAATAAATGTAAATGTAAATAAGCAATCGTTAGATTTAGTCAGCACGTTTTACTGCAATGCTTTTTTCCCCTTAGTTAGTCAGAACAAAAGTGGATGTTACTTGTTCAGATTACATTTTCCGGTGAAAATTCTTATATTGGTCATAGATCCAAAAAGTATAATCTGTGATTCTGAATGCCAGTATCCACACCGGCACGGCGACCGACAGCACATTCTCCTCAAAACATTGGATTCATCCACGCTGTGCCGTGCCGAGGCACTACCCACGTAAAGTTGATAATTCCGTGAATAACTGCAATTGCAGATTTCGAACAGAGATGGCGACAAAGAGGAAAAACTACAGACTGCAGCTTTAAGCTGGACTGTGACGCTATTTTGTTCGTTATTTCTGTAAAGCTGCTTTGAAACAATCTGTATTGCAAAAAGCGCTATATAAATAAAGGTGACTTGAATCTCATTGGTCAGAGTATAAACTCTGCTGCTACTATTTTTATTAACACCAATTTCAATGGCTTTCCTTTTTTTTAGTCAAATTAAACTATAATTAAAAATATAGCCACAAGTGATGTCATCATTTACTCACCCTCGTGTTGTTCCAAACCCATAAGACCCATAAGTTCATTTTCAGAACACAAATGAAGATCTTTTTTAATTAAATGTGAAAGATTTCTGTCCCTCCGTTGATATATTTCGCAATTACCACTTTACGCTTCAAAAAGTTCATTAATGGAAAATAATCCATATACAGGTCCTTCTCAAAAAATTAGCATATTGTAATAAAGTTCATTATTTTCCATAATGTAATGATAAAAATTAAACTTTCATATGTTTTAGATTCATTGCACACCAACTGAAATATTTCAGGTGTTTTATTGTTTTAATACTGATGATTTTGGCGTACAGCTCATGAAAATCCAAAATTCCTGTCTCAAAAAATTAGCATATCATGAAAAGGTTCTCTAAACGAGCTATTAACCTAATCATCTGAATCAACTAATTAACTCTAAACACCTGCAAAAGATTCCTGAGGCTTTTAAAAACTCCCAGCCTGTTTCATTACTC
The DNA here is from genome assembly GCA_030578275.1 of Meda fulgida. Classification (NCBI taxonomy): domain Eukaryota; kingdom Metazoa; phylum Chordata; class Actinopteri; order Cypriniformes; family Leuciscidae; genus Meda; species Meda fulgida. The sequence goes on along the minus strand of CM060632.1, from coordinate 5,799,757 downwards.
AAAACCGCAATCATGGGTAAGACTGCCGACCTGACTGCTGTCCAGAAGGCCATCATTGACACCCTCAAGCAAGAGGGTAAGACACAGAAATAAATTTCTGAACAAATAGGCTGTTCCCAGAGTGCTGTATCAAGGCACCTCAGTGGGAAGGGAAAAGTGTGGCAAACAGAAACAGCGGCAGAAGCGCCTGACCTGGGCTACAGAGAAGCAGCACTGGACTGTTGCTCAGTGGTTGCATGTCATTCGGAAATCAAGGTGCCAGAGTCTGGAGGAAGACTGGGGAGAAGGAAATGCCAAAATGCCTGAAGTCCAGTGTCAAGTACCCACAGTCAGTGATGGTCTGGGGTGCCATGTCAGCTGCTGGTGTTGGTCCACTGTGTTTTATCAAGGGCAGGGTCAATGCAGCTAGCTATCAGGAGATTTTGGAGCACTTCATGCTTCCACCTGATGAAAAGCTTTATGGAGATGACGATTTCATTTTTCAGCACGACCTGGCACCTGCTCACAGTGCCAAAACCACTGGTAAATGGTTTACTGACCATGGTATTACTGTGCTCAATTGGCCTGCCAACTCTCCTGACCTGAACCCCATAGAGAATCTGTGGGATATTGTGAAGAGAAAGTTGAGAGACGCAAGACCCAACACTCTGGATGAGCTTAAGGCCGCTCTCGAAGCATCCTGGGCCTCCATAACACCTCAGCAGTGCCACAGGCTGATTGCCTCCATGCCACGCCACATTGAAGCAGTCATTTCTGCAAAAGGATTCCCGACCAAGTATTGAGTGCATAACTGAAAATAATTATTTGAAGGTTGGCTTTTTTTATTTATTAAAAACACTTCTTTTATTGGTCGGATGAAATATGCTAATTTTTTGAGACAGGAATTGTGGGTTTTCATGAGCTGTATGCCATAATCATCAGTATTAAAACAATAAAAGACCTGAAATATTTCAGTTGGTGTGCAATGAATCTAAACTATATGAAAGTTTAATTTTTATCATTACATTATGGAAAATAATGAACTTTATCAGAATATGCACATTTTTTGAGAAGGACTTGTAGATAGAGCGGTTTAGTCCACATTTTCTGAAGAGACACATTCGCTTTATATGTTTTGTCATGGCCATGGCAGGGGCGGTTCCTCCTGCAGGCACAGGAGGGTTGTTAGTGATTGGAGCCACCTTGGCTCAGGGTATTTAAACTGCCTCACTAACACCTCTCTCTCTGCTCCTCCAGGTATGATCCTGTTTTGTTTGTTCCTTTGTAGTTTTACTTAGTTTCCACTCAGTCATGTTCACACACACAGATTCACACATCCCTGCACTTTACATACACCTTACATTATGACATTTTCACACCTCATTCCTTTTCCTTTGTTAATGTTAATAGTTTTTGGTTTACAATAAAGTAAACCTTTTTGTTTGGCCTATACCTGTTGTTCGTGTCCCCTCATTTTTGCCACAGGATATGAGCCGGCCTGTGACAGTTTATATTAACAGATTCTTTCAGCGAACATAAACAGAAGCTCACACGTGAGAACAAAACTCATTGGTCCTTGCAGAAGCTCAAACACTCTGTGTAACACACAGGAATGAACCGATGCACTGTACATGTTTGACCACAAACAAGATTTTCTGAATCTGAAACTTATGTCCATGATTAAGCCATGAACCCACTCACATCATCTGGGCTTTGTTCAGAACTACTGTATTCACACATTTAAAAGAAAGGGTCTAAAGGACAATTCATATTCAGCAATATTATCAATTTAACTGCACTGGATGAGAACAAAATATTAACTGAATTGAGATGGATAATGACGCTAACTTTGTAGCATCAACGTTGTAACTGAATTGAATCAACACAGAAATAAATGTTCCCGTTTATAAACGTAAAGCTGCTTTGAAACAAGTGTATATAAATAAATGTTAAGTTTTGGCAATAAAACAGTCAATGATACATATGTGGCCATTTTATTGTTGAAAGGCATATGTTGCAGTGCAAACAGTCTTTGGCAAAAATACAATACAAAAGATAAGAATCATTTTGACCACTTGTTTGAGCATGTTCAGTCCTGCAGGGCAGTGCATTTCCAAGGGCACAGTTTGGTTTGGGGGAGGATCTTCAAGAGGTTGATAGATCAAAGAAGGAAGGAAGGCTGTTTGAGAGTAATAAAACACTGACACAGAGTTACATAACAGGTCAAACATGGTAAAACTAACAGTCAAACACTCTCACCACTATAACAGTCACTTTTCCAATCAGTAACCATCACCAACATAACTACAAGCAAACTGTGATTGTGATTATCTGCAAACTGTAACGCTGAAGACGTTTAATCAGGATACAGAGGGATGTTTTGAGAAGGGCAGAGAGACACTGCAGTCCTCCAGCTCAGGGTATATGGCTTCCATTTCAGTGAGACTTCAGGAAACTCATCCAAACTGACACAGCTTGCACTTCTTATTAGTCCACTAAACAAAACAGTTGCATGATTGGCCTTCGTTACAATACAGTATGGGGGAAATTTACATTCAGCAAAAGAAGTGTTCTTGGATTCCTAGTCAAGTTTCTACTAAAAAAAAACAACCTACTACTACTACTACTACACACTACTGGTCAAAAGTTGCAATAATTACGATTTTTTAATGTTTTTGATAAAAGTCTCTTCTGCGCACCAAGGCTGTATTTATTTGATAAAAAGTACCGTAAAAACAGTAGTTTTGTAATATATTATTACAATTTAAAAACTGTTTTCTATCTTATTATATTTAAAAATGTAATTTATTCCTGTGATCAAAGCTACATTTTCAGAATCATTACTCCAGTCTTGTGTCACATGGTTCTTCAGAAATGAATAAATTACATTTTTACATTTATTAAAATAGATTTTTTTTTATTAATATTTCACAATATGACTGATTTCAATGTTTGTTTGTTTTTATCAAATAAGTGTATAAACAAGAAACTTCCACACACACAAAAAAATCGTTTGTATTTCTAATTATTCCAAACTTTTGACCGGTAGTAAACTACGGTACGGTAGTAAATTACGTTAGTAAACTGTAGTTTTTCAACAGCATCAAAGCAAAACATTGAGTCTTGAATCTGCATTGAACATGACAAATAATGGGCGCTTGAAAGTAATGACAAAAACACAGACAACACTGAAGTCCTCACTGGTCCACCCAGCAACACACATACAGCATTAGCAGTGAAGTCCGATTCACAAACCAATGACTCTGATGAACCAGTTCAAATGTTACAATATTATTTAAAGGAAGTTATGTGACATGAAGGCCAAGTATGGTAACCCATACTCAGAATTGGTCCTCTGCATTTAACCCATCCATGTTAGTGCACACATATTAGAAGTAATGAGTACTGACCACACACACACACTGCAAACCGTGGACACACGCCCGAGGCAGTGGGCAGCCATTCACTGCGGCTCTGCCGGTATTGAGAATCGAACCCACTGCCTTTGGGTTAGAAGTCTGACTCTCTAACCATTAGGCCATGTATTGAGGCAGAACTGTTTACAGTCTCTAAACACTGTTTGAAAAGAAAGGAAACATCTGGACCTTCATTCATGACAAGGATATAAACACTGTGCTGGTACAATGGAGTGTTATAGAAAAGTAGAGTAACACTTTAGATAAGAGCCAGACTTCAGCTCAGTGCTGCGCTTCCCAAACTCTTCACCTCAGTCGCTCCCAAACCAAAAACATCAATAACAACTTTCTGTCAAGATAAAGCCCAAAGTCCAGGTCTCAGAAAACCCGCAGTTGCCAAGGGAAACAAACATTTGGTGATCAGTAGAGTTTCTTTTCCCCATTGCAAAGATTGTTTTAAAAGGTATTCACATTTTTCTCCATATGAGAGGAAGATACAAAGTGGGAACTAATGTTCTACATATGTCCAGAATATCATACTATGCAACATAAACAAAAGTAACGTTTAATTTTTTTTAAGCTTAACTACAAAACGACAAGTTTTTGCTCAAATGGTGGTTTTAAAAAGCACATAATGAGTGTATATCTTGTATGATGCATTGCATATTGCAAAACAAGTAAATGCATAAAACAACACTCGTAAGACTCGGGTAAATCAATTAAATGATAGCACCAGTTCTGCAGCATCTCCAGCCTGAGAGTGCTTCTTCCATAAAACAAACAGAAAATGGAAACTCGGGTCCTGGAAAGACGTTGTCCTGCAGAGTTCAGCTTCATCCCCAATTAAACACACTCAAAATATATCTAGGTTTAAATTTAGGATTGCATATAAAATGTACATCCATTTAGATTACACAATTTTAATATAAACTCAAACGTAATGTGATGCATATTTGTCAGTCATACATTCTGCATTAAAAAAATCATGGCAAAGTTTATTATTAACTATTTGCATTAATTTGATTTGATTTAAATTTATTTTTAAATGCATTCATTCAAATAGCTTAGAATCCACATAGTTTCATGTATGACTGACAAATATGCATCACATTAGGTTTAATACTTTATCTTACAACTGTGTAAATAGATGGAATTTTATATGCAATATAAATACATAAATCTTACATTTAGGCCTAAATTGGCCTAAAGACACCTGCCAGTAATTTTCAAGTAATCCTGAAGAGTGTGTCTTTTTCAGGCATGTTTGATTAGGGATGAAGCTGAACTGCAGGTAAACATTCCTCCAGGACCACAGTCGCACATCTCTGGTCTTGTAAATGAACACCTTGGGTAGTCGTCTCCCGGTTAACAGGCCTGAGGAGAAAAACAGGGTCCCACATTCATCTGTTCAAATACTTTTTAAGGCAGTGTATTTTTGGTTCTTTGTAGTGGGTGTCTGAGGATATGCAAACTAAAAAACCAATACATGACAAACAACAAAAAAACCCTGAAACACAACTATAAACCAAATGGAGGCATGAGCACAAGGTCACATGGGTTACGTGTCCTGAGGTTATACGTGATGCTCTGTATCCTGCGGTTGTGAAGGCTGGTTGAGGCACACGGGGCAGCATGAGCCTTTGGGCGTCACGGGATTCAGACATGCTGCTGGTGGACACTTTTCCACGAAACACGTCACCTGGGCCCCCTGACAGAGACAGACCGGAACAATTGAGCTAAAAACACAATTTTTATGTAACTTTATTAGAAACTGCTGCATGCATAAATTAATCAGCAGGAACTGGATATATTTTCCAATGTTGTTTTCATTTCAAATTGCACTCTATCTACACTAGAGCGGGAGATGAATGAATGAATGAATGAATGAGGCATTTATATAGCGCTTTCATATGTACTACTCACACCCAAAGCGCTTTACAATCCAGTCAGGGGATCTCTCCTCAACCACCACCAGTGTGCAGCATCCACTTGGACGATGCGACGGCAGCCACAGAACAACAGCGCCAGTGCGCTCACACGCGCCAGTGCGCGCTCACACACACACACACACACACACACGCTATAGGTGGAGAGGAGAGAGAGGGATAGAGCCAATTCAATGGATGGGGATTATTAGGAGGCCATGATTGGCAAGGGTCAATGTGGCCAGGACACCGGGGTTACACCCCTACTCTTTACGAGAAGTGGCATGAGATTTTTAATGACCACAAAGAGTCAGGACGTCAGTTTTACGTCTCATCTGAAGGACGGTGCTCTTTGACAGTATAGTGTCCTGGTGGTCACTATACTGCGGCGTTAGGACCCACACAGACCACAAGGTAAGCGCCCCCTGCTGGCCTCACTAACACCTCTTCCAGTAGCCACCTGGTCTTCTCAGGAGGTCTCCCATCCAGGTACTAACCAGGCTCAGCCCTGCTTAGCTTCAGTGGGCAACCAGTCTTGGGCTACAGGGCGTGGAGATCTAAAAGTCTGCATTCACAATAATTAACTGCCTAAAGTTGCTAGAGGTACTGCTGTCCCTGCAGAGGTTTCGGCCGTTGATCGCATGTGTTGGTCCAGAAGGCATTCACATTGCATGTTGCAACTCCTCCGCCATCTCCTCCTTTGGAGTCAGCAGTGTCCCTGCGGGCCACTCATCTCCCAGTTGAACTTGAACGTGCTTTCATGACGAGTGACGAGTGGAGAAGAGAGTGGAGACTGTAGACTGATTTGGAGTTGATTTGGCAAAGCACAGGTAAACCTGTTCACTTCCCAGGAATCCTCCCTTTGCCCGCTGTGGTATTCCCTGACTGGGGCCCCTTTCACCACGGGCGCACTGGCACACAGCTGGCTCCGGGGCCTACGCAAATTTGCGTTTTCCTAAGTGAGGCTGGTTGCACAGACATTGTGCAAAGTCAGGGATGACAAAGATCAGGTCTTGCTGGTTGCACCTGTGATGGATTTTTTAATTAATAAAATAGTAAACTGTATATCAAACTAATCATAACTCTAACATCTAACCTTACTTCTCTTTTAGGCCTAACATTCTAACATTTGAACAAAATGTACTGTTCGAAACCAGTCGAAAAATTGTGACTTTGGGTGTGTGAGTGTAAAAATAACAAATTTGGGAAATTAAACTAGACAGATGTCTAGGTTTGAAACCTTGTGATTATGAAGTAATAAAGAAAACAGAGTTTGCTTCTACCTAGTAACAGAAGGGTTTGCATATGAAGAACCAATCAAATAATAAGGAAATAATGTAATGTATCATGTAATTTTCACCATCCTCCTATTCTATAAAAACTGTTGTATTCCTTTTTCGGGGTTAGATTCTCTGAGAAATGCTCGAGAACTCTCTCGGCCGTGATTAAAGCATTTGAAGGACATCGTCTGAAGTCTGGTGATTAATGCTGCGCAGCAAGTTAGTTAGGGGAACAAGTTAGGGATTGCGAACTCGAAGCCAGTTGTCGACTGTAGACGCAGATGCTAGAGTATAAAGATATTATTAACGATTGGGTGTCGATTGTAGACGCCCCAGACATATTTATTAAGTGTCGACTGGAGATGTCCCAGGTAATTAGGTTCCAGGTACGTAAGAAATCTACCACACGCCAAACTGGCCCACCTGGACACGCTTCTCAGAGCTCATGCTTCTTGCGACAGCCCCTTCCCGGATGAATTCCCCAAAGGAAAGACCTTCTTTCTCAGAAGCTAGTTCCTGGTTTTCAGGTAGGACCTCCTGCCACAACGCTGAACTACCTGCTGAAATGGCCGGGAAATGTACTATGATGTGAATTTGCAAAGCAAAAATATTTATCTATATAGTATAGTATAGTAAAAAATAATTTCGAGACTTTGCCAATTCTTTTGCCAAAGACTTTTCGGCAATTCTCATTGGTCTTCTCTGAAAGTATCAGAGGTATCTGGGGCTTCCAAATGCAACCCCTAGTGTCAATAAATTGACAAAGTCTCATTCCCTCCATCAGGGAAAAGATGTTACAATAGTAACCAAGACGTTTCCAACAGCGCATATCATGTGAAGTTTTCGATAAAGAGGAATCGCGATACATCAGAGAAATTATTTTTTACTATACTATATAGATAAATATTTTTGCTTTGCAAATTCACGTCATAGTACATAATACCTGAGCATTGGCACGCAGTGGAAAACTACATTTCTGTGCATTTATTTCCACTCTACCGCATTTACCTGCCAATGTATGCAGCACAGTCTACTGTGACAACACCTTATGATTTACAGTTTTTAGGGAATCAGTATTACAGTACTGGATAATCAGTATTACAGTATCAGAGTAACAGACGTTCAAGACAGAGAGTTTCAGTGCACTGATGGACTTACTTTACACTGACATATGGTGCAGGGATTCTTCTTCCAACTCTCTCCATCTACTCGCTGTCTCCCGTCCTCATCTGCACAGTCTGTCCTGCTCAGACGACCTTCAAGTCTTTTTATCTGTCAGTTTCAACAGAGAGAAAAATTCTCAAAAAAACTTTCATTTTTTTCATAATATACATTGCAGCATCACCTCTTTTCACACAGTTTCTGAAATGGTTTGATAAAGTCTTGATAAAGTCTACACCCTTACTTTCCTAATTCAACAAATGCTTAGTTTCTGCATTACATTTGTATGTAAAATTCGCATTGGCTATAAGTCATTTCAACTCAATTTTTCAAAAACTCTTGTTTAGCTGAATCTTTAAAAACTTGGTCAAATTATTTTGATAAAATATTTTGATGAAAATGTTACCATGACTTATTGATTTTATAATTTTATACAGTGGACCACTAGTAAATACTAAATAACTATAATATTTTGGACTGTTCTTCACACAAACGTCGTATGGCTTTAGAAGACTTTGTGTATAAGGTGTATGTTCAATTAGAATGAAGCTTAAAAGCTTCAGTGTAATCTTGAAAAGCTGTCCTTCTCCATTCATTGTAGTTGTGTGGAAACTACAATCTTTGTGTTCCAAGGAAGAAAGCAAAAACCTTCCTATCAAAATTTGACATTTACATTTATGCAGTTAACAGACACTTTTATCCAAAGCAACAAGTAACTAAAGCAAATCAACTAACCCTAACATGAAGGTGAGTATAGAATGTCAATTTTCACTTTTGGTACAAACTATTGCCTTATAAAGTGTGACAGTGGAGAGACAATAAACAAAGTAGTATGAACTATACAAATTCAAATTCAAATACCATTGCTGAATCTATACTTGAGAGAATTGTAGGGTCTTTCTGTGTGTTAGTTTGATATCTATTCGTTTGTGACGTGCATTCCTTCACAGCTCTGTTTAAGTGGGCTCTAAAAATATGTGGTTATCAGATCTTTGAATGAGGCATTTAGTACAGGGCCAAATTGTTCCTTCAGAGAGCTTTAATGTGACACTTTCCTCAGTGTCTTATTTTCTGCGTGAGAATCACATTTTAAAAACAAAGTAACTCGTAGCTGTCACTGTGTAATTCATGAGAACTCACTGTAATATGATTAGGCGGCAGTGGCTCAGTGGTTCATGTGGGTTGTCTACAAACCGGAAGGTTGGTGGTTCAATCCTCGGTTCCACCTGATCAAGTGTCGAGGTGTCCATGAGCAAGACACCTAACCCCAGATGCTCCCGACTTTAAACATACGGCGTGAAGTGGACATAAGAAACAAGGCAGATATTATTTGTAATGTGACTGTAGATTGCCATGTGTTTTTGATTAAAAAACTGGAAAGTTTGATTCTTGGCCTGTTGTACTGGACAGTACAGCGAACATTTTCAGCATCTCGCCATCACCGCCTAAAGCATGTTTCTGAGCAGATCTTAATCATCCTTGTATATTCAGATCAAAAATCGATTCATTCACAAATACATGCGCGACTAGGTTTTTAGAAGGTTTAAATAAATAGCTCTCTGAAGGAACATTAAAGCTCTCAATCTGGCCCTGTACTAAATTCCTCATTCAAAGATCTGATAACCACATATTTTTAGAGCCCACATATGATAAATATGCATTGCAGCTTGGTATTGCAATGTACCAAGTGAATCATGTGTCCTAACCTGTTTTCGTAAACTTGTGATAGTTTTCTGCATGTCAGCAACAAAGTCTTGGAAATCCTTAATGGATGGTTCAGTGCTTGACTTTGGTGATACAGTTACGTTTACTGCAGTTTGAGCATCTTCTAAAGTGCTGAAAAACAAACATTCATTAAAAGTAAAATAAATAAATAATCCAAAATGTTGTAATAAAGCATCCATGTTCTTTGACTAATTACAATTATGGATTAATTATTAATTACAATATGGTTGCACTACTTAGGCCGTGTGTCCACCAAAGTTTTTAGCCAGCTGAAACCGTCTTGCCGTGGCCGATTGAGATTGGTTACTGTTACTGGTATCTGAGGTCCCAGATAGTTTGTTTCTGAATATAAAAATGTCAATACAATGTCAAGTATTTGTTGTTGTTGCCATTGTACAAGCATGATGTGGCGGTTGGTCACTGTGGTATTTGTCCCACCTCTCCTCCACTGTGATTGGACGGTTGGGTAAAAAGTGACAGTGTTGAACAAAGTAACAAAAGGCAGAAAAAAAAAAAAAAAACGCTCACGTTGCGCTCCCATTGAAAACAATTTGCAAAATTAGCGAGCCTCAGGAAAAAAATACTTTGGTGGACACACGGCCTTAATGCTAGTTAATGCATTAACTAATATCAACAAGTCAAGTCAAGTGTATTTATATAGCGCTTTTCACAATATAAATTGCATCAAAGCAGCTTCACAGTATCAATCAAAATAACATAACAATGTCTGTTTCTTAGTGGAAAAAACATCCACGTTTGGTAGGGCTGATCAATGGTATTAATGATTGGTTAATTAATTTGAATATCCCCAACTGAGCAAGCCAAAGGCAACAGTGGCAAGGAACCGAAAAACTCCATCAAGTGACCTATCAACAATGTGCAATACATTTGCTACGGTATTTATTCATCTTTGTTAGTTAATAAAAACACAACTGTTCAATGTTAGTTCATGTTAACTCAGGCCCATTACATAATATCAACAACTTTTGATTTTTATAATGGTGTTAGAAATTGTTGAAATTAACATTACCTAAGATTAATAAATGCTTTAGCAGAATTTTGTATTATTAGTTCATGTTAACCAATGTAACAAATGTAAACCTTATTGTAAAGTGTTAACATTATTACTATTATCATTAACTATATTTACAAATGACAGGCTGACTGTAAATGGAGAATGTGAGTTGTACCTGCTGTTGTCAGTGATGTTGCTGGCAGGTTTCTTCTCCTCTGCATAGCTGTGCTCCGCTGACCTGCGGCTTCTGAAGTGGTATGACAAGGCATTGAACTGACCTTTAGTGCGACAGTCTGCAGGTGCAAAATATTCAGCCTTTTATTTGATGCAGGAAAAACAGCAGTATGAACATTACAGGGATTCAAATATCAAACAATACAAGCCTAAAGGACTAGAGGTCGTTTAGTGACACATATGAAGTGCTGCAAACACAGGCCACATGGTAAAGACAGAAGATGATCTCTTGCCAAATGGGATACTACACACTTGACAAAAGACCTATAGACAATAGCCACCAATAGACAGTTCTACATTCATGCTGCTTTTATGAGTGCTTTATCAGTGTGTTGCATATTGCAGCATACAATGTTAAACAAGAAATAATTTGACGATAACAATAACGGTTAATTTGTTCATTCATTCATTCTCAAATAAAATAAAGTAGTGCACCATTTGTTTGAATAAATTGGAGAGAGATTTGGGATGTGGGAATGGAATCTTTGCACGATCATGTCCGCATCTGCCACCGCAACTTCCGCCGCAATGTACGGAAATTGTGAGAAAATCTTGAGAAATTGTCACACAACATGACAAATTAATATTGATAAGATCCTCCTTCTCGATAAAAGTATTTTGAGTTTCTGAAACTCAGTACCAAAACAGTATGATTCAATGTAATGTGTTACGTTCCACGCGTGTTTTGTGTTTGTTTTCATTGTTCTGTGCACATTAGTGTACTTTGCACGTGTTGGTTGTTGTGCTCAATATCTTCTCTCTGTCTCTAGCTCCCTCTCTCTGCTCGCAGGTTGCTGTGATTGGCTGAGTCGGACGTCAGTCATCATTAAGGTGGCGCTTGAGAACCAATCGGAGGCCGCCCAGCTGGTTTTGAAAGGATGGCGCGTTCATTCATGTTTTCTCTCTGTAGCGAACTGAGTATGTGTATGGCTCTGCCTGTGAACTGAGTGGTGTGCTATGTGTTTTGTTCTTTGTACTTTCAGTACTAGACATGTTATGTGAGCTTAGTTCTGATGTGTATGTCTACCTTTTCATTTGCCTGAGATATCGTTTAACAACGGACATTGTGGGAAGAGAACGGAGGTCAGTATATCGTGATATACACTGCAACCGTAGCAAATTACTTTCTAGACACACCAGGTAAGACGTGAGCGCCAACCCCTGTATTTTTGTTTTGTTAGGTAGTTTAACTAGGGTGCCGGATGCACCGAAGTTTTCGGTTTATTTTCTACCTTTTTCTTTGGTTAGATCAGGTTTAGATTAGGGATTGTTTTGTTATATTTTGTTCTTTCCTTTGGCGCCGCTTTCGTTCTGTTCTCATTTATTGTTTATTTGTTCACCTATTTATTTTGTACATAGCACACCTTATTGTTGTTTCTTTGACTGGATTCAGTGGCTTCGGCTTGTTGTAAATAAAGTCCAGTTCATTTTTCCCTTCAAGAAGAGCCGGTCATGTATTTTTTCACCACATCTCACCTTCAGCAGTACATCAATATATAAATGTTACGGTATCTGCTAGGGGTGGGCGGTATAACCAAAATTCTGTTTCACGGTATGACTAATTTTATTTCACGGTAAGGATGTATTTCACGATATATGTAGTTATTCTCGGAAAATCGACAAAAAGGGCTTTGTATAATAAATAAACCCAAATACTTTAGAGATGAAAAGTACACCTTGTTTGATTTTTCTATTTCTTTTATTTGGTAAATTATTTGTTTGGTTAACTATTTTGATAGTTAACAAAATATACTCATCAACTTTTAGATGAGCTGCCCCCAACTGATTGAAATTAAATACAACTCATAGGTGCAATTAAACTTTAAATAAAAAGTGTTGCTGAATAATTTTTCAATCTCATGTTACTGCGTTACTTCATCAATCAGTTTATATGAATATTTTATATTGAACTATTCTATTCATAATAAATTAGTTACTTACTTTACATTTTGTAGGATATTAGTAATACTAGTTATGTTTAAATGTGTTCCCCGCTACATTTTTGCCATGTCTGCTTATTAAACTGCGTTTTTAAGGGGCTTGTTTTGCTTTTTGTGATATCTGGCAACCTGTCACCTGGAGCTTTAATCAAGAGAAGTTCAGTTGTGTCAAGTTCATCAAGTTCAGAAGTGACTAGACGGAGAGCAGCAGTATGAAAACCAAACAGCAGCTACTGTTAAGTGTTGACGAAGTAGTTTACATTATACACACCTTGTAACGGCGTCATTATTTTACCATTGCCCGTTGAACACTGACACACCGCGCTCCCTCTCAATGCGTTTGCACGCGCGCCACTTTTGCATAAGTAACATGCGATCGGTTAATTTGTGTCAAATTGTAATCACATATCGAATCAAAGGAAGATTTCATCAGCTGGTTCAGTGGCCAATTGTTTGAAGTTATAAATGTATAACTCGTGCTGCATATTCAGTAATTTTGCCTCAGATACAGGATTATTCGCTTTAACAAGTGTCATGCTGAATGCGATTTTCATATTTAAAAAGTAACTATACATAAGACACGGAAAGATGAAGATAACTATACATTATTTAAGGTTATTTCTATCCGTTACGATATTGCTATACTGTTGTTGTCAAGTAAGCAATGCTTTCCCCGTTGCAAACGCGCACTCCTCTAAACTGTAGCCAACGGGTGCGTGCTGCTGCTCTAGTGACCGCTGCGCCTTTCCCCCCAAAAATATCACGTTAACAATCCTTTAGATATCGTAATTCCGTTGTGAATCCTCTTGATCTGCTTTCTCCATGTTTCTTTGACAAATCTCTCAGTGTCTCAGTCTCACGCACGCTGCACGTGAGTTAACCACGCCCACTTATTTACATGTCGCGGTATACACGGAATAAAAAAATCTGTTACGGTTGACATTTTCTACCACGGTAGCGATATATACCGTCATACCGTCCAGCCCTAGTATCTGCCCTAACCTTTCAAGGTTCGTAACATTAAATGGGGGCTCGTCCGGGATGTCAAGGAGTATGATTCTTGCTTTGGGTTCGAAAGGTTCCGGAATCTTATTATATATATTTTTTTCGAGATATTGATTACTGCTGGGGTGGATGGTGGAATGTCCATGTTCAGTTTTTTTTTTTTTTTTGAAGAGTTAGTGTTGTACGAGGCAGTGTGTGAGCTCTTATACTTTAGCTACAGGAGCAAGTATGGCTGATTTTGATTTAGACACCTTTGCGAGTACACCTACAGTGGAACAGTTAGATAAATGTAGGAAAGATGATTTGCTGCGTATCGCTACTCATTTTCAGATTGCTGTTCTAAAGTAGCCGCTTAAAAAATAGATTAAGTCTACTGTGTCCCAAAGGTTGGTGGAACTGGGTGTTTTAGTGTTGCCTGCAGGTGTCGGGGAAGTCTTCCCTGGTGCTGACAGTCGTCCTGATGAGAAGGAGCAGAGCGAGACGGCTGAGATGGAGGGTTCTGAAGTCAAAGCAGTTTTGCCGCCCTTCAATCCTTTTTCGCCGGACTCAGACGAGTCTACAGGAGGTGATGCGTGACTGAAGGTTCGCATAACGCAACTCCAGATGGAGACGTGAACGGGCAGAAGTCCGTCGAACGGATAAGGAGTTTCGACTTGAAGTCCGCAGACTCGAAATCGAGGTGGAGATGCAGATTAAGCTGCGTGAACTTAAATTGAATGCAGCCAAAGTGACACCTGTTCCAGTTTTGCAACCCTTACAGGCCGCTGATGCTTCGGCAGGGCCTGGTTCGGTGGGAACCAATTTTGAGGTCAGTAGACAGATTTCTCTTGTGACGCAGTTTCAGGAAACAGAAGTTGACTCATATTTTAGCGTTTGAGTGAACTGCTTCCACACTCCACTGGCCTAAAGAGGTTTGGCCTTTGCTGTTACAGTGCAAGTTAACCGGTAAGGCTCAAGATTTTTGCGCTACGTTGTCCTTAGAGGATAGCGTGAATTATGAGGTAGTGAAACTTGCAATTTTGCATGCATATGAGCTAGTGCCAGAAGCTTACAGACAACAGTTTAGGTGTCATAAGAAAAGTTCCAATCAGTCATTTGTTGAATTTGCAAGGGAAAAAGGCATCTTTTTTGATAAGTGGTGCACATCAAGTAAGATAAATGATTTTAAAAACATACCAGAATGAATTATTTTAGAAGAATTTAAGAACTGTGGATCTGAGCGTGTTGTTGTTTATTTAAATGAGCAAAAAGTGACGTCTTTATCTCAAGCTTCTGTTCTTGCAGATGAATTTACATTGACGCATAAAAATGTGTTCACTCCTGCGCGTTCTGAGAGAGCTGTCTTCTCACGAGAATCAGAGCAGCTCGTTACAACCGAAACTAGTTCATTTTAAGTCAAAAGAAAATCGAGAATGTTTTTATTGCCACAAATCTGGCCATTTAATCGCTGATTGTGTTGTGTTGAGATGAAAACAGTTGAGTTCTGTACCTAAGAGCGCTGGTTTTGTTAAACTTGTTGATTCTGTTACGGTCGAGCGTAGTTACAAACCTGATTCTAGTTATGCACCTTTTCTACTAGAAGGGTTAGTTTCCGTTACGGGAAAGTCGGAGGAGCAGATAAGAGTCAAAATTCTGCGTGATACTGGGGCAATGCAGTCTTTTATTAGTGCAGAGGTACTCCCGTTGTCTGACCAAACTTCCTGTGGCAGTAATGTGTTAGTACAGGGCATAGAGATGGGTCTTGTTCAAGTTCCGTTGCATCAGATTCACTTGGAATCAGAACTGTGCACAGGCTTTGTGAAGGTAGCCGTTCGTGAGCGTTTGCCTGTGAGTGGGGTACAATTTATCCTAGGCAATGATCTAGCCGGTGGGAAATTCATGCCTTTGCTGGAAGTTTTTGTCAATCCAGTTGTGTCAGATCAGCCTGATGAACTGTCGAGATCTTATCCTGAGACTTTTCCAGTTTGTGTGGTTACGCAATCTCAGGCTCAGGCTCAGGAGATAAATACTGTTGGTGACTTGGCTACATCTTTTATGGCACCTAGTTTTATCAATGATGTTTTATCTGATGAGAGTAAGACTGTTGAGAAATCCCCTGTTCTGAGTACCTCGGGGGTAAAGTTGTGTGTGGGGATATTCAAATTAATTAACCAAGCATTAATACCATTGATCAGCCCTACTAAACGTGGATGTTTTCTTCCACTAAGAAACAAACATTGTTATGTTATTTGATCGATACTGTGAAGCTGCTTTGATGCAATTTATATTGTGAAAAGCGCTATATAAATACACTTGACTTGACGCGCGAGAGGATTATTTCAGCCCAGAAGGAGGATAAAAGTCTTCAGAAGTGTTTTGCTGCTGCTGTTCTCCCAGAGAAAGCTCAAGAAAGAAAAGCTGCATATTATGTTGAGAACGATTTATTGATGCGTAAGTGGTGATCTGGTATTACAGATGATGCTGAATGGAGTAGTGTGTATCAGATTGTGGTTCCTTCTTGTTACCGACAACACATTTTATCTTTAGCTCATGATCACGACTTATCAGGACATCTAGGAATAAAGAAAAAGTATTACCGCATTCTGAGGCATTTCTTTTGGCCGAGATTAAAGGCTGACGTCACCCAATTTTGTCACACCTGCCGTATATGCCAGATTACTGGTAAACCGAATCAAGTAATCCCATGTGCTCCTCTCCTACCTATTCCAGTGATGGGAGAACCGTTTGAGCATTTATCGTCGATTGTGTCGGCCCTTTGCCTAAGTCTAAGACAGGTAATCAGTTTTTACTGACGGTAATGTGTACTGCGACCAGACTTCCGGAGGCAATTCCATTGAGGAAAATTACAGCGCCTGTTGTAACTATAGCACTTGTGAATTTTTTTTCTATGTTTGGTTTACCAAAAATTGTGCAGACTAATTTTCTTTCGAGGATTTTTTCTCAAGTGTTGTCCAGTTTAAATATCTCCCACAGGGTCGCAAGTGCTTATCACGCTGAAAGCCAGGGGGCGCTCGAGTGTTTCCACCAAACGCTGAAGGCAATGCTCAGAAAGTATTGTATGGATACGGGTAAGGAATGGGATAAGGGTGTACCATTACTTTTGTTTGCGATCAGAGAAGCAGTTCAGGAAAGTCTTGGATTCAGTCCTGCTGAATTAGTATTTGGACACACTGTCAGAGGACCCTTGAAAATGCTCAAGGAGAATCTGTTGTCTTTCGAGTCTAAACCTGAAGTGAATGTGATAGACTATGTGAGTAAGTTCCGTGAACGCTTGCACAAAGCATGTTCGGTGGCCAAAGAGTTACTTGAAGTTGCTCAGAAAAAACTGAAGCTTCATTACAATCGTAAATCTGTACAGCGTACCTTTAACAAGGGTGATCAGGTGCTGGTGTTGCTGCCTATGGTAGGGTTGGCTTTGTCAGCATGATTTTCTGGTCCATACGAGGTGGTAAGAAAAATTAGTAATACAGATTACGTTATCGGAACTCCTGATAGAAGAAGGAAGACTCGTGTGTGTCATGTAAACATGTTAAAGACTTTTCACAACAGAGAAGCTGTCCAGAATGTTTCACCTACAGATGAAATCACCGTTCCTGAGTCATCTCCTGTGTTAGTTGCTTGTGTTGCTGTCGAGATTGCTGATCCGGAGGATGATGGGATAATCTTGCGTCATACTCATCAACAGTGTGCCCAACTTAAGAACTCGGAGGTATTGTTGAGTATCTGTTAGAGCATGGACTTGCTCAATCCAGTTGTAGTTCCTGGTGCTTACTGGTGCCGAAAAGCGATGGTACTGCGCGATTCTGTACTGACTATCGGAAAGTAAATGCCGTAACTGTGCCGAATTGTTTTCCATTGCCGCGCATGGAAGACTGTGTTGACAACCTTGGTTCTGCTCGTTATGTCAGTAAGTTAGATTTGTTGAAAGGTTACTGGCAAGTTCCTTATGGCTCACGCATTTGTAACACCTGATAGTTTGCTCCAGTACTCCGTGATGGCTTTCGGGGTGCGTAACGCACCTGCCACTTTTCAGCGACTCATCAATATTGTGCTGGCTGGGGTGCCAAAGTGTAACGCATATTTAGATGACCAAGTAGTGTATTCTACTGATTGGTTAGAACATGTGTAGTTATTGCGAACTGTTTTTGAGCGTCTCGAGAAAGCGTCGTTGACTTTAAACCTAGCTATATGTGAATTTGGTCAGGCCACTATTACGTATCTTGGGAAGGAAGTCGGTCAAGGTCAAGTGCGCCCAGTAGAAGCAAAAGTTATCGCCATAGCGGAGTTCCCTGCTCCAGCCACCCGAGGTGAACTCCATTGAATTTTAGGGATGGCTGGCTACTATAGTGGCTTTTGCAAAAACGTTTCTACGATTACGCACCCGCTGACTTCACTTCTTAGTCCGTCCCGAACGTTTTTATGGTCTGCATGCTTTTCACTCAATCAAAGTTCTTCTGTGTAATGCACCTGTTTTAGCTGCACCAGACTGTGATTCTGCTTTTAAACTCGATGTGGATGCCAGTGGCGTTGGTGCTGGAGCTGTCTTAATTCAGGAAGGTAAAGATGGTATTGATCATCCTATCTGTTATTTTTCGCGGAAGTTCAATAGATATCAGTTGAATTATTTGACGATCGAGAAGGAAGCACTAGCACTTTTAATGGCCCTCCAATATTTTGACGTGTATGTAGGATCGAGTAATATTCCAGTCACTGTGTTTACCGATCATAACCCTCTAGTTTTTCTGTCACGTATGTATAATCAGAATCGCCGTTTGATGCGCTGGTCTCTGATTGTACAGGGTTACAATCTGGTAATGAAACAAGAAAGGCGTCGAAAATGTGATGGCTGACGCACTCTCTAGAGTTGCTTATTGAGGCATTTGATAACTGTTCGAACAACTATATGTTTGATCTATCCCATATAGTTGGTTCTTAAGGGGGGAAGTGTTACGTTCCACGCATGTTTTGTGTTTGTTTTCATTGTTCTGTGCACGTTAGTGTACTTTGCACATGTTGGTTGTTGTGCTCGTTATCTTCTCTCTGTCTCTAGCTCCCTCTCTCTGCTCGCAGGTTGCTGTGATTGGCTGAGTCGGACGTCAGTCACCATTAAGGTGGCGCTTGAGAACCAATCGGAGGCCGCCCAGCTGGTTTTAAAAGGATAGCGCGTTCATTCATGTTTTCTCTCTGTAGCGAACTGAGCTCTCTGTAGCAAAATGAGTATGTGTATGGCTCTGCCTGTGAACTGAGTGGTGTGCTATGTGTTTTGTTCTTTGTACTTTCAGTACTAGACTGTTATGTGAGCTTAGTTCTGATGTGTATGTCTACTTTTTCATTTGCCTGAGATATCGTTTAACAACGGACATTGTGGGAAGAGAACGCAGGTCAGTATATCGAGCGCCATTTAACATATTAAAATGTTATGTTTACTAGAGTTTTATAATATACTACATTATATAATTATTTGTAATCAACAGTTATTATAAATATGGCAGAAATGGTTTGTTACTACCACAGTTTGCTAGGGATACTATAACAACTTTGAGCTTAAGACTTTCAGCTAAAAATTTGCCTGAACTCATTTTATATTTCCTTTAAATCTAAGAATCAACTCACTGTTTACCACATCAGATACTGCTGTACATTAAAATGAATAACATGCACAGTGAAAAAACAAAAAAAACAACAAAAAAAGTAAAAAAACTAAACATAAACAGTGGGGATTGTCAGAACAGAGCATTGTAGTGCAATTCCATAGGACCAATGTAAGATAAATGGCTACATTGATGGGGCCTGTAGTTAGCAGCATGTCAGGGCAGAGGATATGGCTCCCAGATAAGAATCACGGGCCTCTCTGAAGTTCCCAAAAACGTGCTGAACTCTTCCATCTGATAACGCATACAAAAGTAAACAAAATATGCTGATCGGGAAACATTTCTACTCTGCGAAATATCAGTTATCCAATGCATTACAACATTACTAGCCTTTAATGTTTGTACAGTACTAAATCTTCAAGATACTCTATCCAAGAGAATTCAACTTAGTAATATATAACTAGGGATGGGTATCGTTAAGGTTTTAACGGTATTACTACTCTTACCGATACTTCTTACCGATCCGGTACTTTAACGGTATTCTTATCGGTTATTTTTGTTATATTAAAAAAAGGGGGGAAATATATTTAGAACATAATTAATATTGCTTTATATTTTGAAATGTAAAATAAATATTAATAGCAAAATAAAAAGCAATGCTTTAACAAAACAGTGCTTTAATCTCAGTTATGTCTACTGACATACTGTGCAGGTGAGTAATATGGGCTAAAAAGACATCTAATAAAATAATCAAATGTAAAATAACACTGCATAGTTTATCATAGCTTGATTAAAGGCAAAATTAAAAAGTATACGTTGCTTGTCTCGTTGCAGTGTGTATCGGCGCGTGCGCCGCCTTTGGAACGGCGTCTATTGCGTCAATTTTGGTGCTTTTAATAGCTTTTTATTAGCAAACGCGTCTCGCATTTTAGCAACAGTAGAGACTACATTTTACAACAATCACAGAGCATGCTGATTCTGACGTTACGTCTGGGTTTTAGGGAGAAATGACAGCTGTGAAGGGAAGGAAGTTGCGCTAGACAGAATGCGGCTTTAGTTTTTTATGGTTTAAGCCTACCTCAAATACAGTATCTTATTTTTTATAATCATTGGAAGCCAAAATCGAAATCTAAAATAAAATTGGTTTAATATTGTTATGGAAAAATTAATATTTTACTCTTTTCTTATTTACTTTCTTAGACATTGTGAGGGTTTTCTTTTCTATTCAATCATGGATTCCTTATCTGTGTACGAGAACAGAGGATCTGTGTTCTGTTGTTATGTTTATACAGCAAAAGGGTGTGTGTGAGACACTCAGCAGGTGGTTGGGCAGCGATCTCTGACTTCAGAGGTGAGAAGACCCCCTGGTCTTGGAGGTAGTCATAAAGTTCCTTTGTTCCTCTTTTCTAAACAAGTGAGTGACAAGAGATAGCTTTGAAAAGAACAGTATAAGACTGCGAGCCAGCCCCTGCTCTATGTTTCACTCCGCCTGCAGCTGGACTGTGTGGTTGGACTGGGAACTATTCTTGCAAGAATAAAGACAATTGGAATCAAGATGTCTCTTACGCCGAGATGCTGTTTGTTTAATTATTGTTTTTGCCACAACAAATATCAAAGAGCTAAAGTGTAACCATACGTTTGAATGTTTAGTTCTGTCCTCATCGTCACTCATTAAGCAGGGCTGTTGTGTTGTGCGCGCCATGGCTCCACGTGAAAGATGCATCACAGAAACTTATCACAGACAAATGGTTCAATTTTATTGTATATATATATATATATATAGAAGTAGCTGGCGAGATAAAATTAGCAATATACTGTCTTTATAGCAATAATAAATAGCACGTGTACTTTCTTAAATTTTTCCAGTACCGACAGCAGAACCGATAACGTCAGAGCTTATCGATCCAGCGGTATTTCAAAATTCAGCACCGGGGCCCGCTTAATACCGGGTTTCGGAACCCATCCCTATATATAACAATTGGGAGTCAAAATTCATATTCATGTTCTTATCATAGATTTTAGATAAATAAATAAACAAACATGAATGTTTTTATTTATAGCTTATGCTTATTTATAGCTTATGCTCACCAAAATTCAACTTGTCATCATAGGAATAAATTACAATTTAAAAATATATATTTTTTCTATTTGAATATATTTTAAAATGTAATTTATTCCTATGATACAAGTTGAATTTTCAGCATCATTCCTCCAGTCTTGAGTGTCACATGATCATTCAGAAATCATTTAAAATAAATTGTTCTTTTGAGTTTTCTATTCAATCAAAGAAACCTGATATTTTTTTCTTTCACAATATTGCTTTCACAAAATATTAAGCAGTAAAAACAAATGTAAACACTGATGACAAGAACCATATAATAATTGATAATAATAAAGAATCAAGTCAGCATAATGACACTGAAGACTGGAGAAATGTCTGGTGAAAATTTGGTGACACATTATAGCGGTGGTAATGACATAGAACCAGGAGTGAACAGAACTGAACTGAACAGAATCAAGAGTATAAATACACATTAACAAGGAAACTAAACAAGACACAGGCGACAATAATCAGTAACTACAGAAACTAACTAGGAAACGATGAAAGCTAAGCTGAAAAAAAGAAAATATACAAGAAGTCATGAACATAAACGTAATGAAACTAAATATAACCCTGACACTGATACGAGACCAATAAATAAACTGATGCTAAATCTCAAATATCATGTCATGGCAAACTGATTTTATATTTTGGGGGAAATACAGTCCAAGTCTCATACCTTCACAGCAGTCCTGCCACATACGAAGGTCAATCTTAGGCAAATCGTCACAGCTTCCATAACCGTGAGGGAAGTCAGCCACTTTAAAGACATCTGACTGGACGCGGGTGATGTTGTCGCTATTATCACAAAGCACCCGGGCAAGCGACGCCTGCTTCAACTGGGTCAACTGCGCTGGACTAAAGGAGCCAGGGTTCTCATACCAAAACCTACAATCATATAAATGAATCGTCTGAGAAAGTGACTTATATTTGACTTTCTTTCTTGTGTAGATCACAAATAAAGGTTCCCTTTCGAGGGAACTCTACACTGCGTCGAGAATCGACACTTTGGGGACGCTCCCTTAGCGTGCACCTCTGAAGTATGAATGAAACTAATCCAATCCTGATTGGTGTTGCGTCGTGACGTAACATGTGACGGCATACCCGGAAGTATAAAAGTGACGCTTTCACAACACACACTAGCTTTTCGCTCTTCAGCAAGCGCTCTGTGTTGAAAAACTGTCTGTCTTATTTGGTGTTGTTTGTCCTTGTATCTATATTATGGCCAGCGAACAATTAAAAAAATGTGTGCACATTCTTTATGTGTGAATTGTTTGGGAGCGCAGCATGCACGGTCAGCTCTCGAGGGAGCTGCTTGTGTTGATTGTGAAGCACTTCCCATTAGAGTGCTGCGCTCCCGGCTGGCGTGTTTTGATGAGCACGGTCAGGCTCGCGTTCCCCGCGGTTCTCGTCCCGCGTCTGTTGAGGCAGCGCGGCGATTGAGATCGTGGGGCTCGCAGCGGGATCTTTTAGATGAGAATGAGGCTGCTGAGCCGCATCGCGGCTTCTCCTGCCCACGATCAGGTCCCAATGCTTGAGCTCTCTGCTTCTGAGGAAGTGGATGTGCTCAGCATTGATGCGGATGACCGTGATTTTGGCGCGCCAGTTCACGGCCAAGGTTATGAGGAGCTGATAGAGGTTGTGACTCGTGCGGTGGCCAGACTTAACATCAGCTGGCCACATGATGAGCAGGGAACGCAAGTAAAAAGTAAGCTTGATGAGCGTTTCCTGCAGCACAGAGCACAACCTCAGCGCCGGGGTTTGCCGTTTTTCCCCGATCTCCACTGTGAGATCTCGAGATCGTGGGATAAACCGCACTCGTCCCGTGTCCCCAGTCCCAGTGTGGTTGATTACAGCAATGTTGTGGGGGCACGGGACAAGGGTTATGGGAAGATGCCTAAGATAGAAGAGGCTTTAGCAGGTTATCTTTCCCCTGAATCGGCATCTTCCCTGAAAACCCCAGCGCTGCCTAGTAAGCCCTGCAGAGATACATCTGCTTTAATAGGCAGGGCTTACATGGCGGCAGGTCGGGCTGGTTCATGTCTGCACTCTATGGCTATCTTACAGGCATACCAGGCCGACCTCCTGAAAGATTTGGATGAGGGGGAGGGGCCAACTCCTGAAGATATTGCGGAGTTAAGGAAGGCCACATATTTGTCTCTCCGGGCCACAAAAGAGACGGCCCGTGCCATTGGCCGCTCTATGGCAGCTATGGTGGCTACGGAGAGACATCTGTGGCTGAACCTATCTGGTATCAAAGATAAAGATAGATCTTTTCTGCTGGATGCGCCGCTCTCGCCTTCTGGCCTGTTCGGCGACGCCGTTACATCGGTCGTCGACAGGTTTCAGGAGGCGAAGAAGCAATCTGCGGCGTTCCAGCAGTACCTCCAACGTAAGGCAAAATCCAAATCGAGTAGGGTGGGGCCAAGTGATCAGCCCCAGCCATCAGCCAGCTCCTCACACCGAGCAGAGCAGAGAGAGCGTTTCCTCTAGAGCCCCTCCTCCTGGAGCTTGGCAACAGAGGAAGCGCTCTCAGAAATCGAAGTCCTCAAGCCAGAGAGGCGAACCTGAGGGAAGTCATTCAGGCTAGGAGGGCTTCGAGGAAGAGGTCCTGACCGAAGTGGTAGGACCTCTGAGGGCTGTCCCCTCCACTGCAGGGCAACCGAGGTTGTTCTCGCAGCGGAGCCCTCTAGGAAACGATGTATGTTGCCCACCGTCAACGACGCTTCGGGCCGCATCTCTTTCCAGCGAAAATATTCTAATAAAGAAAAAGCATCAGTTATGGTTAAAAGAACCGTATCGACTACAGCCTGCCGGTATTCCGCTTCAGGGAGTCGAGAAAGATGCTCGAAAAACACCAGAGGCCAGTCTCGAGAGGCTGGTACCCCTAGTAGATTTTGTAGAGGCATGGTATCATCTTCCCAACATATCTGCGTGTGTCCGGCATATAATAAAATCAGGGTACAGACTGCAGTTTGCGCACCCCCCCCCCCCCCCCAAGTTTTCTGGGGTGGTGCAAACTACAGTGGTTCCAGAGCAGGCTCAGGTGATGGAACAAGAAGTACAGACTCTGCTACTAAAGGAAGCCATAGAACGTGTTCATCCTTTAGACAGGGGGTCCGGGTTTTACAGCCGGTACTTTATAGTTCCAAAGAAGGATGGGGGGTTAAGGCCAATTCTAGATCTCAGGGTTTTGAACCGATCTCTGAGGAGGTTCAGGTTCAAAATGTTAACCATTCCTGCAATCGTGAGTCAGATCAGATCCGAGGACTGGTTTGTCACGATAGATCTAAAAGACGCCTATTTTCACATCTCCATCCTTCCATGTCACAGGAGATACCTGAGGTTCGCTTTCGGGGACGAAGCTTACCAATATCGGGTTCTTCCGTTCGGTCTAGCACTCTCTCCCCGCAAATTCACCAAATGTATGGATGTAGCCCTTGCTCCACTGAGTTTTCAAGGCATTCGTATATTGAATTATCTCGACGACTGGCTCATTCTGGCTCAGTCTCGAGAAATGGCAGTTCGGCATCGAGATGTCGTCCTTGGCCACATTCAGAAATTGGGGTTGAGACTCAATACAAAGAAGAGTGTGCTAGAACCATCCCAGTGCACAACATTTTTGGGAGTCGTGTGGAACTCGATTACTATGCAGGCACGAATGTCTCCCGCACGTATCGAGTCAATTCTGGCGATGGTATCCGGGTTAAGGCTGGGCCAGGCCATCACTGTAAAGCAATTTCAAAGAATGCTGGGCCTCATCCAACATCATTCCTTTGGGCCTTCTACACATGAGGCCCCTTCAGTGGTGGTTAAAAACCAAGGGGTTTTCTCCCAAGGGGAATCCGTTTCGTATAATCAGAGTAACGCGCAGATGCCTTCGTTCTCTGCAAATATGGAAGAAACCTCGGTTCCTATCCCAAGGGCCAGTGTTGGGAGTGTCATGTCGCCGGAAATCCGTTTCGACAGACGCCTCCCTCACTGGTTGGGGCGCGTTCATGGACGGCCGCTTTGCCAGGGGTCTGTGGCAGGACCATCATCATTCTTGGCATATAAACTGCCTAGAGATGATGGCTGTGTTCAGGGCTTTGAGGAGCTTCCTCCCAGACATCAAAGGTTACCATGTCTTAGTACGATCAGACAATACGTCGGTGGTAGCCTATCTGAACCGACAAGGGGGACTCAGATCGCGCCCTCTGTGCAGACTGGCGCATCAGATTATTCTTTGGTCCCAGGGGAAAATACTGTCTATCAAGGCAATGTATATTCCGGGGGTTCAGAATCAGGGAGCAGACATCCTGTCGAGGCAGGGGCTGAGGCCCAGGGAATGGAGACTTCACCCAGAGGTGGTGAAGTTAATATGGGAGAGGTTTGGACCAATGGAAGTGGATCTGTTTGCGTCTCGAGAGACGTCCCACTGTCCACTTTGGTTCTCCCTCATACTTCCAGCCCCACTGGGGTTGGATGCCATGGTACAGGCCTGGCCGAGGCTTCGCCTGTACGCATTTCCCTCGATTCCTCTGCTCCCGGGAGTCCTGGAGAGGGTCCGTCAGGAGGGCATCAGTCTTCTTCTGGTTGCCCCGATGTGGCCGACCCGAGTGTGGTTTTCAGACATAATATCACTCCTGATAGCTCCGCCATGGCAGATTCCTCTGAGGAGGGATCTGTTGTCTCAGGCGGAGGGCACAATCTTCCACCCTCAGCCAGAGCTGTGGAAGCTGTGGGTCTGGCCTCTGAGGGGGTTCAGTACCTAAATGCTGGTCTATCAGCTGGAGTGGTTGAAACCATACTTAGCTCCAGAGCTCCATCTACTAGGAGATTATATGGCCTCAAGTGGAATGTGTTTGTCACTTGGTGTAGAGAACATGAGTTAGATCCAGTAAACTGCCCGGTGGCTTCAGTTCTGGAATTTCTTCAAAATCGTTTCTCTGCGGGTCTCTCCCCTTCCACGCTTAAGGTGTACGTGGCAGCCATTGCGGCTTTCCACGCACCACTAGGTGATGGGCCTCTGGGGAGGCACCAGTTGGTCATTCGGTTTCTCCGCGGTACTTGGAGGATGAGGCCGGCAACCAGGTCTAGGGTTCCTGCCTGGGACCTGGCTATAGTTCTGGAAGGGTTATCCCTGGCCCCTTTCGAACCTCTAGAGTCGGCTTTGCCTAAGGATTTAACGCTGAAAATGTTTTTTCTCTTGGCCATTACCTCACTTAAGAGGGTGGGAGATCTCCAAGCCCTGGCAGTAACACCAGCTTGCTTGGAGTTTGCCCCTGGCAGAGTAAAAGCTTTTTTGCACCCGAGTCCGGGCTACGTGCCTAAAGTTCCATCGAACACGGCTCGGTCTACAGTCCTTCAGGCATTCCATCCTCCACCTCATGTGTCGGCAGAAGAAGAGAAGCTTCATTTGCTCTGCCCCGTCAGAGCTTTAAGCGTGTACCTTGAGAGGTCCTCTTCTTGGAGAAGGTCGGACCAGTTATTAGTATGTTTTGGGTCACCTAAGAAAGGGCTCCCGGCATCCAAGCAAACTATTAGTAATTGGATTGTTCAGGCTATTACTGAGGCTTACAAGGTGCGCGGTTTGCCTTCACCTTTAGCCGTAAGGGCTCATTCAACTAGAAGCATGGCTTCTTCTAGGGCCCTTCTTTCAGGAGTACCTCTAGAGGAGATCTGTGAGGCAGCCGGTTGGGCTACTCCACATACTTTTATTAGGTTCTACAGTCTCCACCTTCCTAGTACGCCTGGCGCACACGTGCTCAGTCCTTGCTGAGTGCCTAGACAGTTTCACTCCGGGACAGGCCTATTCGGTACGTGGCCAAGTGGGCACTCGTTCCCCAAAGTGTCGATTCTCGACGCAGTGTAGAGTTCCCTCGAAAGGGAACGTCTCGGGTTATGACTATAACCCTTGTTCCCTGAGAAGGGAACGAGACACTGCGTCGTTCTGCCACGCCCCTTGAGGCCTTTGAGCGTCTTGCTTCATCGCGAGGCTAGTGTGTGTTGTGACAGCGTCACTTTTATACTTCCGGGTATGCCGTCACATGTTACGTCACGACGCAACACCAATCAGGATTGGATTAGTTTCATTCATACTTCAGATGCGCACGCTAAGGGAGCGTCCCCAAAGTGTCGATTCTCGATGCAGTGTCTCGTTCCCTTCTCAGGGAACAAGGGTTATAGTTATAACCCGAGACGTTTTAAGAAGTGAGTCCATATAATGCAACAGGTTCATGAGTAAACAAAACTTATGACACAGGTTGCTGGAAACAATTTATAGTTTAAAAAAGTTTAACTATTAGTATTTTCCTCACACACATCCTATCATTTAGCTTCAGAAAACATTGATCATCATCATCTGTGGACATGTGGATTACTGTCATTTTAGTTTTGCATGGTTATTGAAGTGTCAGCTTTGAGGTACCCATCGACTTGCATTATATGGACTTACAGAGATGGATTCATTGTCCAAAAATCTCAGTTTACGTTCATCGGAAAAAGGAAAGTAATTTCAAACATCCCAACACTAGTTGGCACCAGTAAGTATGGACTTGCCACTGCCAATAGATAAACAGACACACTGCTGTGAGAATGTAAGATATGTTGATGCTGCATGCATATACATACATAAATCCCGTATCAGATCTAGACAGGTGGAACTGGGGGAGGTGGAGGGTTTCAAAGGACCAGCTTGCAGCGAACACTTAGACTATTTAAATGTTGAGCAAGTAATCTCATTGGCTGCAGGATCAGCGGAGACCAATCAGTTTGTGCAATGTAAATAATGTGATTGCTAGCAGATTGCACGTAAAGGAACTTAAATTAAAACAGAATTTAAAAAGTCTTACCGATCACCATCTCTCAGGCGCTTAAACTGGGTTGCCAGTAAACACATGAGGGTTGGTCCCAGTCTGCTGCCAGGCACCAGCTCTTCAGCCATCAGTGCAGGAAACAGGTCGATATTTAGAGGTGTACCATAGAGCCTGGGAGCAGAACAGACCCTTAACACCAAGAAAATGTTAAATGTCATGAATGTCTTTCAATACCAATGGATGTGGCTAACCTTTGAAGCTTCTCTCGCACACTGGGGTTCTGAATCTCATTTCTCAGATCGTCAAAAGACTGTGCGGAGGTAAGGTTGCAGTACACCCGGTAGTCATTATATGAGGGTATACCATGGTCACGCCCCCTTTGGATATTCATGGCTGCAAGGTCAAGTGCCACCGCATGAGCCATTGAGAAAAGGCGTTCGGTAAGTTCTGTGTTAAGCAGTTGAGTGGACACTCGCATTTTTCCTGCCACTCCAAACAAACCACGGAGCAAAGGATCAATGCCTCCTTCATTCACAATACGGAAGGGTGAGAAAAAAGCCTTATGAAGTGAGATGTGTCCTTGCTGAATGGGCTGGTAGGTTTCATCGAGCCGGTATAAAATGGGGTTAATTAGTGTATGACCGAAGCGGAAGGCAGCAGTGGCAAAAGCGTTAAGGATGCCAGCGTTGATATTGGGATTATAGCCATTATAGTCACCCATTAGCCTTATCCCAGCCTCACCCAGTATTTTAGGCAGCCAATGGCTGTAGGTTATATGCTGCATCTGGGCCCCGACTATCTTCCGTGCCTCATGGTAAATGGTGTCACCATCCCAATGGGGGTTGAGACGAAGCAACTCACTGGCTATTCGGTTATGCTCACGGAACCAAACCGTGTGCATAGCCGTCAACCCAAGCTGCTCATTGGCACGATGGTCACCAGCTAGAAAGCAAGGAATGGGACTCTCGTTTTCATCCCGCATGCACTCTGTTGGTGGCCCAGTTGCAAAGGGGAGCAGCGGCTTGCCAGTGCGTTGCACGATACCCTGGCGCAACATGCCCCTATGGCTGGCCAAGTCCCGAATCTCTTCGGCTTCGTGATGTGAGCTACCGTAAACATTGGAAGCATCAATGTAGGATGTGAGCTGGTTCATTTGCTCGCGAGGATACACCGAGTTCATAAGCAGAGAGGTCATTCCACTACCGCAAACGGGACTGGAGCGCACAAAGAACATGCACCGTGCTCCATTGCGCCGCTGCCGTGGGTCGTTGGGTGGAAACATTATGGGAAAGCAAGGTGGGTCGTTGGTGCACACCGAGGTACACAACTGTCCATCGGAGAAACGCGACTGGCTGAGGGATACGACGGTTGAGTCCAGGTCGTGGTCCAGGAACTGGCCCCATTGCATAAGCATGTGTGTGTAGCGATCGTCTGGGGTGATGGTCTCTGAGCCGATCATGGTGGTGGAGACAAGACGTGGAAGTGGCAGAGGGAAGCCGTTGTGCCATCTCTCAGTGGTGCCACGTGGGAGATTGAAGCCATTGTCATAGACGGACTTTAGCAAGCGTTCAAAAGCAGTGAGCGAGGCGCCCCACATGGGGTGCTGCAGGTTGTTACAAGTGCCATCGTGAGTGCGATACTTCTGGTGGAAGCAGATGTCCGAGCAATTGTTGATGCGTCGATGGGCTGTGCAGCCAGACAGGTTAGCTATCATATCCAGGAAACGCGGAGACACCAAGTCATTGTAGCGGTAGGCTGTAAAATAGTTAGGAAAGAGTGGGCATCTTGTAAAATGCTGACCACATTTAAAAAAGTATCTTACCCCCCAAAAAATACATCATTATTTAGAGTTGTGCTCCTATTATTTTGTAAAGAGACATAAATGCAGTTGTAATGAAAGGCATTCACACATAGTTCACTCAAAATTCTGTCATCATATACTTCACAAGACTTTGATTAAACCACATATGGATTCATTTTACAATTCTTTTATAACCTTTTTGAAAATTCTAAGTTTTAGTTACCTGGACTTTCTAAGTGTTTCTCATAGGCTGTCGCTAGCCAATTTGAAGTTCATTGTCATGTTTATACACGTGCTTCAGACACCGGTCATGACAGAGGCATTCCCCATAGTGTCCTCTAGAGGACACAGTGTCTTGTTCCCCTACTCAGGGAACCATGGAACCAAAACCAAGCCACGGACCTCAAATATAATCATCCTAAAATTTAAAAGGTATCTATCTTTTATAAATACCCAATATATACACAGAAATATTGTATATATATATATATATATATATATATATATATATATATATATATATATATATATATATATATATATATATATATATATATACACATCTAAAATTAGTTTCTATTAAGTTACATTTTTTTTCTATTCACTATAGTAATGTACTGTTAAATGTATCTGTTTTATTAGATTTTAACCAACATTTTACTTTATATTAATCAAAATGTATATTTATTTATTTTAATCTAATTTAATCTATTTAATAGATTACTGAATAACTAATATATTTTTTATTTTAGTCTAATTTATTTATCTACTTATTTATTGTAATCTTTTTATTTATTATTTATGTTTTACATTTTACAGTTTTTCTCTAGACATTTACATGGACCCCCTGTCACTCCCTTGCTGCCCCCTGGGGGTCCCCAGACCCCAGTTTGAAAACCCCTGGTTTACAACTCATATGCCAAGTTCTTAGAAACTCTACTTGTTAATATACATTTAAAGACTCTAAATATCGCACATGTTGTTAAGTGATTACATTACAATTAAATATTGATCACATTTTAGCGTCCACATCTTAATCCTTATTTTTTTAAGAAGTTTTAACACATGACAAAAGTCTGCACTCGTTTCTGCAAATTTGTTTTCTATTAATTATATTAAGGAATTATATTAATATATTATTGTACTTACGTCCATTTAAGATAAACCTGCTCCTAAACGGTACATAAAAATATAACTGTCTGTTGCAGTCTAAGTGGATGATTATTGGCAAGAATAAGCTGCAAATTGGACCAGACGCTATGATGATAGTTAAAAGTTCTTCTACGGTAGACTACCCTTGTGAAAAAGAAGTGCGCCTAATTGAATTGAATGTGCTTATGTAGTGTACTTCAAATCATAATTAGTAGTTAATAATAAAGTAATAATTAAAGTATATATTTTTTAAACTGTACTTGCAGATAATTTATTAATGAAATTAAAGACACAAGTGTGAAGAGAGTACACTTTCATGACTGTTTCTTAACACGTCTTTTTTTAAAGTGAACTAATTTATAAATAATATATAAATATAAAACATTTTCATTTAATTGTAAATAACATGTAATTAAGAGTCTGAAAACATTATATTCAGTTCACACTTCTGTTCTTTTAACGTATATTACTTCCATAATAAGTACTTTTTTTTTATTATGCTAAAGTGCAATTCTTTTACCCAAGGGTAGTCAGCGATAGGTGCAAGTGATTGTGCCTGGATAGAGTTGTGTTGACCCCTTCATGGTATTTGCGTCAATGAATGTGTCCGGAGGGTAAATGCTCAGATTGGGGCAAGGCTTGTCCAAACATGTGGGGCCATTTTGCCATAGTGTGGCAATGAAAGCTGTGCTGTTGTCATAACTAGAAAAAACAGTGAGTCGTGTCTTCTGCAGCACGAAGCGCCACAGTGTCTGCTTACCATTTAGTAAAGCAGACATTTATTTTGCCATATATTAGTCAGACATTTTAATAAAAAAATAAAAAATTATATATATATAAAATTTGAAAAGCGGGATGAGGTGTGAGATACCTGTTCCATTCGTGTCCACCGTGAGGCCCTGGTTGACATGTCTCTGGATAAGAAGTAGGGTCTGCTCAAAAATCTCTCCGGCTCTGGCCTGCTCAACTGTGTAGGGGTCCCGAGGGTAACGAAACAGAGCCAAGAGCTCGGCAGGGGTACGAGGAGATCTGATGATGGTGGAGAACACATTAACTTCCACATTCACAAAAGCCATTCAGACTCACTCTGGAAGAGAATGCAAAATCGCAAACTATAGACATGTATTATGTCTGACGGACAGATAAGTAGATAGATCAATCTTATAATTTCTTATTAATCAATCGAATCAAAATCATTCTCTCTCTTTTTTTGTAAACAGTTTTCCAACCGGACATAGGCAAGACATTTTTATAGATATCATCATACTTCCCCAGCTGATTGATTACATAAAGAATTGCAAACATTTTTACATTGCAAGTTTTCTGAAATGTTATGTTTAAATATGCAAATGAAACATTATCTAATTAAATATGTACTAATTTGCTTACATCTCCAGATCAGAAATCAGAATTTCTGAATAAAATTCTTCCTCCATTTTGTTGCCATAGTAGTAGGTTTTTACAGAGGGGATTTTGGAAATCTCTTTTAACGTTTTTAGGAATAAAATGTTGTATAAAATCATTTAAATGATATATAAACAAACCCCTCACTGAAAATCTTCAGAATATATACTAATTTTGAGAAAATGGCCTTTAAAGATATGTATTTAACCAAACTGAAATCTACAGAGGGAAATAGATATAGTGCATTAAAATACACACTTAAGTGTATTTGGGATGTTTTATTTCCACTAGTCTGATACATTATGTTATGAAAAGCCTTTAAAAAATGACCACGAAAAAACAATGTTTCTGCATATAGTGTCTTGCTTAAATTCACATAATTATAAATAAAAGGCACAAACTTAGTTAGAGGTCGAATGCTCTGCAGGAACACACATTATGTTAGAATGGTGATAGACTATTACAACAAATTAGTAAATTATGTCCTAGTGAAAAGCACATCTGAACACCATTGACCAGCATAAACAATCTGCCAAAGCACTTGACATGGCCACATATGCACATGACCTCCTTTCAAGCGTTTAATACAAAGTGCTTCCATACTTTGGACAACTTGGATCATCCACTTTCTTCCACTGAAGCTCACTCTAAACACTGCTTTCAAATGCATTTTCCCTAAAGTGCAGTCATTGATTCTGCAAACCTTCGAGTAGTTTTCACAGCCCTAATTGTTAAAAATGTATGCTCACCAAATTTCCACAGCACATTAAAAAAATAAATAAAAATAAATAAAGTTAATTGAGCAAAATATATGACTGCAACCATGTTCTAATAAGTGGCATCTTAAAATGTTACACAGCTGACTACAAAAAAAAACAGCCTAACAACGTTTTTTATATATGCCAGAATAACCAATAAACTGTCAACTCTAATTCAGTGTTTATTGGGGTTATTTGAGAGAACCAGATCGAACAAAGAATAAGCGCTTTGCCAACCTCAACAGTAATAATTTGCTCCAAAGCTGTTGGGGATGATTCAAACAAAAGCTAAAGAACATGAAAGTCTGCAGCATTAATATCATTTTTATCCTTCAGAGAGTTGGCTTCACTTCAAATAATTATCTCTTGTGAACTAAGAATGCGCCAGGTTACAACAATATATCTGAGGTAATTTGTGCCAAAAACATAGGCAGATTTTTTCAAGGTTTTCACCCATGACCAGTTGTCTTGGACTGAATATGCTTTAATGTCTTGGCAAGCTGTGTCAAAATGTCAACTAATATTAGCACTTAAAATTTAAAACAGTCATTCAAGGTTTGTAAGGAAAAATCTTTGGCATTCTCTCTTTACTAGGATAACATTATCTCTCAGACTTCATACAAAAAGCATTAGTTTTTAATGCAATCTTCTCCAGCTATGAAACAAAAAAACTCTCAATCAGCTCAATAAGCCCAGCCCGCAACTCTAACGTGATCTGGCAATGTTCTCGAACAGGCAAAATACCTCGCCCCCCCTTCCCCACCAACAAGCTCGAAGAACAGGGTCCCCTTCCAGTGAGAAATTAGGAATCATACCGCAGTGACCAGCCTTTGTCCAAGGCATAAATGGTCCCAGTAAATTCCTGATGGGTTACGGCATTGTGACTCACAGCAGTAGGAATTGTTTTCTTGGCATGTTTTTGTGCTCACCCGTCAAAGAGCTGCCTCCTGGTGGAGTCTATTGCACTGTTTATGCTCCGAATGGCCTCTTCAAGGGATGTCGAGACAAACGGATCACCCTCCCTGCTCACCTGTGGGACTAGAATCACACAAACATTGCTATAAATAAAAGCTTGGAGTTTAGTGAAAATTATAATCTGCACATGGGACAGGAAAACTGAACAGAAACTCCATAATTGGCATATGGTAACTGACAGTGGCATAGAGCTTCTAAAGATGCTTTGTGAAGCTTCATTGGCTGTCAATAGAATAAAAACATAACTGAATTAATTGCATGATATGCCAATTAATTAATTAATGAATCAACTCAAATGAATCACATATCAAATATTTGCTCAGAAAAGGCCCCAAATGAAGAAAGTCTAATATATAATATAATATGACAGATATTAACATTACAGTAAATAAACATTACAACAAGACGTTTTAGAAGTCAATATATTACTGATTTACAGTCCACAGCAATCCATTCACTCAAATTTGTCAATCTGGTAAATTTAGGAGCCATCCACACAGGATACCATCTTGTTTTGTGTCTGCAGTATCTGTCAGGTTAAAAGTTGTTCAGTCATGACAATACTTTCAGCATGTTAATATATATAGGACAAAGTTATAATTTTAGGATTGCCAGTATGGTGAGGTCTTGGCGTAATCGATCTGCTGATCAAAAATCGAAGAACAAACTGGTGTGACAAAATCTAGTTGAACAAAACTTTGAACCTAATCAAACCAAACGAAGTTCATTTGGAGTTTGAAACAGCTTTCCCGAAAAGTTCGCTCTGGCTTTTAAACAGCTTCAAACTAGCACTGGTCCGTGGCGATTAGGTATTAGCTGGGTATGTCTCAGAGGCTCCACCTTCTTCAACATGGAAATCGTCTCCAATTAATTTCTTCTGTTCAGTCCGTCAAGGTAAGACGCGAGTAAAAACATGCACACAAGAGAGCTGCTGTACACATGAAAATACTTTAGAAAATGAAGTTGTAATTCTAATTGAAAGCAGCTGTCACTATTTATTCATGTTTAATACTGTAAAGCTGCTTGTTTTGAAGCAAGCTATTGTATAAATTGCAATATAACAAAATATGACGTGACTTGACTGAATTCCAGAGCTCGTGGAAACATATCCATTGCTATGTTCAGATGCTTAACTGTTGTTTTCTCACTGCTGTCATTTTTGTTTGTTTACTGTGTTATCGAGAGGAAGGTGCGCAGCACATAATTATATATTCAATAAATACTAAACGCCACTCCCAGCAGTGTGGACAGCATCGCGATGTTTGCCGTCAGAACAGTACACCACTGCTCGGGTGTTTTGATCTTCCTTTTACCTCCAAGAGAAGAACAAAAAATAACCTCACTGTGAGTATACTGGGCCTTGTAGCAGATCTAGGCAGGTGGAGCTGGGGAGGTGGAGGGCTTCAGGCATACTCTGATAGAACGCTGTAGGACTAACTTACAACACTGAACCAGACTTTTCAAATGTTGAGAAAGCAATCTCATTGGCTGCAAATATAGCAAAGCTCGATCAGTTTGTGCTGTGTAGAATACCATTTGAACAATAGCAAAAATACAGGTGTGTCAGGTGTTGTCCATGGCAACTTGACGAGCTCAGAGACAGACCCCTATGAAGATCTCGTTGACTAGACAGCCATCGGCACAGATCCTCAGCGAAGACCACGAGAACCAGACAAGTCCTCTGCACAGACTCATGGCTAGCTTCAACTCACCTCCTCCCACCAAATGATGGCGTAATGTATCCCGATCTTCAAGCAGAAGCAACTGGACGATTCTGAATGATTTCAATCCACAATCTGAATTTGAATTATATCACACAATGTTTGCTCGTCTGGCCAGAGGAGAACTGGTCTCCCGATTGAGCCTGTTTTCTCCCAAGGTTTTTTCCCCCTCCATTCTGTCACCGATGGAGTTTGGATTCCTTGCCACTGTCGCCTTTTGGCTTGCATAGTTCGGGACATTTAATATACTGCAATATTATTGACTTGACTGCAGTAACACTATTGGATGAGAACTGAACTGAGCTGGATGATGACATCAGTGCTTTCTCCAGACACAGCTGTTTCACGAATGGACGGATTCAGAATGACGTGCGTTTTCGAGCTTATTCTGAAATCTTCAGCTCCGCTAATTGCTTCATGAAAATGTCTGAAACATCTGTACATCTGACAAATATTGCATCTAATCTACTTCATCTGTGATAAAATACACAAAATACTCCATTCAAACGTCTGCATTTGGCAAATCTTGCCAAATGGTTAAAACAAGCCAACGTTGAACATACCTTACATGTCAAGGATCTATCAGCTTGCGGCAGTCTAGATTTTTAAGACTGAACTGCTCAATTCAATTTTGAAAAATGATTCAAGACCCCTGAACTCATTTTGTTATGTTCCATCCAGGTATTTTTGAATGCAAAAAACATTATACCTACTGGCAGTCGACCAAAAATGTGTTCTTCAGTGGTAAATCACTAAACAACTACGTTTGCTCACCCACCTCCAAAAGCTAAATATGTGGTTATGGCCTTCAGTTCTTACCTTGGACTGTTAGCACCATGCTAGATGATGAATATCCAATTGAGTTGCGGGCTACACACTCGTATCGGCCCCCGTCGGCAAGCCCCACATCACGCACTTCCAGATAGCCATCTGGATTTATATTAAACTTCCCACTCTCTGTAATCTGGACTCCATCCTGTAGATCAGGACCAAAGAATGTTTTAAATGAGTCTGGTTACAAAGTCAGAATAGTCCCATTGGGACCAAAGTGGCAGAAATGGTTGGATGACCAGTTGTTGGGGAATACCAATGGATCTAACCTTGCTCCATGTGATGATAGGTGTGGGCTCACCCTGAGCGCTGCACGGAATCTGGACATCTGATCCAGACTCCACAGTCAGATCCCTTGGAGCACTTGTGAAAACAGGCGTTGCTGATGACGTAAAAACACATGTTAATGATTACAGCGTGCAGCCAGAAACACAGCTGCATCTATCATGACACATGCACAAGATGTACAACATGAAAAGATCATGCACAGGTCATACATGGTCCTGAGTTCTTGGCGATTGCAAAGGTTCTGTAATTAAAAAGTCAATGAAAGAGTAAGAGGCATATGTGAGTCTTCAAGGTCAATGTGGATTGGTTTGTTTAAAGAGCTTTATCTAAACATTTTAACCCCCAAAGCTATGAGTTGGGTCATGTGATCCTAGGAGAAGACTTTAACAAAGTCATGATGGGCTAAAATGGTGCATAATCACCCCCTTAACAGCTGTTTTATAGTAATCTCGAAGTATTTCCCACTAACTGCAAATAACTATTAAGTCAGTGCTGACTTTCTCTGCTCAAAAGAACTGTTATTTTGTCATCATTTACACACCCTCATGTTGTTTTCTTTCATTCGTGACACACAGAATAAAACAATGTCTGAACTGGTCTTTTCCAAACAACTAAAAGTGGTCAGTGATTTTTTTTTTGTACTAAGCTCAAAATACTATATTTCAAAGTCCTGTGATTAGTGGTGAAGTTTCTGCAAACCAAAAATGAAAGCGAAAATGAATTCCCGAAACAGTTTCTGAGTGTGGCAATCATTAACCAAACGGTAATGTTTAATTAGCGCTTCTCCATCTGCGTGTTTTGAATGTGTCAGTGTCTATTTCATGCACACAATGTTGATATGCTACAACAGGCGAACATGTCAGCTGTGTGGATGCCAGGCTGACCAAATTTTAGTCCATGCTGTTTTCAGTTAATTCATGAATAAAACTTCACTAATAATAATTTTTTTGTGCACCTAAATCTGACCGATTTAATGTTAATTAATGTTTGAATAAATCTGTCATGAAAACAAGTTATTACAGCCATTATGTTTATATTTCAGCAACAAATATATAATTAAAAAGTTGACAAAAAATGTCCTTATGTGCAACTATTTGAATTTTGATTATTAAGTTAACTTGATTAGTTAACTGATTATTAAATAAACCTTATTTTTGGTTTCTGTTTTCTGCCAAATTAAAAATTTCATTTCGGCTTTGGTCTTTAGGTAAAAAGTTCATTTCAGAGTATCACCTGTGATATAATGTGTGAAGTACAGATGCAAATTTAAGCTGTTATTTACTTAACATATACCCCTCCAAAAGAGCTCTTAAAACTTATTCAAACTTGTTTTCATTTAGAAACGGCACTTTTTGACATGCTTTACCAAGTTCGGCATCTTTGGTTCTCCTCACATGATATTTGAGAGCAGTGAGGATGGTCTCAGACGACTTGGGATATAGTGTATGAGTTGAATGGACTACTTTTATGAAAGCTTTATTTATTTTTTTGGAGCTTGACAGTATGAATCAGAGTCCATTTTCATTGTATGGAAGAAAGCAGCTTAGACGATCTGCCCAATATACAGGTTTGCAATGGCATATGTAAATTATATAATTCATGGGTGACCGATTCCTTTCGTGAACTTCTAAACATTCATTTATTCTGTACTCACTCTTTCTGCAGCTGTTCTAACTAGAAGTATTTCTCACAACTCTCTCTCTTTCTCTCTTAACTCTCCCATTTCTTCAGATACTTCCCGTAAGCCTGTTCTAAATAAAAGCGCCCATGAGCCAAACCTGTGCCTTAGTTTTTAAGTAAATACAGGCGGTTGTTATGCAGTGTGTTAACAACCATTACTACATGGAAAACATCTAGCCATGTGGGAATTTCAAAGCTGCATGCTTTCCTGGCTATTCCACAAGTCTGTAATAAAGCTTAAGAGGTGGTTTTAAGGCACTTACATGAAGGGACCTGGTCTTACGTCTGTCATTGAGACTTTACAGGGTATTGTTGTTCTAATTGAAGGCTTTGCTTGTGGGTAAATGACAAATTAGTTTATGGAGTCAACCCTCTTTCCCTCCTGTTAATACCATGTCTAGTCTTGTTCCAACGGATGGTTGAATCAGGAATTAACAGTGTTAGTTTGTGCTGTACCAAAGTAGATAAATCTGTGGGCAGCACTTTTAGCCATGCACTAAGAAACATGGAGTAATGCGAAAATATATGAGTAGGCTGTGCTCCAAAAACATCAAGATGATGCACAACGTGAAGGAGTTAACTTGTTTACTGTTGAGGATATGTTATAATATTGATTTGACTCTTGATTCATTTGCAGGGCTACTATCGCCAACAAAAAAAAAAAAAAAAAATTGAACAAAGTAAAACTAAAACATTTCCTTACTTGAAATGGAAAAAAAGGTCACTGAAATTAAATATATATAAAAAAAACATTCAGCTAGTCGTTAAAGCAACGTTGCTCATTTTCATTTAGTTTAAGTACTAAAACAACTAAAACTAAATAAAGTAAAATTATAAATATTATATATACAAAAAATACAAAAACACAACAAAATCACTAAAACTAACTAAAATGAAAATAAAATGATGCAGTACCAAGTCCCGAGGACTTTTCTATCCCCTCAGAGGTATGTGTGTGTCTAAAAAACGGACGTTTTTTTTAAGCGGAAAATGTATTATTTTCAAATATATGCATGCATTTATAGTGTGTATATAAACAACTATATATTTTATAATTACATTATAATTATACATGTACGATTACTGTTGGCTAATAGATGTAGCAGGGCATTCAGTTACTTTTGAAAGGACAATAATAAAGTGTAAGTGTATTTCATTAGACTTTAACTTTGCCAGCTATAAAAATATAGCATTTCCTCACATTTTACCACTGATATTTAGTGACAGTCGATATGCATGGACCACTGGCGATTACAGTGATGGCCATACCACACCCACTCCCTCCCTTCTTCTCACAGCCATCCACGCCCATTTAAGTTGCATTTTTTTAAAAGATTGTGAGCTAGACTTGAGCTGAAAGAGGGGGGTTTCATGACCCTTTAAATTTGGCATAATCACAGTGCAGTTTTGACATGACTATTTTGAAATATATACTGTAATTGTGAACAGAATTGCTCATGCCATGATATATTTTGGACATGCTACCGACCTCTAGTTCAACTTGATGAAATAATCAATGTGAGGATGTAATTTGTGTTGAGACCAGGGTCTCACCGGCTTGTAGGATGTTGAGATGAACAGCTGCTCTGGCAGTGCCAACAGGACTGACCGCCTGGCATTCATACTGGGCCTGGTCATGAAGGGCCACGCGGCTGATACGCAAGCTGCCCGTTGAGAGAACGACGTGTCGTCTGTCATTAGGCAGGGGGCTGCCTATGGTAAGAGAACAGTTTTACAGATTTTTTCC
The DNA here is from genome assembly GCA_030578275.1 of Meda fulgida. NCBI lineage: Eukaryota > Metazoa > Chordata > Actinopteri > Cypriniformes > Leuciscidae > Meda > Meda fulgida. The sequence continues at coordinate 5,759,231 of CM060632.1, read as the reverse complement.
TGGCTGAAAACAAACTTTGTAAATAGTTGATGCACTGACAGACAATTCAATAATATTTAAATGTGTCCTTGTAACCTTTAAAGGAACGTTCCGATCAAATGAAACTGTTGAGAGTATCTGTGGCATGCTGTTGATTCTGACTCATCTCTCAGTTTGTGAAAACAAACACAAATCATGTTTACAGCACATGCAACAGTGTAGGCTGAGCGTTAGAATGCTGTTCATCCCATCATAATTTCACAATCAGACCATAGTGAAAAAGAAGAGGCCCTAATTGTATTGAATGTGCACCTGTAGTGAACTTCAAATCTAAAAAGCATATTTAAATAAAAACTGTAAATATAATATAATATAATATATTATTAAAGGAATATTTCACCCAAAAAATGATCCCAAAAAGTGCATCGATCCATACGACTCCAGTGGGTTAAGTTCCGGCTGAAGGGTGACCTCTGACCCCTCTGTCGTAATTGAATAGTAATGGCACTATTCAATGCCATTACTAAGCAGGGAAGAGCCAAGATATTATTTATTATAACTCTTTGTTCAACTGAAAGAAGAAAGTCATATAAACCTAAGGTGGCTTGAGGGTGAGTAAATTATGGGATCATTTTTATTTTTGCGTGAAATATTTCTTTATTGAAATAAAAGGCCACTTAAGAGTACTTAAAGAGACATGTACATTTAAGAACTCTTTTAAAAAGTGCAGTTTGTAATAATGTTAAATGAAAAGCTTTACGTTAAAGTCCATTTTAAATTATTATTTTTTAATAATCTTTTGACGTGCTTTAAAGTTGACGAATATGTTTGATATTATTTAAAGATAATATATCTTAAATGTACTAAATTGCATCTTCATCACAAATGTGTAAGCACACATATATTTAAATGACAATAACACTTCAATAGAAATTACATTAAAGTATATTTTAGTTTAACAAAATGTAAAATATATATATTTTTTAAATTATTATTATTATTATTATTAATATTAAGATATAGCCTGTTGAACAGAAAATGTCAGTTGGTCAGTTTTTGTACAAGATAAGGGGATACAAGAGATACAAAGATACAAGACTGTTGAAAAACTCCACTCTAAAAGGTCAAACAGTCAAGGAGGCATTTATGATCTCACCACCGCGTGTCCAAGCTATGACAGGCTGAGGGTAGCCACTGGCCTCGCAGGGAAAGTCCACTGTATGACCCTCCAGCACAGACTGGTCCTGAGGGGTCACTGTGAACTGAGGACGAGCTGAGGAGTGAAAGAAATGAGAATGAGCAAATATGACCAGTATGTCTGTTTTTTTTTATTTTTTGATCAGAATACATGATGTAGACTAATTGTATTATTACCAAATAAAAATATAGACATTAATAAAGAACTCGATGTTGCAACAGAAACTATTGACTCTCTTTTCCAGCACTTTAGACACAGTTGCTCCTTTGCACTTAAAGAAAATTAAGGAAAATAGTGGTACGACGAGCACACTCGGGCCCTCAAGAGAGCAGCGCAGCTAGAAGAAAACAAAACTAGAGGTATTTTGCATTTCGTGGAAAGAAAGCATAATTGCACACAGAAAGGTCTTAAAAACTGCTAGATTTTTCAACTCTCTTAGAATAAAACAAATACATTCCTAGGTAAATTTATTTGATACAGTGGCTAAATTAACTTGCTTGATAATATTAGAGAGAGAACTATAACTACTACAGTATCGCATCAGACAGTGCATTGTAGTGTCGCAGAGGAAAAATACCATTCATTCGTTGCTATAGCGGAGGAAGAATTGTCTAAACTTGTTAAATCATCTACAGTAAATCAACAACTTGTATGTTAGACACTATAACGACTAAGCTACTGAAAGAGATGCTTCCAGAGGTCATAGATCCTCTTCTTAATATAATTAATTCATCTTTGTCATTAGGGTACATAACAATATCCGCCTATTATTAAACCTCTTATTAAAAAAAACTTGATGCTAGAAAATTAGTCAAATACAGGCTGATCTCAAATCTACCTTTTCAGTCAAAAATACTAGAAAAAGCAGTATCCTCACAACTATATTCCTTTTTAGAAAGAAATGAAATCTGCAAGGATTTCTAGTCAGGATTTAGACCGTATCATAGTACTGAGACAGATCTCATTAGAGTTACAAATGCTTTGCTCTTATTATCCGATCGTGGTTGTATCTGTATTAGTGTTAGTGGATCTTAGTGCTGCATTTGATATTATCAACCACATCATTCTTTTGTATGGACTCGAAAATTTGCATTAGTGGAATTGCACTAGCATGGTTTAAAGCATACTTATCTGACCGTTATCAGTTTGTAGCAGTTAATGAAGAGATGTCTTATCGATCACAAGTTCAGTATGGCGTACCACAAGGCTCAGTACTAGGACCGTTGCTTTTCACCCTGTACATGCTACCCTTAGGAGATATCATTAGGAAACATGGCATTAGTTTTTACTGTTATGCTGATGATACTCAGCTCCATATTTCTTTGCACCCCGACAAAACTTACAATTTCTGAAAATTAACCGAATGCATAGGTGATATAAAAAGTTGGATGACTAGTAATTTCCTACTACTTAAAAACTGAGATTCTAATTATTGGACCAAAAACCTCCGCACATAATAACCTAAAATACTGTCTAACACTTGATGGCTGCTCTGTTAAGTCCTCGTCGTCGATTAGGAACCTGGGTGTGCTCTCCAACATACAGTGGAGAATATCATTATTTGATCCCCTGCTAATTTTGTAACTTTGCCCACTTACAAAGAAATGAAGGGTCAATCATTTTTATGGTAGGTTTATATTAACAAAGAGACAGAGTATCAACCAAAAAAATCCAGAAAAAACATTATATATAGGTTATAAATGTATTTGCATAATAATATAATAATTTTATTTTACATTACAACTGTCAAATTACAATACTAATATTTATGACTGTTGCAATTTCTTGATTTTTAAAAGTCAAGCTTGTCTTTTGTTGATTAACACTTCTCATTACAAGTATGTGAAGATGGCTGGCACTTGTTAAGTTCCCAAATGCCCGTTAAGGCGACTCAAACTCAGAGTAGATGAAGATGGAGCAAATGTGGAGCAGCATTTACTGTGAACCGAGCTGCTCTGAGACGCTGATTTGGGTTAATAGAATCCTGGCCAAAAAAATGTTTTTCATGTTTTACACTCTACAATAATAAACTGTTCTTTCATTTACCACACTTTCCGTCACTGTGACATTTTTCCCTGAAACTGAAATTAAATTAAATGCAATGCCGCATATTGCATCTTCAAACTGAATATGAAGGTGGCACAGAGCCACCTTAACTTCACAGTGAATGACACCTTTAGACAACCGTTAATTGCATTTTAGAAAAGGTCATGAATAAATGCGTAAATAAAATGTCAATGCATGAAACTAAAGAATCAGTGCAAAATTATAAGCAACAAAATCATGATAAAAATAAAATATTCAAAAAGTAAAAATTCCCATCTCTTACCCTGTACTATAATATATGCAGTGGCATGGATGGTGTCCACATTGTTGCTCGCGAAGCAAGTGTATTGTCCACCATCAGCCTGATTGACATTCTGGATGTAAAGACCTGCTGAAGGAGTGATGTTGATGCGGGGGTCCACTGGGAGGGCCGTGTGGTCTCCTTTGGTCCAGGTCACGCGGGGCTGCGGCTGACCCGTCGCACTGCACTCCAGGGTCACGCTCTCCCCAACCAGAACCTCTGTGTTCTGCGGCTGGATCACAAAACTGGGTCGAGCTGGAGAGACAAAGGCAAGGACCAAAAATGGATTGCTGTGAGCAAAAAGTCTGTCATCAAATGCTCTTTACCAGATGCATGCATGATACCCTAATATTATCTACGGAAAAGTACAAAATAGAGTTCAATTCAGTGTTACTTTGTAATTATTTGTGAAATTCACTAGCAATTTCTTAGGGGAAAATTGTTTCATATTAAATCCTACATTATTTTTAATTCAATGTGTTACTGTAATTATTTCTGAGAGACAATTTCAAAGTAAAAATTCAATGCATTACTTTGTTGTTTCTTGACATTTTATAGCAATTTCTGAAAATTGTTTCAAAGTTAATCCTACACTTTTTTCAAAATTGAATGTGTTAGTTGTTTCTTTGAAACAATTTTCAGTCAGAAATTTTACAAATAATTACAAAGTACACTATTTTTGTCAGGGTATATGAGACGATACAGGATTAATCCGATACTATAGATTGTGCCTGAATTAAATAGGGTCAAGCTAGTTTGGGAGATTCTAGTAATTCTAGTTGAATTATTATCACCTACAGGACCCCATCACACTCACAAGGTGATCTGAAGTATCGTAAGGTGACCTCTGAGGTCTTCACCTCTCCAGCCACATTTTTGGCCATGCACTGATACACGCCCTGGTCCGTCTCCCGTGTGTCCTGGATCATCAAGGTTCCATCTTCCAGTAGATTGAGACGGGTGTCATCCCTCATGTTCAGAGCATTGCTGATAAAAAAAAAAGACTTTCCTGTTTATGCATACACCCTTCACACGTTGAGGATAAAACAACCAAAACATTTTATTTCTGTCATGATTTACTCACACTCGTGTCAGTCCAAACCTGTATCACTTCCTGTCTTCCATGGAACACAAAAGAAGATGAATTACAGAATGTCCAGACAGTCAAACTCAAAATTTACAAAGAAGCACCATAAAAGTAGTCCATGAGTCTCATGCAACTATATTCTAGGGGCCAGATTTACTGAACAGGGCAGATTAGGAAGAGAGAAAGTGCAATTCCAAAAAAGTAATCGAGTAAACCGAGAACGGTAAGTAATCATGCTGTGCCAAACCAAGCTCAAGTGGAAATATAACTGCAACCGTTCCCTACCATTCTTAGAACAGTTCGGCCCGAATGTGGAAAAGCAGCTGTTGAAAGTGGCCAAAAGTTCAGAAAGGCTCAATTTTATGCAAATGAGGAGTGGAAAACACTGGGCAGCAGCAAATATCTTTGAGGTTCAGGTAGTGACGTCTGTTAAAAATATGCAGATTGTGCTGGAGTTTCTCCTGGATTTAGTGTGTAAATCAATTTGTTTACAAATGTACATTTGTATGTTAAATAATACATTTTGCATGCTCAAGTTTATTTATAACAGAGGTGGAGTGGAGATCAGATGTGCTCCTACAGTAGTCACATTCAAATCCAGACTCAAAACACATCTGTTTACCTATGCATTTACTGAATGAGCACTGTGCCACTGCTCGTCCGACTGTTTGTACTGTATTTTATTTAATGTTTTAATTATTCTAATTTTATTTGATTATTTCTGTATTTTATCTTTTATTCTAAACTGTTTTAATTTTTCTGATTTCTTTTGTTTTAATTTCTTCTATGTAAAGCACTTTGAATTACCATTGTGTATGAAATGTGCTATATAAATAAACTTGCCTTGCCTTGCCTATAAATTGTCCATGTGGTGTTTTTAATATGCTTTCAGAAATACCAGGTGCAAATTCAAAGTCAACACCCTTGCTGAGTATTTTCTCCTTACTGCAGTGAACCAAAGACAGGTTAAAATATATGGTTTGAAATTGCCCCGTTTCATACCGTCACAAAAATATTTTCCCTGCTCAGTGGGCATTTTAACACAGTGAGCACAAGACCTTTATGCAGGAAAAATAAGGTACATTTAGCAATATAGCGAGTGAATTATGCATATGATGTACTGTATTTTACAATGTTATGATGAACTATATGCCTCTCCTCTGACGTTCTGAGTGGTTCAAAGGGTTTATAAGGATGCTGATTTTTAGAGACCGCTGACTGACTCTGAGATGTTGAACAGGATCATGGTTTGTGTAACATTAGCAACACATTATTAGCAGTTTGATAACAGTCAAGCTGAAGGAAAATCATATCAATTACAGTTATGTGTCCAATGTTGCTCGTCCTTCAGCGCACTATAAGAGTAGTAAGTGAAACCCTCCACCTCCCCAGCTCCACTTGCCTAGACCTGCTACGGGATTTATGTATGCATATGCACGCAGCAGCGACATATCTTACATGCAGTTGCAAGTATAAAGTCCATACTATCTAGACCGACAAGACCAAGTACATTAACATTGTCATATCCATTAACATGCTAAAACTATTTAAAGATTCATCATGATTGAAATACTATGTTACATGGACTTCTTTTATGGTGCTTTTTGTCATTTTCAGACAGCCTCATTATGGAAAAAGCACTCTAGGCATACTGTAATACTTCTTTTGTGTCCCATGAAAGACAGAAGGTAATTTCTGCTTTAAGCAAGATAAAGAGGAAAAAAAAATGAACACAGAATTGTATTTTTTTGGCTGAACTTTTCCTTTAAGCACGGACAGTAAGGGTGGAAGCTTACTTGTTTCTGAGCCAGATGATCTGAGGTTTAGGATTGCCCTCTGCCCTGCATGTGAAGTACACAGTGTTCCCAGAGGTTACGTCCACATCCTGTGGCTGAGATGTGATCCGGGGAACTTCTGCTCCACAAGAGAGACACATTCAGATGAAACCAAACATAAGTGTCCCAGAAAGGACAAAGCAGAGAAGTAAAATGAGTTTATTTCGGTCTGTAAAAGCTATTGGAAATTACAGCACTGAAGGTCTATTTGTAGTGGCAATGTGTTTGACATTTCCCTCTTGCCTCACTTCCTCTCCCCAGGCTTGGCTGCCCATGTTGGTTGACGGCCAGCCACGAGGTGATTGTGTCTATGGTCACAACGGCCACATGCCAAACCCCAAACATTACCCACCAACACCAATGTGCTCATGGCAAAATATATTCCTGAACAGTCTGAAAGAACTATTAAACTGTTTCTACTTCACACTGTCAAAATACTCGAACATTATTTTGACAAAAATGGCACAGATTTATATAGAGTGCTGCAGGGATGAGTTTTTGCAGACCAAAACCTTCCTGTTCCATCACCCTGAAGTCAATGGGTTTATGCTTAAACGCATGAAATAAGGTCTGTGGTGAACAAGTTCAAGATATATTTTTTACTTTTTTTTACAATTCTACAAGATAAAATACATCAGTAATACCCCTTGTGATTTACTTTTTAAAGCTTTTACTTGTCTTTGTTACAAAGTGTCTAAATGGGAGTAGAGAGGTTTTTGGGGACATTTTACATCATCGCACCGAACAGGTAAACTCGTCTTCTCACGAGTCACTTTCATTGTTATAAGCAAACTATTCTAACTCATTTCAAAGCATTTTTTCCTGGTTACTACTGTTCAAAAGTTTTTTAGAGAAGTTTAATTTTTAAAGAAATTAATACTTTTATTAAGTGAGAACGCATCAAATTTATCAAAAGTGACAGTAACGACTCAATATTTACACTGTTACAAAAGATAAAAACTGTTCTTTTGAACTTTCTGTTCATCAAAGAATACTAAAAACATTATTGGTTTCACACAGTTTTCAACATTGATAAAATTGATAAAGCTAGGTAACGATAAACAAACTGAAAGACCGCAATTCCTGATTTCGCTTTCGTTCACTAAACAAAGACTATGGAAATTAAACATCACTTTTCCATCAAAAAACGTGTTGTAAAAAACATAACTTATTAGATTTAAGACCTAGGTTCGCTAGCTAGTTCTGTGCCTGCCTGTGGGCGCTATGGTGCGCGCTGACCCTGGTCGACGAGAACCCGCATGAGAGATGTGACGCAGGACGTAACCCCGCCCCCCGGGCGAGATGCCCCAAAATTTATGAATCCCGTTAACTATGAATTGGTAAAATTGGGAGGCGGGGCTCCATTAGGGCTCCTCCCCTAACCGCATGTGATCTAACTCCAAGCTTTTGATAAAACTTGAGAACCCTGCATTGGATTCCTGATGCTTTGCTTTCTCTTCTGGATTTGCGCAGTGTGGCAGTACGACATTTCCTCAGAGAAACTGCAGCTGTCTGTCTGTCTGGTGCTGCCCTGCTCTGTTTTGACAGGTGCTTCAGGCTTATGTGTGCTGTGTTTTATGTATAGAGGGGGTGGAAAAGCCATACTGTGTTAATCCCATTCTTCTACAGAGCCCATAGGGGCGTTTGTGGGGGACTGATTACTGTAACAAGCCTGAGCAAGTCTATCGAGCACAACAGCCGCAGTGGTTTGTGGCTACACAGCAGGAAACCTCAGAGGTCCCAGAAGAGACCATGCAATTCCAGACTAAAAGATGTAGGCATGACAATGAAAAAGACATGACTGGGAGTCTTAAAAGTAAAATTGATTATATATTAGTATATTAATTAGTTATTATTATGTAATATATAATATATATTTTACTAATTATTAGTTTGATTTCATTGAACATAAGAATAGTAACTAAATGGTTTATTAAAAATTAATAATTAGTGCAAGTAGGAATACATTTTTTATCGTTTTTTTATCAATATGTAAAATGTCAATGTAGTGTAGTTAACTACTTTTTTCAATTTGACAGTAGTTTGACTACTTAAAATTATAAGAGGCTTTAGTTTCTAAGCAATGTAATACATTTTACAGAAAACAAAAGTTAAAAAAAAATGCTACAGTAAACATCTGTTAATTGGTTAACTGTAATTAACCTTACTATAACAGAAAACTAGAAGCAAATGGTTTAACATCACATTATATGTCATTATACTGTACAATAATATAAATTGTATGGTCTTAGGAAGTAAAAACTGTGATTTAACATATCATTTACAGTGAAAAATGTTGAGCTATGCATATAACTACTGTTCCCAGAATGAGGGATATGAGGTGACAACATGTGGCTATGGGATATTGCGCTTTTTAACGCAATTCACTGAAGACCTTTATTCACGCCTGAAAGGCCAATGACGCGTGCTGACTTGGGCGGACCTTCGTCATTTCCCCCGTTCAGGCCAGCTCTTCATCAAGCCTCCGACTGCGCTGGGCTCAGATATGTTGTACCTCGTTCCCCTCCTTCTGGGAAATAGTTATATGCATAACTCAAAGTTGCCCAGTCCGTTCACCCGGTACAACACATGACTGTGGGGCATATATTCACGCCCTACAAAGTCCGCTGAACTAAACCAAAGTCCTTTTAGGCAAGTCATGCCACTCGGCCGCCATCTTGGCAACGCCTCCGGGCAGCTATTTCGGACTAACAAGACCAGGCTCCTATCTAAATTAATGGGCAGAGAGTCAGAACTGCACTTTCACTGGTCACCGGGACATAAAAACTGCATGTATAGAAACAGCAGTAAAATGTGATAAAAATTGCTGAACAAGTTTGATGACTTTGCCCCAAAATACGGTTTAAAATGCCTTTTTCCCCACAGGTTATACTTTTACTACGCATGCGCAAGGGCTCTCTTCTCCCCTGTCGCAAACCTCAACTGTGCGCATGCGTCAGTGGAACCAGACGATAGGCTTAAATGTTTCCCGGCTTGACTGTTAAAAGCAGACGATTGGCTTTCCAGCGGGAGGGGCGGGACATGTGCATACAACCACCATCTTTGGCGTTACGGGTTTTCCCTATATAGTTGTATTGAGGATTGAGGAAGTGACATGTCTCTATATAAATTGTCTCTGACTAAACTTATGGGACCAGCACCGCCATACCCCTTTTTCTTTCACAAGGGAGCGATGGCCCCTGATTTAAAACCCCTGCAGTATGTGCCAACTGAGCCACCGTGACATCCAGTCGGATATCCTCGGAAGACATCCCTCTAAACAATGCCCAAGACGTCGCCATGCCCCTCGTTGAGTGCGCCCCTGCAGTCAGAGCAAACCCTTTACACTCATTTTCTATAGAAATAGGCTATATAAACACTATATAAACAAGCTAAAGACAATGTTTATATAGTGGCTTCCCACGGATCAGGTTAGCATACAAAAGCTGGTGAGAAGAGCACACAGCCTGTGTCTGCTCAATGAATACGTGTAAAATTGCACAAGGCACAAAGGATGGAGTCTCCTGTCTTCCTCTGAGTCAATAGAGAGGTTTCTGTCCTGAGTGGCGCTAAATGTTCGCTGCCACATATAAAGAGCATCCATGACAATTGTAACAGGGGAGGACAGTGAGTAACCCCTTGCCTGTGCATATACGATACCACTATTGTGATGAGAAGAGATGTTTTCCCTGCAAGTGCTGGACCAAGTGTTTCAGAAGAACCGCCTGCAATTCCAAATAATTTGTGATGCTGTTTCAGCAATGCCGACCACTACCCTCTTACAGAGCTCCCATCACACAGAGCCATGTTGTAACGCATCTGTCGTTACTACTTCACATGACAAAACCCCGCACAGGGGAAATCCCTCTGTCAACAGACAGCTGTGAAACAGACAGCTGTGAAAATCCGCTGCTCTCCGTGCTGACAACATAACTCTCCTGCACTGAATCCATCTCTAAACCGAGAAAGAAAATCTCGGGACCAGCGAGCTCCTTTTGAGATTTCTTAAGAATCCCAGAGCTCGTAAATGGGAGACAAGTACTTGTGTCTGAGAGAAACTCTGCTCTGAGAAAACGCCTAATAAGCATTTTATTATTTTATTTGCAAAAAAAAAAAAAGGTCAAATCCACTCTGAAACAGGTATTTACCTGAAAACTACCGTAAGATCTACCTGAAAAACCTGAAAACAACTAGGCCCATTTTTTAAATATATATAATATTTAAGTAAAAATGAATTATTTTAACTTTAACTTTAAAAAAAAAATGGCTGAAACATTGTTAAAAATATTTACTATGAATCTCAGGCACCCGCTGTTGCCTTTTTTCCTTTTCTGCCATACACTTAACAGGGTTTTCTTTTTTTTTCAGTGAACACTTAACTGGTAATTAACCCAATATTGAACCTGAGCTGGCTTTTTCCCAGACGACAATTTTGATCTCACAAAAGCACAGTAGAGATGACCTGTATTTGTTTCACAGATGGTTGAAATGAAAAGTTTCGCTTGACCCTTCACTCCCTCAAACATTTGACGAGGAGGTGGCGTAGCATGCGAACAATGATACATCTGGGAAACCACTCCATAATCCAGCTCACAAAACCAGATCAGCATCTGTTATTTATTATGATGACTAACATGTTCAAAGACATGCAGTGGGTCCCATGGAGTAGAATAATGTGGATGTGGCAAATGGGGGCAGATGCTGTAAATACTGCAACAATTTACTGCCTGTTGATCATTTTGATTTGAACAGAATGTGTATTGTGAAGTGTGTTTATGTGCGTGAATGGCCTCACCACAGTTGAGCTCCTCTGCAGTGAGAGTTGCGACCGAGCGTCCCTGCAAACGGCTTGGATAGTCGCAAGTAGCTGCGGCTTGAGCGTTACCAGACTCTGCGTACTGCTTCAACAGATCGGCCAACCACAGCAGTTCACAGTCACAGTGCAGCGCGTTTGAGTCAAGGCGCCTAAAACATCCACAAACACAAAATTAAAATAAAATTAAGCCAATACTTAGGCTAAAATAAAACAGTTTACATTTTTTGTTCAGCATCAAATTTACACTTGTAGCAAACCGGAAAACAATGTTGATAAATTTGTAGCTAAGTGTCACGATTTGGTTATGTTGGTTATGTTATTCATTTCTCCCTCGAGCAATACATTGACTATGCCTTGTTGTTTAGTGGCTCAACTTTTACTGTGGGTTTTGCAGACAAGGTGCCCCGCATAACCACTGTACCCTCCAAGCCCGAGCCTTTTCACGTCATGCCTGCCGATCCTGAGACTGTTCACGTTATCCTAAACTGCACTTGGGTTCTCTCCTACTTGCCTCCAGTGGACTTCATTACACTAAGTTGGTCTGTTTGAGTCAAGATGGTAACCCTCATTCTATGAAAAGTCTTACAAGATTCAAATGCAACACTCAATACACTTTTGTGTATCCTGCAGTAAGTGTACCTCAAATGTTAACCCTGGTTTCGCAGAACAAGTTTTACTATCTAGATCAGTTGATAAAAAGTTTTTTAGAACACCAATCCAAAATCAGCTAAATTTGCACTGATCTTTAATAGATTTTAAGTTTAAGTCAAAACATTTAAACCCCTAAAATTATAAACAACTTCCTGTTAACAAACATTTAAAAATGACTTTTTAACATCCTCATCTAAAGTTATGACACTAAAGGCCCGTTTACACCAAGGATGATAAATACAGTATAAAAGATATAGTTCTAAAAATAGTTCTCAATATTAAAGAATAGCAGAGACTACACCACAACTATAATGCTATTGTTGGAATCCCTTTCCAAAAGCTTTTTTACGGCTGATATACAATAAAAACATTGACAGCCAATCAGAATCCATCCTGTTTTCAGAGCTCGAGCATTTAAAGCGGCAAATGACAAAACTGCAGCATGTGCTTAGAATAAACAGTACAAAATCATGCGCAGGTGTGGTCGCTAATAGTTATCTTTATAGTTATCGTTCCTGATGTGAACCGGCCTTAAGTCAAGGTTATTAATAGGGAGTTAAGTAAGCCTAAAACCAAAGGGACATTTTTATTACTTGTAATAAAATAAATGTTAACTGAAACAACATTAACTACCAAAACTTCAATTATTATATTTCATCTAGTTGCTAAGGCAGCATTTCTCATTTTTATTTAGTTTAAATTGATGTACAAACAAACTAATATACTGAAATACAATTTATAAAAACTGTGTAGAAATTTAAAAAAAACTAATGACAACACACAGCTTTAAATTTAAAATGAAAACAGAGAAAAAAATAATGATATTAATTTCAAAATATAAATAGGATTAATAGGATCTCAATTATACAAATATTACACTACACTAAATGTTTTGATTACAAACCATTTAAATACTCTCAGCACTATGTCCTATATATTTATTTTTGGCACAAAACCAACTTTGAGTTTTTCAAGAAACAAAATAAAATAAAACAAAATAAAGAGACAGTCTCTGAGCAACCGAATGCTTTGCCCATCCGTAAATAAAGTCAGCTTGAGTAATACTCACAGTCTCTTCATGGACTGCAGGTGGGAGAAGGTTCCTAATGCAAGATGAGAAATTCTGTTGTTGTGAAGAAACCTGCAGTAGATATCAATGAGAAGTGCACAGATTCAAATGTGTGTATTCACAAATCAGGCATTTATTATCTGTGACCAGGACAGGAAAAACACAACATGCCATAAAAGAAGTAATTTGTTTAAATTTTGATATCTACTCCAATTGTTGTTGTTGTTTTCTTTTGAGGAAAATGTGCTATTTGTTTTGTAGGTTATCCAACAAATTATTTTGGGGAGGATCATAAAAAAATAAATAAAAAAAATTCAAGCAGGTCTAATTCTAATAAAAATGTTTTGTGATGCATCAGTTTTTATGGCCCTGACAATTGTAGCATACCTATTGTAACCTTCTTAACTGCTGGAGGGACATGAAGTTATCTCGATTTGTACCGACACTAGAGGTCGCACCTGTGAGCCCCCAAAAAACGTCGGTAACGCTTCCTTTTACAGTCCAGTTACCCATGTACATACTTAGTATTTATTTTAGTAGTTATAATTACTGGGTAATAACTAGGTACTAACCCTGAACCTACCCCTAACCCATGTACTTACCTTATATTAGCCAGTACTTTCTAGGTAAGTACCCTGTAAGTACACTGTAAGTACTGTACTGTAAAAGGAAGCGTTACCAAAACGTCTGATATTTTGAGAAAAGGCCAATGAGAATTGGCAAGTTATATGCATATGCCACTCCCCCGGACATACGGGTATAAAAGGAGATGGCATGCTTCTACTCAGTCAGGTTTGTGCTGAGGAGCCCAGACAGTTCCCCGGTCATTTCAGCAAGTAGTTCAGCGACCAGGAATCATCACATGAAAATAATTGAGTTTGCATGGGATGTGAGTGGCCCGCAGTGACTTCAGTCGCTGCTGACTCCAAAGGAGGAGATGGCATGCGAGTTACGACATGAACGCAAACAGTCTTGGCGGTTTATAGAGGCTACTGTCGCCGTGTTGTCAATCCCGATCAACGGCCGAAACCTCCGCAGGGCAAGTACAACCGGGCATCTTTGCCTGCCACCGAGGTAAAAAGGACACCGCTGAATATGGGCGGGCACCTGGTGAACTGAATCACATAACTGAGACTGGCTGTTCTGATGAGGCAGCGAGACGGGTTGAGGAGTACCGTCTCCTGGGAAAGCAGTTTCCACCATCCCTGGGTCGACCATGTCAGGGACGCTTTGAAGCCTTCAAGTTCTTGGTTCTCGCCTGAGGGAAGGGTGCATTTGCTTTCCTGCGGGTGGCTCGACCCTGCGCCTGGGCTGTGGGTTCGGACTGTGGAGTAGCTGGTGTGGCCACCTTGGTAATGAGCAGATGGGGTGCGGGACCTCAGTGGCAAGATGCTATTGGCCTCTGTCTGCTTCTTGACTGCTGAGAACTGCTGGGCAAAGTCCTCGACAGTGTCGCCGAAGATGGGGGCATCAAGAAAGCGAACCTTGTCGCCGTCATTAATTTCAGCAAGGATGAGCCAGAGATGGAGTTCCTGGACCACCATGGACATCCCCTGGCTGAGAGCCCGAGCCGTGACCATAGGGCGAAGTCGGTCGTCGAACACAGTTCTTGCATCAATCCCGGTTTATAAATACTCATGTGCAGCTCTTTTAGTGCCTTGGCCTGATGGACCTGCAGGATGGCCATAGCATGCAGAACGGAGGCAGCCTGTCCAGCAGCAATGTACGCTTTCGCTGTCAGAGACAGGTGGCAGCCTTTATACGGGCATAAACACAACGCAATTGCATGCTCCACCTGAGGGACCGCCGTGTACCCCCTGGCTGCCCCACTGTCGAGGGTTGTGAGGGTGGAAGAGCTTGCAAAGCAGGACCTGGCTGTAAAAGGTGCCTTCCACGAATTTGTCAGCTCTTCATGCACTTCCAGGAAGAAAGCCCCAAGGGGCCATTCGCTTAAAGTCTAGCTGTCCTCTGAGCCCAGATACCAGTTATCCAGCCATGAATGTTCGGGACAGGGCAGGGGATTCCACACCAGCATGAGGCCTTTCGGCCCGGGCAAGCATGGCTGCCAACTCTGCATCGGACTCAGACTGAGCTACTAGACCCAAAGGTTTGGAGTCCAGCAGAGGTCTTAGTATTGGAAGGCATAAGCCCGCCCTCTGATGCTACAATCGATAATTCACCCTCATCTGGAGCCCCAAATGAAAAATTAGGTTTGCCACAAGACGAACCCCTAACTTATCTAGACACTCCACTGGTAACAATGAGCATGACGAGGAATGAGAGGCCCAGGAGCAACTGAAGTACTGTAAACTGAAGTGCTCACTTCATAAGACTCTTATGCTCACCAAGACTGCATTTAAAAATACAGTATAACATTTTAATATTATTACTATTTAAAATAACTGTTTTCTACTTGGATATATTTTAAAATGTAATTTATTCCTGTGATGCTAAGCTGAACTTTCAGCTTCATTACTCCAGTCTTCAGTGTCACATGATCCTTCAGAAATCATTCTAACATGATGATTCGATGCTCAATAAACCTTTCTACTCTGTGGAATAGAGATGCAAAGATAAAGGTCCACAGGGATGTTCTTGCTTTCTACCAGGACAGACGGGGTCACTTTCCCAGGGACAACATTACTGTTCACAACTACTCATATAAATAACAGAAGGGTTAGTTTCATAATCACCATCCAGATGCAGATTATATTAATGTTCACTTCTTCACCACCCAGTAGTTTCTGGCTTACAAACTCCAGTATTGAATTGGTCTATCACCATGATGAACTAAAATGAACTAAAGCAACACCATGCTGTCACTACTTGATTTATTATTATTACTAGTAGTGTGTTAGATCCATTTAAATATCTAAAATGGAAGTTTACTTAACCCTACAGTAAAGTCTACAGTATCATATTTGATACGCACAATTCAAAGTGATCAACACGATCACAACTTTGTTGAAAAACGTCTAGGATTACGTATGTAACGTCTCGGTTACGTATGTAACCCTCGTTCCCTGAGTAGGGAACGGAGACGTTACGTCGGATGACGACGAATGGGGTTTCGCTTAGAAAGCCTATCAGCTTCGAGTATTACAAAACGAGGCAATGGCAAAGAAATGCCATGGGTCTGCGGAATTTGCATAACGTAACTCCGCCCCACCTCGTGGGTATAAAAGGAGGACGCTGGCAACATGCAGTTATGTTTTATCGCTGAGGAGCCAAGACTGAACTCGGGCGATCCCCGCGAACAGCTGAAGTGGCAGGAAGACGTAACGTCTCCGTTCCCTACTCAGGGAACGAGGGTTACATACGTAACCGAGACGTTCCCTTTCGTTGTCACTCCGAGTTACGTCGGATGACGACGAATGGGGTTACCAGTCAAATCACGCCACCTTCACAGCTGTCTTCCAGCGCCCTGCGAAAAATCTGAGCCCTCGAGATCTTAGGACGAAGGACTCCTATTTAACACAGGAATACCAAGGTACACTGGGAAGCATATCCCAAGCTTTAAGGGGAAATATGCAATTATCACCAACCCAGTGGGGGGGGCATTTGTAAATACACATATGACCTGATAGTAACATATGGAGAAACTCTGAGGTGTCCAGCCGCAGGTGGAATATTTCAACCTCAGGGGTGGCAAGGTGGCTTGCCGAGGGAAAGACACATGCTCAAAGAGGCTTACAGTGGAAATACACGTGTGGGGGTAGCTCATGGGAGGGACCATGCACACGGAGGCACCTAGCCGACGCCCAGGCAATAGACACTGGCGCTAGCATCAGGGGTGCTGGAGGAACTCAGGGCTTTCGGAGAAGCTCACCTGAGCAGAATATCGCACGTATCCAGTCCGCGGAGTGGAATGGCGAGCAAGCGAAGACACCTGAGCGGGTCCGGAACTAGCTGTTTGAAGCGAGAACACGAGAGGACACTGGCTCCACTCGGAGATTATAGAATCTGGCGAATGTGTTAGGTGTCGCCCAGCCAGCAGCTCTGCAGATGTCTGCCAGCGAGGCGCCATGCGCCAGCGCCCAGGAGGATGCCACACTCCGGGTGGAGTGGGCGGTCACACCAAGGGGGCACGGTCGACCTTGCTGCTGGTAAGCCAAAGCAATGGTGTCCACGATCCAGTGAGACAACCTCTGCTTTGAGAGAGCCTTTCCCTTCAGCTTCCCACCATAACAGACAAAGAGCTGGTCTGAGGTCCTGAAACACTGCGTCCTGTCTACATAAGCGCGGAGAGCGCGTACTGGACAGAGCAGTGCCAAGGCTGGGTCTGCCTCCTCCGAGGGCAGCGCTTGCAGGTTCACCACCTGGTCCCGGAAGGGAGTGGTAGGAACCTTGGGCACATATCCAGGCCGGGGTCTCAGGATCACGTGAGAACCGGCCGGCCCGAACTCCAGGCACGCTTCGTCAACGGAGAATGCGTGCAGGTCCCCGACCCTTTTGAGAGAGGCCAATGCAATCAGGAGCGCTGTCTTCATTGACAGGAACTTAAGCTCCACTGATTGCAAAGGCTCAAAGGGAGCACTCCGCAGGGCACTTAAAACCACTGAGAGGTCCCAAGAGGGAACGAGAGGAGAGCGAGGAGGATTCAGTCTCCTCGCCCCCCTCAGGAACCTGACGATCAGGTCGTGCTTCCCTATGGACTTACCTTCCACTAAGTCGTGGTGAGCGGCAATAGCGGCAACATAAACTTTGAGGGTGGAGGGAGACAGCCTTCGCTCCAACCCATCTTGAAGGAAGGAAAGCACGAAACTGATCGAACAACTCCGGGGGTCTTCTCGGCGAGAAGAACACCAATTGACGAATAGGTTCCACTTCAACGCGTAGGCATGTCTCGTGGACGACGCTCTAGCGGAAGTGATGGTAGCCACCACCGCAGGTGGTAGGGTACTCAAACCTGTCTCGTCCCGTCGAGGAGCCACACGTGGAGGTTCCACAGATCGGGACGAGGGTGCCATAGAGTGCCCCGTCCCTGAGAAAGGAGGTCCTTCCTCAGAGGAATTGGCCAAGGAGGGGCTGTCGCGAGGAGCACTAGTTCGGAGAACCAAGTCCGGGTGGGCCAGTACGGCGCAACCAGAAGGACTTGCTCCTCGTCCTCCCTGACCTTGCGCAGGAGCTGCGCAAGAAGGCTCACTGGGGGAAACGCATACTTGCGGCCCCGCGGCCAGCTGTGCGCCAGTGCATCCGTGCCGAGCGTGCCCTCGGTCAGAGAATAAAACTGGGCGCAATGGGATGAGTCGCGGGAGGCAAACAGATCTATCTGTGCGTCGCCAAACTGGTCCCAAATCAGCTGGACCGACTGGGGATGGAGTCGCCATTCTCCAGGGAGGGGCTGAAGCCGTGACAGCTCGTCGGCAGCACGGTTCAGGGCTCCGGGAATGTAAATAGCACGAAGGGACCTCAGATGCTTCTGACTCCATAGGAGGAGGTGGCGAGCGAGTTGCGACATACGGCGGGAGCGTAGACCACCTTGATGGTTGATGTACGCTACTGTGGCGGTATTGTCTGATCGGACTAGTACGTGTTGACCCATGAGCAGCGCTCGGAAGCGGTGCAGAGCAAGGCGTACTGCCAGCAACTCGAGGCAATTCACATGCCATAGGCGCTGGGGTCCTGTCCAGGAGCCCGCGGCAGCATGACCATTGCACATGGCGCCCCAGCCCGTGGTGGAGGCATCTGTTGAGACAACAACATGCCTCGACGCTCGTTCCAGGGGGACACCAGCCCTGAGAAAACTGAGGTTCAACCACGGGGTGAAGGTCTGACGGCAGCTCGAAGTCACTGGAACTCGGAGCTTGCCTTGTTGCCATGCCCACCTCGGGACTCGGTCGCGAAGCCAAAGCTGAAGCGGTCTCATATGAAGCAATCCGAGCGGCGTGACCGCGGCTGCAGATGCCATATGCCCCAGGAGCCTCTGAAAATGTTTCAGTGGAACCGCTTTCTTGCCCTGTATTTGTCTCAGACAAGTCAGCAGTGACTGCGCGGGCTCGCTCGTAAGCTGCGCGGACATGGCGACCGAGTCGATGTCCATACCGAGAAAAGAGATCCTCTGCACGGGGCAAAGTTTGCTCTTCTCCCAGTTGACCCGAAGGCCCAGACGGGCTAAGTGCCGGAGCACAAGGTCCCTGTGTTCGCAAACCTGGTCTCGAGAGTGAGCTATAATCAGCCAGTCGTCGAGATAGTTCAGGATGCGAACCCCGTGAACCCGAAGGGGAACAAGGGCTGCCTCGACGACCTTCGTGAAGACGCGAGGGGACAGGGCCAGCCCGAACGGGGGAAACCGCGTACTGATATGCCTGTCCCTCGAAAGCAAACCGGAGGAACGGTCTGTGACGAGGGAGAATGGAGACATGAAAGTAGGCGTCCTTCAGGTCGATCGCTGCAAACCAATCCTGGGGCCGCACACACTCGAAAATGCGTTTGGCGGTGAGCATTTTGAACGGCATCCTGTAAAGGGAGCGATTCAATACTCGCAGGTCCAGGATCGGTCGTAACCCACCGGTTTTCTTGGGGACAATGAAGTAAGGGCTGTAGAAGCCGGACCTCATCTCGGCTGGAGGGACAGTCTCGATTGCACCCTTCGCCAGCAGAGTGGCAATCTCTGCTCGCATGATCGGGGCGTTGCCACCGACCAAAGTGGAGCGGACTCCCCTGTATCGGGGAGGAGACCGTGCGAACTGAATCGCATAGCCGAACCGGACGGTGCGGGCGACCCAGCGGGACAGTTGGGGAAGCTCTAGCCAGGCTTCTAGGAACTGTACCAGCGGGGTCATGCGGACCACCGGCGTCCCCCCGGAGGGGCAGCGAAGCGGAGTGACTGGCCCGGACAGAGGAGGCCAGGGAAGGACCAGCGTTCCACGGGGGCCTGCTCTGCCAGGGGTCTGGCGACAGAGTGGGACAGGGACGAAACGGCCCGTGGGCGGCACGCCGTGTCAACCGACTCTGGGACAGAGGGGGACGAGGAGAGCACGGCTGGTGGGCGGCGCTCTGGGTCGTCCGAGAACTCTGTGTGCTCAGGGGTGAGAGGTTTGTTTCGTTCTTTAACCACATTAGGGTGCTGCCCACCCGTGGGTGAGCAGCGGGGAGTGGAGAACATAGGATTCTCCCCCGGCCCTCCACCGGGGGAAGGAGTGGCCCTGCTACCATCTCCTGGGAAACAAACATCATCCCTGAGCAGCCCGTCTCAGGAGCGCCGCTTGGCCCGGCGCTTGGCGGGGGGCGGGGCTGGAGAGGGCTGGGGCGCCTTCCTGCG
The DNA here is from genome assembly GCA_030578275.1 of Meda fulgida. Lineage (NCBI taxonomy): Eukaryota > Metazoa > Chordata > Actinopteri > Cypriniformes > Leuciscidae > Meda > Meda fulgida. The sequence goes on along the minus strand of CM060632.1, from coordinate 5,738,985 downwards.
GCTTCCTCCGCGCGTCGGCCCGGGTGGAGGCTGCTGCTTGGGCCTAGCGGGAGGGGCGGGAGCTTTAGGAGGGCGCCCTCGGCGGGAAGCAGGCTGAGGCGTCTGCCCGACCGACGACGAGGCAGCAGCGGGTCGGCGGGGCAGAATGTGCTTAATGGCCTCAGTCTGCTTCTGTGCAGTTGAAAACTGTTGGGCAAAATCTTCAACTGCGCCGCCGAAGAGGCCGGCCTGGGACAGGGGCGCATCGAGCAGACGAGTCCGCTCGGAATCCCGCATGTCGGCCAGGTTCAGCCACAGGTGTCTCTCCTGGACCACCGCGGTGGACATCACCAGACCCAGGGAGCGCGCGGCTACCTTCGTCGCCCGGAGAGCGAGGTCGGTTGCGGCACGCAGCTCATTGAAGAGCCCTGGGTCTGCCCTGCCCTGGTGCATGCCTCTGAGCATCTGGGCCTGGTAGACCTGCAGAGTGGCCATAGCATGCAGAGAGGTAGCCGCCTGTCCCGCCGCTCTGTAAGACTTCGCCACCATAGATGACGAAAATCTACAGGCCTTGGATGGGTGCTTAGGCTCGCCCCGAGAAGAAGCACTCTGAGGACACAGTTGCATCGCAACAGAGCGTTCAACCGAGGGAAGCCCAGTGTACCCACGGGCGGCCGCCTCATCGAGGGGAGGAAAGGCGGATGGGATCAGCGAGCGGTCCCGGGAAGACAGGGGGGTCTTCCAGGACTTCGAGATCTCATCATGCACGTCCGGGAAGAAAGGTATTGGGGTTTGCCGTGGACCACGGGGGTCGGCAGCCTTACCCAAAAACCAATCGTCCAGTCGCGAGCGCTCGGGACAGGGTGGAGGCCTCCACTCTAAACCGATGCTCGCGGCTGCCCGGGAAAGCATGGCCGTCATTTCCGGATCCGACTCAGGCACAGCCGTATGCACACCGGAAGGTGGCAGCTGCGCTGAATCTTCACTTCCGGAAGAATCAAGCCCACCTTGTGATGCTGCTACAGACATGGCGTCTTCCTCTGTAGCTTCAACCGAAGCCCGTGGGGCGCCCGAAGGTCCCGCGGGAATCGGAGGCTCACTAGCGGGCACCGTCACTTAAGAGGGGGGCTGGGGTCGCGGACACATAGTCGGCGCCTGGTTCCAGACCGTTACCCTCAGGTCACCCTGGCCACCAGCCGAAGTAGTACTCCTCGAGGGAGCATTAGATCGGGGTGTGGATGAGGGGACTCTCACTCTTGCGAGTTCACTGAGTCTCGACCTTAGTGACGCGATGGTCATGTTCCCACAGAGAGAACATGACTCATCCACGAGCGCTGCTCTAGCGTGATCCATGCCCAAACACACTAGGCAGCGCTCGTGCCCATCAGAGTCAGACACATATCTGCCGCAACCAGAAGTGCACGGGCGAGGCATCTTTAAAAAGACGTGCCGCGTGCAAGCTCTTTCTGTGAGAGAGAAACACTCTGATGTCGAGGCGGCCGGGGAGACACGCACTCTCTGGCAAAATCACTGCACAGATCAGCAGGAAGCGCGCGCTCGCTGGAATCGCCCACAAACACCAACACCAGAGGAACTCGTTTGTAAAAGCTGACAAATTCAGAGATGGCTTGAGGAGTGAAGAGGTACTCTTGGCTCCGAAGCAAAAACATAACTGCATGTTGCCAGCGTCCTCCTTTTATACCCACGAGGTGGGGCGGAGTTACGTTATGCAAATTCCGCAGACCCATGGCATTTCTTTGCCATTGCCTCGTTTTGTAATACTCGAAGCTGATAGGCTTTCTAAGCGAAACCCCATTCGTCGTCATCCGACGTAACTCGGAGTGACAACGAAAGGGAACCCCAGTTCCCTGAGAAAGGTACGTGACGCCACATTAGTTGTTGATGCTATGAGGACGCGCCCCCAAAAGTTTAATTACTTCATATGTCAGGCTTTACAAGGTTAAAGTGTTCCTTTGATTGCAAAAAAACGATAACATAGACACGTTTGCCTACAAGCTTATCTTTTTTTTTTATCTCGTTTTAAAAAGGGATGTGTTATCATGTAACATTGTAGGGATCTGAGTGATGATTTGAGGTTTGAGATGCATGCAAAACTCACAGCCGCTCAAGCTTGGGTAGATGAGAGAAAGACTCGGGCTCCAGTGACTCAATGTTGTTGAAGTGCAGGTATCTGTGAGAGAGAGTCATACATTTTACTTCCCATAAACATGGTATTTAAATCAAACACTCTATTAATGCTTTTTCACATATTTTTGCCTTCATTTTGAACATGTTATTTACACATCATTTGTTGTAACTACTGTCTGTTAACACAGAACCTTCCATAATCTTGTGTATTTTTACCAAGATAAAAATAATAGGACAGGTCTTTTATCATTGAGAATTTATTGTGCACCATTCCACAATGGAGACCATTATTTTATTTTATTTAAAGGGGTCATATGATGCTATTTTATAAGGTCATTATTTTGTTTATTGGGTGTACTAGAATAGGTTAAAATGTTTTAATGTTCAGAAAACACATTATTTTTCACATACTGTACATTATTGCAGCACCTCTATTCCCAGTCTGTCTGAAACGCTCTGATTACTACAAAGCCCCTCCTTCCGAAATCTCCAGAGTGCTCTGATTGGCCAGCTGACCCAGTGGGCTCTGATTGGCCAAACGCCTCAACACGTGTCAGAAATGTAACGCCTTTTACCATAACCGTGAGCTTCAGCTTCCAAAGCTTCTAAAGCAATTGTAAATACAAACAGTTAATGTCTGCAGCTCTGTTAGATAGAATAAATCCCTTTTGTGGGGAAATATGAGCTTTGCAACTTTGCAGATCTTGTACATGCAAAAATAGATAGATTACAATCTAAAAGAAAAGGAAAACAAAAGCATCTTATTACACCTTTAAAATAACGTGCACAGATCAATCAGGTACAATAAGACCAGGGGTGTGTATTAGCAAAGCAAATACAATTTAGTTTCATTTCATGTTGACTTAAACAATATGAACAAGGTGATAACAAAATTCCAACTCTGTGACATCATAAGTAGCACTTGCTACAAGGCTAATATGCTGTGGGTTTAAATGAAGATAACAATAACAGAAACAAAAGGTCATGGAGAGTAATAAGAAATACTTGTCTTTAAGTGATTGTAAAGTGTGCATATAAACATATGCCAGGAAAACATAAGCACACTTTACAATCACTTAAAGTGTATAATCATTGATGCCTGAATAACCTGTGCACATAACCTGACACTTATATCAGTAACTGCATTCTAGCCAGCTGCAAGCGAGAATTATCCAAAGTTATCAAAAACTGACATATTAGCTTTATTTAGCTTTACAACTTTAGTATTAGCATATTCGCTGACAAATAACTAAAAAAACAATAGAAGAAAATATGGGCTATTACTCCCAAGGGAAGGTTCTCTGTAAAATCTGAATGTAAATGTTATTTTGTTTTAGTATTACACTCCCCAGTTTGGCATTGTGCTTTATCAAATATCTTTGTGTAAAACACGGATCAATTGTCATCATACCTTTAAAAGAATAGTTCAACCAAATATAAAAAACTTCTTCAATAATTTACACACCAATCCTATATGACTTTCTTTCTTTTGTGGAATACAAAAAGATACATTTTGAGTGTTGTTATTTTCAGTGCAATTACTATAAGTTGGGACTGAATGTATTTTTCACCATAAAAATATCATTATAGTGTCAATACAATTTTGACAAAGTCTTCTGAAGCGATACAATAGCTTTGTGTGAGGAACATTTAATTTATTCAAGAGATAACAATTTTCATTTTGGGTGAACTATTCCTTTAACCTTTTACTTTCAGATCCTTACCAAACATTTTGGTTTCTATCGCCAGAATTAACATGGAAAGGAAACTTGAGGGTCACTTACAGTTGTTCTAGAGAGACGAGCCCCTTAAAAGCTTCTCGGTCGATTGCCTGAATTTCATTCTTGTACAAATAGCTGGAAGAAATATTCAGGGATATCACAAGGGTTAGGGTTGAATGTCAAACACACACACACACACACACACACACACACACACACACACAAGCACACACACACACACACACACACACACACACACACACACACACACGCACTCACAGAAAAAAGAAAACAGGTAAAAATAAACTTTTCGTATCATATAATGAAGGAATAATAGAATTTTAAAAAATAACAGAAGACTGTTGCATATTGACTGCATATTGATAACACAAAAGGGGTGGCCTGTGGGAAACAGTAATTCATGTTTGCGGTTTCCCTGTCTAGGGACAGAGGCTGTTGAGAACGAGGGCTCATTCACATAAACCACATGATCCACTGACCTTGAGGACGATGATATCATCCCACCGGAAGTATATGCTGCAGATATGTGCTGCAGCATATACACATGTACATATATAAATATATACACATGTATATTTTCCATACAAATATGCAAGATTTGCATATTTAAGCAACACTTTTCTTTAGTATTAAACAGTGCAAAACGTGATCAAACCTAAGTTATGAGAATTATGAGAGCTGTTCAAGTTGTTTAAGAATCTGCAAATATGCCAGTTGAATATTATTGCTTTAATGGTGTCATTAGTAAAAATTAGGGATGCACCAATAGGATTTTTTTTGGCCAATACGACACCGATTTAACTAACAACTACCGACTGATTACTGATATTTTGTAACTTGATCACTTGTTTGAACTTTTTCCATTAAAATTAAAATTTTAAAAAATAACAGAAGACTGTTGCATATTGACTGCATATTGATAACACAAAAGGGGTGGCCTGTGGGAAACAGTAATTCATGTTTGCGGTTTCCCTGTCTAGGGACAGAGGCTGTTGAGAACGAGGGCTCATTCACATAAACCACATGATCCACTGACCTTGAGGACGATGATATCATCCCACCGGAAGTATATGCTGCAGATATGTGCTGCAGCATATACACATGTACATATATAAATATATACACATGTATATTTTCCATACAAATATGCAAGATTTGCATATTTAAGCAACACTTTTCTTTAGTATTAAACAGTGCAAAACGTGATCAAACCTAAGTTATGAGAATTATGAGAGCTGTTCAAGTTGTTTAAGAATCTGCAAATATGCCAGTTGAATATTATTGCTTTAATGGTGTCATTAGTAAAAATTAGGGATGCACCAATAGGATTTTTTTTGGCCAATACGACACCGATTTAACTAACAACTACCGACTGATTACTGATATTTTGTAACTTGATCACTTGTTTGAACTTTTTCCATTAAAATAGATTACTCTTTTGATCTTGTTTTAAATAAGAAAAGTTTAAAAACACATGCATTAAGGTATAGTACTTTATTGCTGCATCATCAAATAATTTTTTATTGAACGTGGATTGCATTCGTTTAACATACAACAGGCCAACATTATAACACTGCAAAAAATGCTTTTCTTACTTACTAAACATTTTAAATCAAGGTCCATTTGCCAGAAAAGTAAAATGCCATAAGATATTATGTATTGATTTTCTGGGGAAATAAATCAAAATAAAGTGAGTTATTGCTTATATAAAAAAGTAAAATTATCTGCCAATGGGGTAAGAAAAATAATCTCAATTCAAACAGAAACAAGATAATTTTGCTTCTTCTTTTTTTAAAGCAACAACTCATTTAATTTTGATTTACTTCCCCAGAAAACAATACTTAATATCTTATGGTCTTTTACTACTTTAGTAAATGCATCTTGATTTCAGAATTTTTAGATATTTGAACTGGAAACAAGAAAAGTAAGAAAAGCATTTTTTGCAGTGAAGAGAGGCACAAAGTAAGATAAAAAATATATATATATGTTTTTATTTCATTTAACGTTTATTTTATTTCAAGTAACGTTTTTATGGCTTTAGTTTTAATTTACTATAATAACCCTGAATTAAATAGGGAACATTTGAAGTGCTCACACAAAAACCTGTTCAATGTCTGGAGTACCTGAATTACAGTAGTATATGTATATGTATGCATATATGTATATAATGCCAGCCACTCAGAACATGTTACATTCACTCGATGAAGCTCGAGTATCCAGAAGGAAAAATCTAGAAGCGCTCCCTCAAACGACTCCACAGCTGGACATCATGACTGTGTGAACTATGTGTGGTGATTGCACCACCCAAGAGGAGTTAATGAATGGGTTAATACTCACTTTTATATTAGAATTATAATACTCAGTATGTTTATCTGGAGTGACTTTAAGACCACCAGAAATATAATAACAGTGTGCTCTCATTTTTTCAGCCTCTCGTAGATATTATTTGGACTTTACAAAGTCCAGTGGCACATCACTAATGAGTTACACTAATATTTTTTAATTATAATTGTAAAAAAGGGAGTTTAGTACTGTAAACACTGAGAGATTTCTACTTCTTTGCTTTTTTTGGCAGAATTTTTATAGATATACACGAGTGAATCCCACAACATATCCAGGTCATATTTCACCCCAAATCAAAAGGAAAACAAAAAATATATATTTTAGCATTTAGCCAATTTTAGGTCCATTAAGTCTTTTTGCATTTTAATGTATTTTTTCCATTGTAATTTTCATTGTTCATTGTAATGGTGATTCTCAGTAGATTCTTATTTGTTTTGTAATTTGTAATTGTTACTTATTACTTATTTATAATAACTACTTATTAATTACTTAATAATAATAACTTATTACTTATTATTACTTGTTACAATTACTTATTTGTAATTGTTTTGTGAAATCAGCATAAATTAAAGCCATTACAACAAATGGGGGGGGGGGGGGCAGTACTCTGGGTTCGGGACCTCGGAGCCCTGCCTCCGGACAGCACGCAAAATACGCATTAAATCTTACTCCCTCAAAATTATATGTAAGTGTGAACTTGTGAAATACTACCTTGATGTATAAATTATTTTTGATTTAAAATCTTTTTTCGCATTACAGTTATAAGATGTAGGGGAGGGGATGGATGTGACAACTAAAAAAATAATGTCAATGCCAAATTGAAATCTTGGTGGTTCTAAAAACAAACTTAACTTTCTTAAGGAAAATTTCATTTATTTATTAACTTTAATTTTGGGTTGAAATATGAGCCTGACATATTCTTGAAGAGGTTTGGTGAGATTCACCTACACTTTACTATTTCTGTATTATCTGACCAGCTGAATTTAGATGTTATCTAGGCAAAACCAGCTGTGAAACATTTAAAACAAGTAACTTTAAATATAAACACAGGCTTCTCTCACCACAACTAAAGTTTCAGATTCTCGAATTGCCCTGTGACGAACAAAGACAGGAACTGTGCGACGCCTAAGCAGAGAGCAATTATTCCATCTCCGTCTGATCTCTGCACTTTTGGGTCAGGACTCCAGACAGACAGATAATTTCACAATGCAGACAGTTACATTCCCCTTATTTGTGAGAGCTTCATTCCATGACCTCAACTCTTTACTGTGTAAAACTGGTGAAAAGGGAAGATTTATCATACAACACCTACAATAATGTACATTAAAACCGTATGATGTGCCTTCAGTCAGTAGTTAAAGAGTCAACTGTACTTGGGAGTCAATATAAACTATTCAAATCAACAGTACTTGAGAGTCAATATTACTTTACTGCTTCAACTCTGGCACACTATGATGCATCACTATTAAGCATCACTCATTACACACATTCTATCTATACTTTTTTATAGAATCTATAACCAAATCTGTTCCATAAGAAGTCATATCAGAATCAAAGAAAAGCTCACAGATATTTTAGGTTTTCCAAATCTTCAAAGGCTCCTCTTGGGATTCGTCTGATGTGGTTATTATTTAAAAGGCTTAAAGAAAGAGGAAATAAATGAATAAGACATTAACACAGATGGTCATGCATAACACATGTGTCAAACAAATGTACATGATCCAAAATATTTAGTTCTGTTTAGTTTGGTTTCATGAAACCAAAAAAGCAAGTTAATGCTAATAACAAAAACAGTAATCATATCATAGAGTAAGTTTTACAGGGTGGCAAAACTTTAGAAAACATGGACACTCACAGTGTATTGAGATTCTTCAACCGCCTAAAGGAGCCTGGCTGTAAATCCTTGATTTTGTTGAATCTCAAATCTCTGGAAACAAAAAATAAACACAATAAAGAAGTGTATGTTATTGCATTTGTCATGGTATTTTATGCACACAGCGTTATCATGTATTAAGTAAATCCCATTTTCTAGAATATTACACAACTTTAGTGACAATCATTAACAGGCTTAATTTAAAACAACTCTTGAAGAACAGAGAATAGCAGAAAATATCTATCTGCTGTTGTGGTTCTGAATACAAATTAAAATTTCAGCGCTACTGACGACAATATACAGCATCAAACCTTCCACCTAAGAAGTATGGGGTGCCACAAGGCTCGGTCTCAGGTCCTTTAATGTATTGCTTATATATGCATCTTTCAGCTGATATTACAAGGAACTAGCTTACACTGTTATGACATGCAGCTCTATGTCCTTGACACTAAATATAATTTCACTGCTTTCTAAGAGTACATTAAGGACATTTAAAGCCTTGATGACTTCTGTCCTTCTGCAAATTCTGATAAAAACGACATGTTAATTAGACCAAACATTTCAAGATGTTCTTTTAATATAATTTATATAGACTCTTCAGGGTGTTTGATAGAAATTCGTCAATTTAAAGCCAGTTTGTTAGTGTCCCTGTACAGCATGTTATCATAATGGCATGTAAATAATGAATAGGTTCAAGCATTTGTAAATTCAAGATGCAGGAGTCCTTACCAGGAGTTCTTACCATGTCCAGAGGACATAACCAGTGTCAGCATATCTAGTTTCAAAGCTACTTTGGTGGCCTGTTACTTACTCAATTATCAATTATGAATAATTTAACTTAATTACAAAATGCTGATAATTGCTTTTAAATACTCTGATTTAAAGTACTGATTCCTCAGAACCCCAATAACTCCCCCTTAATGTAACAAAGACTTTTGTATTTAAATTATTCCCAACACATGTTATGAGTAAGGTTGAAAATATATTCAATTTATTCCTCTTCCTCTAACACGTTCCTTTATGGCCCCTGAGATTCAGAATACACTCTCTCGGCTAAAGTCTAGACATATCGGTCTAGCCAGCCATATAGCTAACTTTTTATAGACATGCGCTCAACTGTGCTGTATTGTTAGGTCCGCTGGAATCTCGACTATTTTTCTCAGGATATAACAGAGTTTGTGACCTATAAGCCTGCCTGCTGTGAGTTTGTTTGCGTCGAGGCTGTAAGTTCTAGGCCTCGTATTAGCTTCGTATTTCTTTCTGTTTTGAACCATCATTTACTATCATTTCTAGTTGTTTATATTACTAAATATAGTTTACCCACCATCTCAGATTAACCTTACATCGCTAGCTTCCGTTATTGTTAGCACCGCACGCTAGTGTTTACGCGCCACCCGCGCTCATTTATTTATTATTTATTTTCTCTCGCGCGCCCGCGCCTTTGAGTTCATAACAGCCCAGGTAAGTAAGAATCAGTCAACACAAACGGTGAGTAATGTCTTGTCCTGTTATTGTCACCTGTGTCACATGTCATATGTTTAGTATAGCCTTCTCCGATGGCAATATAGGATTTATTTGTGATAAATGCAAGGAGACAGTCAGGCTGACGGAGAAGATTTCAGAGCTAGAGACACGCATCCAAACTTTAATTGAGGATAGTAAGGATAGTACTAGAGCTTTAGATACTATTTTGGATGCGCCTAGCATAGTGAACCCTGTACATGATTCGGTTCCGGATGAAGTAGAGCCCACGCAGCAGGGCAGATGGGTGACCGTGAGAGATCGCTCTAGTCGCGGATTAAAAAACCGCTCTTCCGTTCCGATTACCATAACAAATCGATTTGCCCCACTCAGTGAAACACCCACTGAGAATTCTGTTGATTGTGCCCTGGTAATTGGTGATTCGATCACACGGAACGTGAAAATAGAGACACCAGCCACCATAGTCACATGTTTGCCGGGAGCCAGAGCGCCTGACATCAAAGCAAATTTAAAAGTGCTGGCTAATGCTAATCGTAAATTCTCTAAGATCATTATTCATGTCGGCACTAATGATGTTCGACTCCGCCAGTCGGAGATCACCAAAATTAATATTAAAGAGGTGTGTAAACTCGCAAGTACGATGTCAGGCACTGTAATTTTCTCTGGCCCCCTTCCTGTTCGCAGGAGTGATGAGATAGTTAGCAGATTGGCCTCACTCAATGGTTGGTTGTCTAAGTGGTGTCCGTTGAATAATATAGAATTCATAGACAATTGGAAAAGTTTTTGGGGCAAGCCTGACCTGTTGAAAAGAGATGGTGTTCATCCCTCCTGGGATGGTGCTGCTCTTCTCTCTAGTAATATGGCACATAGTCTTAGAGCTAAAACATGACAATCTGGGGCTCAGGTCAGGAAACAGACAGACTGGCTAAACCGACCGTCTGCTAGCGGCCTCGCGTCACCAAGGTCAGATAAATCCCATCATATAGAGCCTCTTTCACCTAGATATCATCATATAGAGACTGTGTCTGTTCCCCGAATTTGGAAATCCAAAAAACGTCAGGTAAAAAATTTAATTGATGTTCAACAAATAAAAACAGATATAATACAGATGAACAAATGATAAAGCTTGGGTTGCTGAATATTCGATCCCTTACTTCAAAATCGCTCATAGTTAATGATATGATTTCAGATTATAATCTAGATGTGCTGTGTTTGACAGAAACCTGGCTAAAACCAAACGATTACATTACTTTAAATGAGTCAACCCCACAAGATTACTGTTATAAACATGAACCTCGTCTAAAACGCAAAGGGGGAGATGTTGCTGTAATTTATAGTAATATTTTCAAAACCACTAAGAAATCTATTTTTAAATATACTTCTTTTGAAGTGTTGGTGCTTAATGTAAAAATATATAGGTTAAACGATAAATCACGTTTGAGATTTCTGCTGGCTACTGTATACAGGCCACCAGGGCACCATAAAGATTTTATCAAACAATTTGCGGACTTTCTATCAGAATTAGTATTGGCTAACGATAAAGTACTAATTGTTGGTGATTTTAATATACATGTAGATAATGAAAAAGATGCATTGGGATTGGCACTTAAAGACATTGTAAACTCAATTGGAGTTAGACAACACCTGTCAGGACCCACTCATTGTCGTAATCATACCCTAGATCTAATATTATCACATGGAATAGATGTTGATGCCGTTGAAATTCTGCAGCAGAGCGATGACATCTCAGACCATTATCTAGTCTCATGTAAATTACATTTAGCCAAGGCTACAAAGCCGACTCCGTGTTATAAATATGTTAGACCAATATCTTCTGCCACTAAAGATTGCTTTATCAATAATCTTCCTAATCAGTTTCATCATCTCAGCATCCCGGATAGCTTAGAAGAACTTGATATTGCAACAGAAACTTTTAACTCTCTCTTTTCCAGCACTTTAGACGCAGTTGCTCCGTTGCGCTTAAAGAAGATTAAAGAAAATAGTCCAACGCCGTGGTACAACGAGCACATCCCGGCCCTTAAGAGAACAGCCAGAAAAATGGAGCGCAACTGGAAGAAAACAAAACTAGAGGTATTTCGGATTTCATGGAAAGAGAGCTCGATTGCTTACAGAGAGGCTTTAAAAGCTGCTAGATCGGCTTATTTTTCAACCCTATTAGAAGAAAATAAACATAATCCTAGGTACTTATTTGAAACAGTGGCTAAACTAACGAAAAAGAAAGCTTCAAGCACAGAAGTTTCCAAGCAATACAGCAGTAATGACTTTATGAACTTCTTCACTTATAAGATTGATAATATCAGGGACAAAATTATAACTACGCAACCGTCTACAACAGTATCGCATCAGGGAGTGCATTGTAGTCTCCCTGAGGAAAAATTTTATTCATTTGTTGCTATAGGAGAGGAAGAATTCTGCAAACTCGTTAACTCATCTAAATCGACAACTTGTATGTTAGACCCTATACCGACTAAGCTATTGAAAGAGATTGTTGTGGCAAAACTTCTGTTAAACATCATCACTGCGTAAGAGACACTCAGAGTCAAATTAATAAAAAAGAAAAGTATTTATTCTTGCAAGAATAGGCCCAGTCGCCAACACAGCAGTTACCCTGTGAAGTGAGTGACGCGCACCAGGAAGACATGAGACAGCCTTTATACTCTTTTCAAGGTTCCTCCTCACAGCAGTTACCCTTTCACCCACTCAGATAAGGTCCCCACTGCTGTTCAGTTTCTACTAAAGAGACAACCTGGCCCTGAAATAAACTAGCCAAATCTTGACCATTCCTAAGGTCAAGATGTCCTGTCCCATATATTCCTGAAACGTCACGCACAAGCACGTACACACATATACTTTTACACATTGAATAGGTTCAATCCCTTATGATATCTGTTAGGAATAAATGACTATTAAAATTTCTACAACAAGATGCTTCCAGAGATCATAGATCCTCTTCTTAATATCATTAATTCGTCTTTGTCTCTAGGATACGTACCAAAAACCTTTAAGCTGGCTATGATAAAACCGCTTGTTAAAAAAACGCAACTTGATCCTTCAGAATTAGTCAATTACAGGCCCATCTCAAATCTGCCTTTTCTGTCAAAGATATTAGAAAAAGCAGTATCCTCACAACTGTGTTCCTTTCTTGAAAGAAATGATATCTGCGAGGATTTTCAGTCAGGATTTAGACCACACCATAGTACTGAGACAGCTCTCATTAGAGTTACAAATGATTTACTTTTATCATCCGATCGTGGTTGTATCTCTCTATTAGTGTTACTTGATCTTAGTGCTGCATTTGACACAATTGACCACAACATTCTTTTAAATAGACTAGAAAACTATGTTGGCATTAGTGGAATTGCACTAGCATGGTTTAAATCATACTTATCTGACCGTTATCAGTTTGTAGCAGTAAATGAAAAGATGTCTTATCGATCACAAGTTCAGTATGGCGTACCACAAGGCTCAGTACTAGGACCGCTGCTGTTCACTCTGTACATGCTACCATTAGGACATATCATTAGGAAAACATGGAATTAGCTTTCACTGTTATGCCGATGATACTCAGCTGTATATTTCTTCAAAACCTAACGAAACTTACCAATTCACAAAATTAACGGAATGCATAACTGATTTAAAAAATTGGATGACTAGTCATTTCCTACTACTAAATTCTGAAAAAAAACAGAGATTCTAATTATTGGACAAAAAACTTCCACACGTAATAACCTAGAATACTATCTAACACTTGATGGCTGCTCTGTTAAGTCTTCGTCGTCGGTTAGGAACCTGGGTGTGCTCTTTGATAGCAATCTTTCTTTTGAAAGTCACGTGTCTAGTATCTGTAAAACCGCATTTTTCCATCTTAAAAATATATCTAAATTACGACATATGCTCTCATTAACAAATGCGGAACAATTAGTTCATGCTTTCATGACATCAAGACTAGATTATTGTAATGCTCTACTGGGTGGTTGCCCTGCACGCTTAATAAATAAACTACAGCTGGTCCAAAACACTGCAGCTCGAGTTCTTACTAGAATCAGGAAATATGACAATATTAGCCCGGTTCTGTCAACACTGCATTGGCTGCCTATTAAACATCGTATACATTTTAAAATATTGTTGATTACTTACAAAGCACTAAATGGTTTAGCTCCGCAGTACTTGAGCGAGCTCTTAACGCATTATAGTCCTTCACGTCTATTGCGATCTCAAAATTCGGGCCAGTTGATAATACCTAGAATATCAAAATCGACTGCTGGCGGTAGATCCTTTTCATATTTAGCACCATCCTTCCTACCATTGTCCGGGAAGCAGACACACTCTGTCAGTTCAAAGCTAGACTAAAAACACATCTCTTTGACCTAGCATACACATAATATATTATAGACTTCTATAATTCAATGTTAGGCTGCATAGATTAGGTCAGCCGGAACTGGGAACACTTCCCTTAAATCCTGATGTACTCGTTACATCATCATAAGAAGAATGGCATCTACGCTAATTTTAGTGTCTTTGTTTATCCCGAGGTTTTCCCGCAGCCTACCGGATCCAGGCCGTATCCAGATCTGACTAGGAGCTTTGCCTGGACCCGATGACAACGCAGTGCTGAAGTGCCAACTAGCCTCTCCCTATGGAGGATCCCTTTCCCACTCTACAGATAAAACGTTGTGATTCCGGTTCGCGTACCCACCCCGAAGTGATAAAATAAAACAAAATTCTGTATCAAATTATAGTTACTGTAAATCCGGCCTCTAGTTCATAAACGCCAGAGGAGAACTGGCCCCCGACTGAGCCTGGGTTCTCCCAAGGTTTTTTTTTTTCTCTCCATTAGGTCACCTGATGGAGTTTTAGGACACCAGTAGGTCACTTGATGGAGTTTTTCGGTTCCTTGCCACTGTTGCCTTTGGCTTGCTGAGTTGGGGATCTTCAAATTAATTAACCAAGCATTAATACCATTGATCAGCCCTACCAAACGTGGATGTTTTTCACTAAGAAACAAACATTGTTATGTTATTTGATTGATATTGTGAAGCTGCTTTGATGCAATTTATATTGTGAAAAGCGCTATATAAATACACTTGACTTGACGTGACTTGACTATAATAAGGGACTAAGACTAACATTATCACTATTTTCTCTGACTTTACTTCATAAGCTCCTGTCCTGGTCAGATCCAGCTGACCCATCGCCAACAATCTCCATTATCCCCCACCTATAACACCTATATTTGCAGCTCCGTATTTAATATCAGTCATACCCTAAGCCACCAAGTGAAAAATATTTCCCTGGCCTCTGCTTGGATCGCTTCAGTAATCTCAAGCTGGGCTCCAAATTTACAACTATTACCAACTACTACAACCACCAACTATTATATTTTATTTAACAACAAATCAACAAGTGACCATTACAGTTTTCGGTAACACTTTATTTTACAGTGTCCTTGTTACATATGTAACATGTACTTACCATAGCAATAACATTAAATTATGCATAATTATATGCAACTAACCCTCAACCAAATCCTAAACCTACCCTAACCCTACAGTAAGTGCATGTAGCTGCTTAGTATTACTTAAATATATAATAATAAGACTGTAACTATTACACCTTAAAATAAAGTGTTACACAATTTTCTATAATTTTTTTTTTTTTTTTTTTTTTTTTTTACTTTGGCCTAGACAATTGTTTAAGCCACCATGAATGTTGATCCTTTCAAGATTTCTTCCTTATCCTGCTTAATCTAAAAACTTAAAAGTTTTTCTTGCCACGATTGCCTTTGGTTTGCTCACACAGAGTATTAAGGCAGTTTTCTCAGTGCAGCTGTTTTGAAACAATATGTATAGTGAAAATATTTAAATTGAATAAAACTGAAATCATACTTGATTGATGATTGTTTTGTGTCTTTGGTGCATTTGTCATGGAGTAGTAGGGGAGGGTACTAGTCTACTGGCATCATGATGTAATTTACCTTATTATGAGAACAAATAACTAAAGGATAACATTGCAAGCAATAAAAGGATGGCTGTGTTTTTCTGTCAATAACAATAACCAGGTCCAAAAGCTGGTGATTAAAGCTAAAAGTTACCTTAAAAGGGAACTCGCGCTGCGTCGAGAATTTATGCTGTGGGAACGCTCTGCGTGAATGCGTCAGGAAGCACGTGTGAAATCAGTGTGTGTCTCCCTGCCTTCGCTACAATACGATTGGGGATACACGCGATTTATGTGTTGTTTGTTTGGGAACAGAGCACGCACATCAGCTCTAGTAAAAGGGGGCTGACAGTGTCCATTCATAAATTTCCTGACGTGTAAGATATTGCCCGCTCTTGTTGGATTTCTTCTTGAGGGAAAGAAAGTCTTATGAAAGTGGCTCGGATCTTGCGTTTGCTGAGGCAACGCGTAGATTACGGGTCTGCAGACTGCAAGAAAGAACCTATTGCAGTGGTCCCGTAAGTTTGGCATCGGGCCAAAATAAAATTTCACCACTAGATGGCGGCCCAGAACATAGTCAAAGGATAATTTAAGAAATTAATTGATGAAAAATGCAACTAGAATTACCTGTGACCGACTGTTACAGTGTCTTTTGTAACTGCTAGTGAGCTGTTACTCTGTGTTAAATCCTGTAGTAGGACAGTCATTAACAAAAAGCCCCATTTGTGTGGCGGTGTCCGGGTTTTACACTGGATAAATGAATAAAGCAGTAGTGACACGTAACCTGGCAAGTACTTTTATTCACCAACTTGCAATACAGACCGCCTTGCTAAAACACACATAAGCTGAAGATGCGGAATGGATAAAAATAACTCAAAAATAAAAGAAGACATGAATAAGCCCATCAATGGCATGTTTGAGTCATGCTCTTAACGAACTATGCTTTATTTCCTCTTTCCATATTGTGAATAATAAATGTGTATCATTTTAATTAGCTTGTTACACAATGGAGCCTAACTTATTGTAATAATTATTTGACGTAGCCTACTTTTACATTCAGAATTATTCCTCTGCATTCTTACGTACTAAACTGCATTTTCTTTTTATTGTTTGCATGCTGGAGGTTGCTGAGGCGATGCGTAGATTACGGGTCTGCAGACTGCAATAAAGAATCTAGTGGCTCGGATCTCATGTGTGCTGAGGCAGAGTGTAGATTACGGGTCTGCAATAAGAGTCAAGTGGTTCGGATCTCGCTTTTGCCGATGCAACGCGTAGATTACGGGTCCCCAAAATATGTGTGCAAACTAATTATGTGTGTTTGCAAACTATGATTTATGATTCTTTTTGTGTTTGAGATTCTATTATGAATACTCAGCCTGTCATTCAGACCGTGTATACTTATCTGGTTGTTTCTTGGCTGCATTTAATTTTGAGGAATTAAATGGTAAATACTCATCTGATTTTGATCTCTGTATTAATATACTATTTAGCCTTTCATCCAGACAGTGTTTACCAGCCTGGTTGATCTTTGGCAGCATTTAAATTAATTCGGAGGAATTAAATGGCGAAATTCCTGAGGGAAACGGGAAACATCTCACTATATGGTGCCCATCTTCCTTTGATACCCTCAGGGGACAATTCTGCCAACCCGCTACCTTGTGTGCTTCGGGGCGCAGCAGTCTTCAGCGAGTTCTAGTCTCAGTGTCCGTACGGAAACGTTGCGGCACTGGGAGACTCGCCCCCTCCGAGGAGGGTTTCAGAGGGGTCAGTTCGGTTGTTTCCTGCCGGTCAACCATTTCATGGCACCGAATTTGTCGCTCCAGTAACACCTAAGACCAGTCTTGAGAGACTGGTTCCCATAGTAGATTTTTTAGCAGCGTGGGAACTTCTGCCAAGTATATCTCTATGGGTCCTGTGCACTCTCCACAGTGGTAGGCCCAGAGAAGGCTGTGGTTATGGAATAGGTGGTAAAAGCTTAGCTGGGGAAGGGGGTCATAGAACGTGTTCCTTCCCCCGACAGAGAGCAGAAGGTTTACAGCCTTTTATCGTTTCTAAGAAGGATGGGGGGGGGGGGGGTTGTGTCCAATTCTAGATATGTGCGCTGAGGCAATCATGACCCAATCGGATCCAAGGACTGGTTTGTCATGATAGATCTTTAAAACGAATACTTTCATATTCCATCCTTCCTCAACCCAGGAGGTTCCTCGGGTTGCTTTTGGGGGCAAAGCATACCAGTATCGGGTTCTTCTTTTCGGCCTAGACTTGTCACTCCGTATTTTGGCTCAGTGTGGAGCAGGTGGCAGTTTGGCATTGAGATTTCGTCCTCGCCCACATGAAAGTATTGAGGTTAAGGCTGAACGCAAAGAAGAGTGTGCTTTTTCCATTAACCCTCTGGGGTCTGAGGTGTTTTTGGGGCCAGTGGGATGTTCTGACTTGCCCTTACATTTGTGTTTTTTTTTTTTCAGTTATTTATAAACATGTTAATGGCAAAGGTGTAAATTCACTCTTTATAGCACAAACAGGGCTACCATAATATGTGAGCAACATAAATGTACATGTTTGAATTTTTGAGAGAATATTGTTTATGCGTGGTTATTGAAAAACTAAAAAATAAAGCTTTAAAGTTTAAGGCCACAAAACACATACTAAATATCTGTCCACAAGACTTTTGACTAATGGATGTTGTCGCCTAGAGTTTTTGCTTCAAAATGATCTGAAAATCATCCTGCATTATCATTCACATAAAACAATAGATTGTTTTAAATTGTGAAAAACATTTTTTTGTTTGGGAAGTCAATATGCAGATGGGCGTGAACGGCCCAACCCCCTCATGAATAATTAGGCAGTTCTCACCTGAGCAGACTGCATACTAATGAGCAGACTGCACACTAATGAGCCTTTCACTCAGGGGTGTCACACAAGAAAGAATGCAAGGACAATATATATAAAAAAAAATACATACATACATACATACACACACACACACACACACACACACACACACACACACACACACACATATATATATACATACACAATACATACACAATCAAAACATAAATGAAAGTCAAAAGCATATTTATAGTCACACCTGGAAACAAATCCTGGTCAAATAGGCTATATGGGCCATTCTACAGAATTGGTTCAAAACATCTTGAAAAGAAAATTTTCTTTTTCCATATATGTCTTATAAAGTATTATTTTTTAAAGTAGGCCAACACATTTTATTATCATAGGTATTTCAAAGTTAAGGATTCATTATTTTGATATAGCTTGCATTAGAACAAACACTATAACAGTTGATTAGTTTATTTGTGACAAAACATAGCCTACTAGCAGTATATATTTAACATATGAGCAGAAACTGTCTAACAAAAGCTTATTTGATGTCTATTTTATAAAACTT
Source organism: Meda fulgida (assembly GCA_030578275.1). Taxonomy (NCBI): domain Eukaryota; kingdom Metazoa; phylum Chordata; class Actinopteri; order Cypriniformes; family Leuciscidae; genus Meda; species Meda fulgida. The sequence continues at coordinate 5,720,057 of CM060632.1, read as the reverse complement.
TAGGACCACCTTTTCAGGTGTGGTGTGGGGTTTGACGATGATGCAGGCACATCCGTCTCCTGCTCGTATCAGTTCGATTCGATACGATTGGTTTTCCATGTCCAATTTCTGTTATATGATGTAAATATTGAATTAACCTTCTGGAAGAATCAATTTTCGTATCACGTTTACTCCAAAGCTTTTGGAGTTGGAATTCTGAGTGAGTCAAACCAACTTATGAATTTAGCTCAGATTTTAAAACTTAGGGGAAAAAAGTTTTATATTCTTGTGCAACTGTACCAACAAGGTGAGAAACACAATTCAAAGAAAGAGTGAAGGAGGACACCTACATTGTGCTGGAACAGCTACTTCTACCCTAAGTACTTGACTCCATTCACATCTGCAGGCGTGTTATTCCAACTATTAGGAGGTCTTGTAAGGTCACAGTGTGCATACATTTAAATGCTGGGAATTCCTCACCAACCAGATAACTGATGAAGCCTTTTGGATAAACATCAAACATCATCTTATTTACAGCTGGGATCTACTGACTTTGACTTGATTTCCCTAGACATTATACATTGACGTGAAAAAAACTCATGGAAATTCTACAGGTGAAAACATTTGGTTTGCATGTTAGAGAAGAATCTAAACCTAAATCTCAAGAATCTAATTTAAAGAAGAATCTAAAGCCCTAGTATGGTTGATACACATAGTAATATAACTTCTGGTAAACTCATTCTTACCTCATGTACAAGTGTTTAGCGAGTTTAGTGCTGGAGAACGCATGTGGACAAAATGATGATTAGTTGATCATTTAAATCAGTTTTATTAGTTGATAATTTGGAATCAAATAAACTAGTAAACACCAGTAAACACAAAAAATGCTGGGTTAAAAAACCCAATTTGGATCATTTTGATAAAAACACAGCAGTGAGTTAAATGTTTGACCCAATATGATTTCCTGTTCACTATACTGACCCAAAAAGGGAGATAAATATATAAATATCCCACAGAGATTGTATACAGTAACATCACAGTCAACCGTAATACTGAAAGATTGAATTATATTAGATTTAATTATAGGCTAGAACTTGGGCTAAAATTTAAGCAAAAGTAAAACAAGGGCAGAAATGTCTGATAACTCAACAGCTATACAGCTTATATAGTTAAACAAACTATATAGTTTGTTTAACTATATAAATAATGAAATAACTGGTCATTTCTTTTTAAGTTAAACAAACTTGCATTTAAAAGTTTTATAACTTAAAAAGAAATTATTATTTTTAAATTATTATTAGAAGTTATTTCATTATTTTTTTCTCCCGCTAATTAACACTATTATGAATCTTTCTGTTTAAAGAACATTAACCAGACAGGCTAAATGCCTCTTTCTCTGAATAATGTATATGTTTTTCACCAATTTATTGTATCTTTGTTCTTCTTTGCAAATCCGTGTCTTTTCTTCAGAAGACATTATTAAAACTTACTATTAAATTTTGACAAATAGACATGTGTGATGAAAAATAGACAAGTAGATATGTATGTATTTGTATAATTTACAGTGAGCTTACAAAATTGTGCATATTGTGTTGTGTGTAATGGTAAATTGCAGTGTGCATTTGTGGGAAGCTTTTATGCATTTAACTCAGACAGTCTTTAAAACAGTCTGAATTAGATGCTGTTGTTGTGTTGTCGGTCTGTCCTCTTCCCTCTCCACTCCGCAGCTTGCCATGGCAATTTTTGTAGCATTAAAAAAAAAACTGTGGTAAGAACTGACTGGTGCTTATTTTTATTATGATAATCAATCCATAGGTTGATTTTGGTCACATGTCTGGCCCAGATAAAGCAAGAGACTTCCCTCCAATGTACACGTCGTCAATTGGTCCTCAATCACAGATGAACAGGAAAACTCCCTGATTAATCATCACATAAGGAAAGTATAAACCACTAAATTACAGATACAAATCTTCGTTGTTTTCTCACGTTTGCCGAATGAAATGAGAAAGTAAGTGAAAGATATTTTGGAAAATGTTCTTCTTGCCATCAGGACACTAAGCCAAGGCTATTTTGCTAACATTTTCTTGGGAGTACTGCAACTCCGAAATGTTCTCTCACTGCACTTCTATCTGAATCGTCTGTTCTTCTGAAATGCTAGAAGACAAATGGCCCTGCCTG
>CM060632.1:5615400-5712900 GCA_030578275.1 Meda fulgida | reverse complement strand
CTTCACGTCTATTGCGATCTCAAAATTCTGGCCAGTTAAATAATACCTAGAATATCAAAATCGACTGCTGGTGGTAGATCATTTTCCTATTTAGCACCAAAACTTTGGAAGTCTTCCTACCATTGTCCGGGAAGCAGACACACTCTGTCAGTTTAAAGCTAGATTAAAGACACATCTCTTTGACCTAGCATTCACATAATACATTATCGACTTCTATAACTCAATGTTAGGCTGGATAGATTAGGTCAGCTGGAACTGGGAACACTTCCCATAAATCCTGATGTACTCGTTACATTATAAGAAGAATGGCATCTACGCTAATTTTAGTGTCTTTGTTTATCTCAAGGTTTTCCCGCAGCCTGCCGGATCCAGGCCGTATCCAGATCTGACGAAGGACCTTCGCCTGGACCCGATGACAATGCAGTGCTGAAGTCAACTAGCCTCTCCCTATGGAGGATCCCTTTACCACTCTACAGATAAAGCGTTGTGTGGAAATTCGGTTCATGTACCTAACCCGAAGTGATAAAATGAAATAAAATTCTGTATCAAATTTATAGGCAAGACAAGTAGTTTGTTTAGGCATGGTTTGTAGGGAATTACAAACCTGCGCACATATATTCAAACGCACATTGAACTATAGAATCAATTCTTAATGCGCATGTGAACGCCATCAGCGTTTATCACAGGTACGGGTTTAAAGTCAGTTTAGAGAGAACGGCGTCGTCTTAGTGGCCCCTAATTTAATAACAAATGATAATTTCAACGGAAGTGAATCAATCAAAACTAACTTTAGCTGGAAAATAACATTATTCAAGAACCACTATAAAGCCAAAACAATCTGTTACATTAAATTATATGTTTATCTCTGTAAAGCTGCTTTGAAACAATCTACATTGTTAAAAGCGCTATATAAAAGAAGATGACTTGACTTGACTTGCAAGGAAACAAACTTGAACACAGGACAAAACAAAAGAACTGGAAACTTAGAAACAATAAAACAATACAAAAAACAAGAGTCGTAGGAAAACTTCAAACAAAAGGTGTGTCCCAATTCACATATTCTGAGCCATTTTGTAGTATAAATAATGCGAGTAGTGTTCACACTGAAAATTCCAAAAGAAAAGAAATCATGCAGTTAATTAACAGAAGAAGAAGAAACAAAGAGTGGATTGTTGAACACTTCATGCACTCAACTGTCGCAGCTCTCCTTAAAAGTAGAGGAGGGGGAGGGGTATTAGACTCAGATGTTGGATTACTAAATAAATAACCTTATGACATTCATACACTAGATGTGCATAGTATAGGTGCATAGTTTATAGTATGTAATTTAGGACATAACTTAAGAGTCCACTAGAACATGACATGATACGACACATGACAAACGTGAGAAATTGGAGCTTGCTGTGCTTGTTTGTAGGGATGGCCCAACATTTTGTGCCATATCAATGTCATAATTAATAATAATACAAATAATACTAAATAAAAAATATCAAACAAAATAAGATATATAAATATTATCATATTTCACTGTAAAATGAAAATATTTAATAATTATTATTATTTTATAATAATTTACATTACAACTGTAAACTTACAACACTAACTTTCATGGCTGTCATTTCATTTTCACATGATCCGCTTTTTGAAAATTTTGTTACAAAAAAAAAAATGTGTTAAAAAAATTATGTTAACATAATAGATTACTTTAGAGTTGCATTTGGTGGGAAACGGCATGCTTACATAATTTGTTCTTGCGTGTTTACATTATGTTCATATCGAAAAGGAAGTCCAAATGCAACAGCCAATCATTTTCACCACATCTGAAGATATACTGTAACAGTCTTAAACAGTGTAATGTCTTTTTCAAAGACATAACCCATCATGTTTTCAAAGTTGCAGTAACTTATCAGTGAGTGAACTGGGGAACACAGAGTAACAGACTAAGGTCAGACTTCCTCTCAGCAGGGGAACATGTAAGGAAACTATGCAAGACTGTTTAACAAAAACTCCAGAGGAAAGCACAGCAATCTGTGTGCATTGTTGATGGGACAATTCAGCTGCAGTTGAGCCTTGGCAATTATTACATAATGAGAAAAGTTCATTGTCAGCTGGAGAACAAAACGGCACAACAGACTATTAAGAGATTGTAACTGTATCTGGGCTGTGACTCATTGTCCCCTGGGCCTGAGTTCACCAATCTTGGCCACATGTTTGAGCACTTAACTCATATAATACAGCTTGGATTGATTAGCAGTGTTTGGCAGCAGTGACTTTCACAATCAAAAGTACACAACACACGCAATATGTGTCCAGAAAGAGGCAGAGAAGGATGATATGGTTCATAATGCAACATATCCATAACAAAGCCTGCTCAGTTCTGCAGTCCTCCAACGAGTGCACAAGCATGAAACATGTAAGCTTAAAATGTAGGTTTACGATCAATTTTAGCATGAGGGTATGGGGGGGAAAAAAATCACAATAGGCTGAGTTAAAAAACAACAAAAAATCCATTTCAGTTTTTTTTTTTATGGAACCAATTCTGTATGGCTACTATATTATTATTATTATTTTATTAAATTATTAAAACATATATTAATAAATACATATTATAGTAATAGTATTATACTGTAATACAAAAATATTTCATAATAAAATTCCATAAATTTTTTCATTTGATTATTTTCTCTCATTGTTTGAGCTTAGCAAAAAAATGTGCAAACCCTTTGCATCTGACAATCTAGAAAACAGTGATAATATATGATTATTATAATGGAGAAAAAAGGCAATATACAATTCTAAAACCTTTCTGCTATAATTTCGCTTACAAAAGTAAAACAACAACCAAAACACACATCTGATATCGTGGTGTCGCCGAGCAGTCACTGCGCCTCTGAGCTGACACTGTCTGGAAGAATAAAAATGTGACCTGATAGCAGGGGAATGCAAGTCAACAGAAAACAGGATGTGGTCTTGGTCCTTACAGGCTCACGTCCAGCCTTATGATGTCACAGGAAATTCCCCACTATGTATGATACGGATGATAAAGAGCAAGAGCGGCACGATAACACAATCCGACACAAATACAGCAAGAGCAGAATCTCATCAACACTGAGATGGTCATGATTTATTTGATACATCAGGATGTTATGACTCGTAGAGTCTGATATAGAGAGAATGTGGAGCTCGTATTCGAGGAGGGAAAAAACAAACTGAACAAACAAATGCAATTTGGTGCATATATATATTGATACTGACACATTGATATTTATATGGTCAAAAAGTTAGATGAAAATCTGATCACTTGTAAATGTAAATCAATGAGATCTTAATAACAATATAAAAGACTACTTAGATAAAATGCATAAAAATATCAACTGTCACTCTATATCTGCCAATAAAAGTCTAATAAGATGATATTTAAAAATTAGGGATGTGCGCAACGACTAATTTCATTAAAGTTTAAACAGAAATTTTCCAACAGACTAGTCGACTAGTCTAAACCTTCACACAATTGTCCCTCATAAACGGTAGTATAACAAGCTTAATTGTTATAGTAGTTTGACATGACAGAAGAAAACGGAAAAGTTTAGACTTTTAGGCTCATCTTCTGAATGGACATTTCTTCACGCAGGTAAAATAAAATCCAAGGGTAAAATTCAATTATTTTGTTTTCTGGCCCAGATATACACTTTTGTAACATAACGTGAATGCAATTTAAACTTAGGCCTTTGTAAAAATTTAAAGCAAAACATTAAATGTGCAAAAAAAAGTACACGACTATTTCCAAATCGACTAGCAGCAACAGACAGCATCGTTCAGCCGCTCACACATCTTCATTTAAATGCTATGTTTGATGATCAAAGCTTGTGGTTTTAAAACACATAATGCAATGCAAAACAATGATGATTGAGAGATGAACGAATAAATCTTCCTCAAAAGCCTGATGATCATATTTGATACACACATCTTGTTCTTCTTGATTTATTATTGACAAAATAAAAGTTAATTCTTATATTTACTTTATAAAAATCAGTAAAGTGAAGCACGAGCTGAAGGGGGACGTTTGTACAATTAGACTAAAAGACTTTTACTTGCTAAAAAAGGCCAAACTATCAATCAGACACCAGAAAGACTTTTTTTTTTCAGCAAAGTTTTGATCATGTCGATAAAATGTGAGTATCAAACATGATACAGTAGGCTTTATATGGTTAAAAGATGCTGTACCAGTCACTCTTTAACATTCAGCATGCATTCAACCTGATATACGGACTTAAATGCCACACAAACAGCTGTGTTTGTCATGTTCAAAACATTGAGTACAGTAAAACAAATCATTTACTGTCAAACAAAAGCTTCAGATGGACTGCCAAGAATCATTGGGGAATCTTAAGCCAAACTAGAAGAAGGCTAAATTGATGTTCTAGGGTTAATTTACATTCTAGTGCTCACACTCGGCTCACTGAAGTCCTCCGTCTCTACATTAGGGCTCACGTTCAGCTTTCTAAAGCTGGAATAGTGTAACAATCTCTCTCCACAGCACTGGCACAGGAAGAGAGCACCAGGGGTGCTCTTTTATTAACTATCTGGGTCCATATCTCCTTTGTGCAAATTAGCAAAGCTTTAGGGATTTTACAGGCGTTGCATTCCACAATGGCACTGAGAATGAATGCCTGACAAAACCTGACTGCAGCAAATTCCACACAATGCCGCTTCCCTCTTCCTTACAGTCTCTCTCGGACTCAACAGATCCTCTCTGAGAAAACCAACTGATGGCCAAAGTCTTGTCCTTCAAATTGTTTATGTTCTTTTAAATATGTAGCCAAGACGATGTAGATATGCAGATGTAGATAAACTGGTAAAAATAAGGATACTGTATCAAAACTTTAGCAAGCTATCTATAGATGTTGTGTTTTACAAAGAACATGTGAAGTTGTGTATGTGAACTCAACTTTTACCTGTTCACACAAGCCACGCAAAATATCAGATATATTTGAAGGAAATTATATTGGCGGCAATGAGTGAATTTTGGATCCTGGTGACACCTCTAAATGAAGCAAGATCTGTTCCGTGACTGTAATAATACATAAATGCTGTCTTAGAGGGAAAGTTCACCCAAATAAAATTTTAAATTCAGTCATTAATTACTCGCCCTCATGTCATTCCAGACTTTCATTCATCTTCAGAACACAAATGAAGATATTTTTGATGAAATCTGAGAGCTTTCTGTCGGTCCATTGACAGCTACGCAACTACCACTTCAAAAAGTTCATTAGGAGAACGTAAAACTAATCTTTAGTCCATATTTTCTGAAGAGATGCAATCGCTTTAAATGATTATTGAATTGATTATTTAATTTAGGCTTTAATTCACATATAAACATTCATTGACTCACACATCATTTGTGGTAAACAGAAGCTCAAGCATGTTCGCTTGATGTGCGAGAACCAATGAGGTTCATTCTCGTGTTACGCATCACGTTTGAGCTTCAGCAAGAACCAATGAGGTTCATTCTCGTGTTACGCATCACGTTTGAGCTTCAGCGAGAACCAATGAGGTTCATTCTCGTGTTACGCATCACGTTTGAGCTTCAGCAAGAACCAATGAGGTTCATTCTCGTGTTACGCATCACGTTTGAGCTTCAGCGAGAACCAATGAGGTTCATTCTCGTGTTACGCATCACGTTTGAGCTTCAGCAAGAACCAATGAGGTTCATTCTCGTGTTACGCATCACGATTGAGCTTCAGCGAGAACCAATGAGGTTCATTCTCGCGCATCAAGCATGTTCGGTTGAGCTTATGTTTATGTTCGCTGATCAATGTTAATATGTAAATAAAAGCCTAAATTCAGTATTTTAATCATAAACAGGGATCGTGTCTCTTCAGAAAATTTGGACTAAACCACTCAATTCATATGGATTAATTTTACGATCTCTTTATGAACTGTTTGAAGTGGTAGTTGCGTCCATCTGTCAATGGAGAGACAGAAAGCTCTCAGATTTCATAAAAAAGATCTTCATTTGTGTTCTGAAGATGAACGAAAGTCTTACAGGGTTGTTCCAACATGAACAATGTCCAATGTCCCTGACATGAGGGCGAGTAATCAATGACAGAATTTTCATTTCTTGGCGAACTAGCAATTTAAAAGACCCCAATAGTTGTCTATTTTGAATGTCTTTGATGTTTCCACAGGTATATGTGAATACACATGCATACATGCCTGAAAAAAGAAACAATCTTTGAATCCAGGTGAGCAATTTCATACATTCTTGAAATGTGTAACACAGGCTGTCTTATTTTATCTAAGACTGTTTACAACCTTTTTTAGACCTGCACAATGGTATGTTCATGCAGAACCTATAATAATTACAGTATATACAGTACATACATGTATTGATATAATGGTACTATCATTACATTCAAATTAAAGGTCAAACAATATTGGATTTTGCTGAAATAATGATTAAAGAGAGACAAAAAAAACATATTTTAGTGCTGAAACAAGTCAAATCTATATAATGAAAATGTTAAATAATGTGTCGAGCCTGTTCACAGAGAAGCTTAAAGAGTTTGATGAAATAAATGCTAGAGTGTATTGTGTAACCAAAAGAAAAAGTATTTTATACATAACACTTTACATTAAAACAAGCCTAAAATACATGGAGACTCTTATTTTGAAATATGTATGCTTTTCTACTTCCAACTGCTCATTAAAAAAAATAATAAAATAAAATATGCACTTTTGCAACTACCTACAACATATTACAAAATAAAAACACCATAAAGTAAACAGTTTCATAATTCATCAACAGTAAATCATAAACAATTGTTTGGCATAAATGCATAGTAATTATTGATTGTGACACCATTTTATTTTTATTTTTGTTACTTTGAAACCAAAAGTTGACGGTAGCCATTGACTTCCATAGTATTTTGTTTTTCCTACTATGGAGGTCAATGGCTACCGTCAACTGTCTGGTTACCAAAAATCTTACAAATATCTTATTTTGTGTTCAACAGAAGAAAGAAACTCATGCAGGTTTGGAACAACATGAGGGTGAGTAAGTGATGACAACATTTCCATTTTTCTGTGAACAATCCCTGTGAGACTTCCCATGCAGAACCTGTACAGTTAAATTAAGACAGTTTTCTGTAAAAAATTATTTCTATAATGTGCCTACAACAACTAGACAACAGAACAATTTTCAAGATAACAATATGATTACATATTCGAATCAGGGGGCACTGATTGTTAGGTTTGGCCCTGTTTGGATTGATTGATTATAATAACTTTAATGTACTTAGTCACCAAGCACTAGGAAAATACAAGTATCGGATCGGGACTAGGCAGATACTCAATATTCAATAATCGGATCGAGGAAAAAAAATCTTGATCGGGATATCCCTACATCAAAAGTTGAGAGATATTCTGCTCCTCAATTTATGAATCTCAAATTTTGTGACAAAATAAAGCTGCTTTTGTACTTGTTCAGCATCTTCTTCCTAAACCTCTGCAGTAAAAGTTAGTTAGGAAGTTCATTATTCATCATCTGATCATCTAAAAATCATGCAAAGCAGGAATGTAAAGAGGTAAAGCATGACAGAATCCTTTTTGCTGGTGGAAAATATGTCAGTAGTCAGAGATGCTCTTTAGATACAATGTTTAGTTGTGCCAGACTGGAGCAGGACGTTGTCAGCCTCATTTAAACACATTCTGTAATAGTGAACTCATGTGAAACAAAAGCATGTCTTTTATGTGATTATAAAATAATGTTACTGCCATTTTACAATTCACTCAAAAAAGCTGCCCAAATTATTATATCCATTCTGATCCTATTGCCAATACTTCCGCCCCCGTTTGTCTGTATAACATAATATATGGTCAGGGGGAGAGGCGATTTACTGGAAAGCCAAAATTTGACAGCAACTGCATTGCATACTCACGCACCAGCAACCATTTCAACTATCAAGCTGTGAAATGAATGAAATACTTTATTGCCGTTTTGTAAATCAACACCAGGAAATGAAGACAGACTAAACAGTCACACTGGTCCTCATTCTCAGAAGTCGAACGTGTGTATCATTGAATGAACACCGTACAGACTGCTTAGAGACCTACTGTAGTTAGTAATAGGCCTGTAGGCTCATAAGGCCTTTAAATCGATCTTTGCATTAGTGGCGCACCAACATTTCAACAACCGGAAATATTTGTCCGAAACTGTTTTGCAGGGGCGAAAACATTGTTTAATTAGTGCTTCTCCAATGGCACGTTTTGACGGTGTCAGTCTCTATTGGGTTTTCTTGTTTCTCGATTTCGCATTTTTAATCAATCTTCATTTGGATAAACTGAGATCTATGCAGTTTTCAGTTTATGCGTGAAGCCGTAAACAAAACTTTCAGAAACATTATATTTGCAGTGTGCCTGCCCATCCAATAAGCTTTTTAGCAGATTCTGAAAGATTTGAAGCAGCAACATTAGAAGGAATGTTGAAAGATACAGAATAACTTATTGAAATTACGTACGTCTCATGTAATCGCTCAATCAGTTTTTCAACTACGGAAAGATGTCAATAAAACAGCTTGAGAACAATGTCACTTAGCGTTACATTTACCTCAGAAAATCCATTCAATGACAGTAGTTAGCTAGAAAAAAAATAATTTTAGAGAAGCATTTTGCTTAATATATACACTGTTATATACTCATTAGTGTTATGTAACATGTTCTTCAATATTTATTATTTGAACAAATCCACCAGGAAAACAAGTTATTAGGCTGCTACAGATACCATTAAATGTTTTATTTCAACTGTGAAGTGGAGGAGAAACATCACTATTTAATTAAAAAAGTATTATGCCTGAAACGCCTCCATTGTAGTCTTGAGTTTCTTCTGGGGCACGAACACAATATTCCTTATTTAAATAATTCATACGCAGAATAAAGGGGTGGGGCCTGGTTGAGTTAGTTAGTAGTGTGTTAAAACTCGCAGTTATGGTAGTTTCCCCAACACACTCAAAGCGCTTGACCAATCACAACACACTGCTCCAGCCGACCAATCAGAGCACAGTGTGCTTTTCAGGAGGAGGAGCTTCACAGAGACAGGAACTAAACAGAGCGTTACTGACAGACTGGGAAGAGAGGAGCTGCAACAATGGAGAATATGAGAAAAATTATGTTTTTAAAAACATCAAGCATGAAAACCTGTTCTAGTAGAACCCCAAAACAAAATTAAGAGTTTGTAAAAGGGTTTTATTAGTCCCCTTTAAGTCCAAAAAGTGCGTAAAGCTTCATCAACGCACCATATATGCTCTTTACAGCACACTTCCCTCCTGCTCAGACACAATGACAGACCTCAGCAGCGTAATAATGCACTGGCCTCAGTTCAGGTTTTCAGCGACGGCTGGCGCAGTGTTGAAGTCAAGAGGCTTATTATGTTTCTCCATGGGCGTCTTGCAGACAGATGTGGAGTTTAGCTAATGCAGTGCACTTCGCACCCCTGTTGAGTTTATGTCACTCCTTTGCAATCAGCCACAAATCTGAATGCAGTCCTGTCTGTTTGCAGTCACACAGATGCATTGTGGGTCTGGAAACAAATGCATACAACTGTCACATGGGACTATTAAAACCAGCCGAGGAATGCATTGCAAATTCGGAGCGATTTGGGATCCACTCTTTCTGTCTTCTCATCTATAAGACACCAGCTCTGAATTTTGAAAAGACGGTTTGGTTTATATGTAGACTGACGGTGTGATGTTCTAGCAGTATGCATCAAATCATGAGTTATTAAACACAGTTCGTTTTGAGATCGTGAAACAGACGCCGTACCTTTAACACAGTGACCCACATAAAAGACGTAATTAAAGAAGTTGCTGAAAAAGCCATTCATGCATCAGTCAGTCAGTCAGTCAGGGAAAGACTGCAACAGTCTTTTTTTTTTAATTCTGTTTTATTTTTCCCAAATTCTGTGCTTTCAGTTTTATTTATTTTTTATCAATTTGAATGGTTTAATTAGCCTAAATGTTAAAAATCTAAAAGCATGTCAAATCAACTGAATTCAAAAACTTTTAACAATTGTGTCATTTAAAAAAATATAATGATAGGGCCTATGATTTTGTCAGATTTTGTCAGGTTTAGTCAGAAATGCTTAAAACATCCTCCTCATTATAGACAAAAAAAATTTTCAATCAAGCTCCAAAACTGGCTCATTTTGATATTGTGGGATTTGTGATGTCACATGGGCAAATTCATCTCCATACGCCTGCCTGCAGAGCAAGACATCGATGAATAGTTATACATCAACGCACTATAGCAGTGAGGCGCCCACTGGTGTTCAGTTGCTTAAAGGGACAATGTGTAGTTTTTTTTAGGTATTTTATTATCTAAAATCAATATTTTTATTCATAAATATCTGCCAATTATCTGACTTATGCTCGTAAACAAAGAATTTATTATATTTATATACATGGAGTAAGTCCACGGAGGCTTCCATGTAGTTCCACCATCTTGAAAAACTATAATAGCAGAGAGGGACAAAAAGTACTAGGCCAACGCGTTTTCGTTCAGAGCCAGTGTCACGTGACTGAAAGCAGCAGAAACGGAGGAGCAGAGCAGTGAGAGGCGCTTGGCAAGTTTAAAAGGCTACATTGCACTGTTATTTTTAATGGCGGACCATACATATGCCGAGCCACAGGAGAAGAAATCCTCGTCACCAAAAAAGTCCAAAATTGAACGTAAAAGGAAACGGGACCGGAGATTACAAAAAACAAGAGTCAATGTCAGGATAGCGTTTTCCAGGTGGAAAGAGCTGATGCAGGAGAAAGATTTCAGAAGAGACGCTGAAGTCCTGCTCTCTCCTCGACAGGTAGGTCAATGTTACAGAAAATATAACGAATAAAGAAGGCATAACTACTAATTACAATAGTTCATGTTTTTCACAGTCAGTAATTCATACTGTAACATTCGTTTGTTCGTTGTCAAGTTGCAGTTTGTTTGTGAACAAACCTGTTCACCCGAAGGAAAACTCTAGAAGACATCCTGTCATAGCTTTTTGGTACATAACGGCTACCGTAGATGCAACACGCTTTGAAAAAACGAAGCGCTGGAGAGCACAATTCGTTTGAATGCAAAATACAATTTCACCGCTAGATGGGAGAAATTCCTACACAATGTCCCTTTAAACAGCTGACATTTCCCTACAACTAGATGTGAGCGTCGTGGTGTCAAAAGCAAACCCATTATATCCACTGGCGCTGTCGCGGTCAAAGGAATTCAATCAGTCTTTAATCCACAAACAGAAATACACTGGAGAGTCTCAGGAGAACATACACGCTCACCACACTTAATAATGATGATCACCGGCACAGGACTGAACAAATCAGGGAGTACATATACATTTTGTTACACAAAAGAGGCACAGTGTAATGGAGAGTTCGCAAAGAATCTTTAGTTGGAAAATGAAGCAGCTGACTGTACTGGATCTGACAGCAGCAACATCGCGAACTGAAAGTATAAGATCTCACAATGCTTTGTCTGTAAATTATGTTTTTATATGGATAATGTTTGCAATAGTGAGTGGGCATTAATACTGTTTCCTATGCAATAACGTGAGCCAATCATAACAGTTGCCGTTTACTGACAAGCCTTAAGCACCGATCATTCCAGGGTCAGAATGAGGTTTGTAAATAAATAATCGTTTTTACACATATATATTTGTTTCCACATATATACTTAAACATCTTTAGTAGCATTATAAGTTAACCTCAACGAACATATTAAAATAATTTTTAAAAAATCCATGTCATGACCCCTCTAATATAACAAATCAAAGTAAATTAACTTGTTTTTGATGAATGGGCTCTGTCAAAATCACAACTTCCCAACATACACGCACACAAACACACACAGAGTGACCATGACTCACTTTAACCACTGTAGAACAACTGATCTCAGTCCACACATAATGACAAACACACGCAAAGGTTTTGACCTTTCTTTGCAAACACTGTCAACACTGAGTTTTGTTAACCGTGTCGGTGCTGAAGTCTGTATTATAGTATATTGTGTATATGTATTATGTACAGCAGTATCACAGTGTTATACTCGTCTGTATTGGGTTGTGTGCAGACCGGTTAGAGTCACTGGCTTTTGAGCCCCTGTATCTAAACCTAGTGTGCTGCCTATCTAGACAGCATTTTAGGACATTTTGGGAACGTGAATCATTTCTGGATGAACTTGTACCAACACCCACAATTGCAGGTATTTACCCTTGTCCACTTGCATGACGTACTTCTGGTGTTTGAAGTGTTCAAGTGAGTGTGAAAACCTCAAGTGTGTGTAGAACTTCTGATTACCTGATAGGACACACTTGCAGTGTTGGAAGGTTTTTTTATATTTTTTAACAGAGCTTTATTTACATACTTTGATTTTTATGGAAGCTTGTTTCCGCCATATAATTGCGTGACATAAACTCGCAATTATTAGTTATAAAGTCAGAATGGCAATTATGCCTTGTATGCAAATGCAAGTTTTTTTTAAATCTTGCACTTCTTAATTTATAACATGCAACTGCGAGTTTATATCACGCAATTCTGAGAAAAAAATTCAGAACTACCTTTTTTAATTTTATTCAAAGGCGGAAACATAGCTTTTCAATAGGCCTAACAGTTACCTACTTTTAAAATAAATGTCTGATGTTTCTAATTAAGTGATGAAAAAGCAATTGCAAAAGTGTTACAGTGGCTTAAACCGCTAGTGTGTTTAGGCTATAGGAACATTCCCGATGTCATACGTGCAACATTTTGGCCATCAAAGTTGCTTTCAGCATTTGAGTCTGAATGCGCGTGTGTGTGTGTGTGTATCTAGCTGACTCGCGCCTGTGACGCCCTAAATGCTGCCTAGGTAGGGTTAGTTTAGCTAGGGTTAAAGTTGTGAGACACAACCGCTGCATCCGCGAAACAAAGACTCGTTCAGATGAGAAACGTAAATCAGAAACACTGCCACTCAAATTCTTCTGTACTCAGTATGTAACCGATGAGCTCAATGCAAAACATAAACAATTATTATATTACTGACAACATAAGTCATTTGTGACTCTTAAGGTGGATAAGCAGGTAAGCACATAAGACATAAACTATAGTTTCTGATTCTCTCAGAGAGAAAACTGTGTACTTACAGGATTGTGGTCTGTGGAAGAACAGCGGGCACTGATTCCAGGTTTAAATGCATACATCGGACAGTGGTACGGAAACATAAACAGCGGCTCGGACATGAGAACACCGGGTTTGGGCCACTGCTGAGGAGCAACACGCCGAGTACACTTAAAAAGCAGGGTAAGTTTCGGACAGTCCGCAACGCCATGACCAGCCAGTGCGCCGGAGAGCAGTGTGCAGGAATCCAGTGTTACAGACCGTGTACTAGGCGGCATGAGAGACCAATCACAGCCTTCTCAATCGTGCACGATAAAAGCCCATCCTACTAAACTTTTGCCTACTGCACACTTCAAAGTACAGGCTTTTGCGTAGTACGTAGTCTGAGTATGCAAACTGGGATTCAACCATTAATCGAGGAAGTGCTCAAGGGTCAATGGAAAAGTTTAGAGAAAAGTAAAAATCATATAATAATACTAAATTAATAAATAATAATAATATAAAGAGCTGATTAACTAAACAAATACATATATTTAATTTAAAATAATATAATAAATAAATAAAACATTTTATTTAATTTAATATAAAAAATAAACACTTTTTGATTTGGATAACACGTATTACAGTACATTACTAGAGTAGAGAGAATATGTCTTTCCACAGGTCTTTATAACTGAAAATATATAACTGCTTTTACATTTTAGGATGGGGGTCCCTCACATGAGGATGATCATATTTGGGTGTCCGTTGAATCTAAAAGATTGAAAACCCATGATCTAGTTCTCAAAATAAATAGGGTCTAGTTGCATTTAAAAAATAAATTAGGCTAATAAATGTAAAATTAATTGTACATTTTTAGTGAATATATAAGTCTATAATTGAATAGGCCTATATTAGCCACAATATTTTTTGGCATTTTACTTCTGTGATATTCTACAAAAGAACAGTATTTTTTTTTTGCTTTTCTGTCATATTAGTATACGCTTTTCATAATAAGAGTCTGTTAACAATGGGCCAGTACAATAATTGTGCACGGCCCATCAATATACTGTGTATGCATTGATCACACTGTGTGGAGTGCTATTGCTTTCCCACAGTGCAATGTTCTGTCTTGACCCACTATCAGTTATGATTTATAGCATGTCTTTTGTCAGGCACCATTTTATTTTTTCTGCCAAAAGTTAGATTTTACACAAAATTGTCATTTTCACTAAATGCCTCTTGCTGCTGTAAAACATGAAATGTCATTTTACAATTTTAACCATTTGTTTGTTGCATAATGTATACTCACTCACTCACTCACATACTCAAAAAAAGTCAAAATTGTGAGATATTGGATGCAAATCCAATCCAAATACATCGGGTAGTTGTTCAAACTAAATGAGCATGCAAAATTCATCACAAATGTTAAACATGCACATATATGAAAATTATGCAAATGATTTAAAAAAAAAAAACAATGTATAAGATTTTGTTTGACTTACTGGTACTCCTTGACTGGTTCATGGCTGCTTAAAATAAATAACAAAGCCATAAACAGAGATCTTTATTAGAGGAAATCGCATGCTTATCCCACGTAGGATTTGCATGAAACATCAATTTATGAAGCCTGTATTTTAAGCATTTCTTATTCTCCAATAAATCATTGAAGATGTCTACTCGAGTCTGTGGCAACACCATTTTCTTTATTCAGAGTACGATGTGTCAACATCCAGCATGACAAATATTGTACAAATTTCCACAATTTAAAAATGAAAACTCACCGCAACTTGTGATCTCACACATTTATAGTAAAATTAAAATGTCAACAAATTCATGCTGTATCGTACAAAAATAAATCAAACTCCAGTTCCACAGAGAGCACAATAGTTTATACAAAATCCCGTCTTCATTGATGATTAAACAAATCAACCTTGAAATGAAGAATTCCAGATAAATAAACTCATGAATTCACAATAATTCATATGAAAAATCGCATTCTAATACGTGACTTCTTTTGTTTTATCTTGGGTAATTAGTCACATATCCTTTAAAAATAAAAAAAATCAATATTGTGCATCAACAGTAAATGAGCAGCATATTTGTGCTTGAATTCCCATTTCCATTGTACCGATGATGACGATAACTGATTCAAAAACCCATACTAGCTATTTCTCTATTGAAAGCATTACTATATTGGCAGAAAGCTGCAGATGTGATGCTGTGCATGAATGATGGAGCCCCAAAAAAAGGGCCGATTTGTACAATGGATGAGATCCAGTAAAGTAGGCCTACAAGCACCTTTGCGTTAGCTCTCAATAAGGTATTAACAAGGTTGCTACAGCTAATAGTACAATGGAAATCAGGGGTGACCCCCTCAAACTCTACTGATGACTCTAACCACCGATCCCATCGCACTGGGAGATTTTCTTCTTAAAATGCTTTATTTCGATTGACTACTCTTTTATGATTTTGTACAGTGATTAGACATAAAGTGCTGCTGGGGATTATCTTGTATGATACAGAACATACTCGACGAACTAGCATCGTTATTTAAAAATGCACAATATTTCTTGTAAAGATATTGTCCTCATGAATATCTCAACCCTGTAATCTCTCGTCAAACCGCTGAACGTCTGTCATCGCGCCTTCCTCGTGCCAAAGAGACACCTGGAGATTGCACATCGTCCGGAGGTGGGATAAGTGCAAATAGTCTTCTGGCACAAAAAGTTGGGGCAAAAACCCTGTAGGTCCCGTTTTCATTGTCTCTACTGTGTGTATTCTTTTCAAATTCCTTCTGCGTTAGTTTCCATACTGTACAAACATCCGGGCATGGAAACGAAGGTGTCCCTGCGCAGCATCGTCCGTCTCTAAACCTAATTTCCACTTCCTTTTAAAACATTTGTATTAAAAGATTTATATAAAAAATCAATCATTTACATATAGTAAAAAGATTCTGTAGCTTCCACTGTTTACAAACACGAAATTGCATATACCCACCACATAGATTGCATCTCTCTCTCTCTCTTTTTTTTTGCATCTCTCTTTTTTTTTATACACATGGTTTAGTCAAATATTGCTGAGACAGTTCCATTCTGGCTACTGTAATTTCAAGAATAGACCACGTGAAGACGTACAGTATGTGGCGCGATGTTAGAGCTGCTATTGCCGTCACACTGATGCAGATTAAATGACGAAGCATGTTAAAGCAGTATCAGGAACTCCACCATTAGCATTCCCTGTCTTGACACCATAAAACATTCACATTGCAAATCCACTTCTAAGATCTTTAACACCAATGTTTTTCCCCCACATCTTTTTAATTGATAGCTGATATGGTTTAATGCTTTATTTCGAAGGTCCACTAACTAAAAGTAAGTAACTAGTAGAGTATGAGTAGACTGTCAGCTTAATATCTGCTAACACTTTATTTTAACGCTCTCCAACAGAAATTCTACTGATTAGCTAGTTCTGTCATGAAACTGTAGATGGCTCAGACTGATAGGTTTAACTCATTTGGTAACGATCACATCATTTTCTACATAGTGCTGCTGATTGGCTGCTGTTGCATCAGCGGCCAATGAGCTGCAGCTCAACATTCAAATACCAGTAGTGTTGCTGTACTCAGTTTGCAGCGTGCTTTCAGAAACCCTCCTCCTTCCCCAGCTCCACCTGTATAGATCTGCGGGGGTTCAATCATGTCTGTTACATGTGCAGCAGCAGCAGCTTGTCTTACATGCTCACAGCAATGTCTGTAGGCTGTAGAGAGTCTCTGTACTTGCTCTGCAGCGTAGCAGATCTATTCCACCAAGACCAAATACATTAACATTGCCATATCCATTACTATGCCAATCTCTATTACCATACCAATCTCCTGAGAGTTGTCATGACAGAACTATAAGTAACTTTGCAACTACGTCAACTTCTTCTACTAACCTAACCTGACCGTCTACTGACACTCTGAGAGTTTGTTGACATGCAGTTGCAAAGTTAGTAGAATGTCTAAAGCAGACTATTGAAAAAAAGTGTAAAGTTGATATTAATGATAAAAAGAAGCAGCACCAATCCTCTTTCAGTAGATCTTTCACTGAGCTAACCTGATTTTAACTCTCTATATCAGCAAGGATCACAAACTCTTGTTCAGTAGTGGTTGCATTACTGTTGTATAATATACACTAAAAGGTGCATCAATGAGCAGCAAGAAGGATGATTCACGTTACAAAACGTACAAAATGTGAATGCTTTCCAAAACTATTTTCCAGATTTTTTTTTAAAGCAAGGCCAGAAAAATAAACCCAAAGAATAATTATGTTTAGTCAGCATAACACTTTTTAAAAGAACATGAATTTAACACTGTTCGATAAACTACAACAGCAAAACGTGAGGCATCCCATATGATTATTATTTTTTCTTTCTGAAAGTGTCTTTTGTTCCCTGTGTTTCTTCGATGTAGGAAAGTGGCCCCTTCATTCTGAGATGCTAGACTTGAATGCCTTGCACTGCTTGTTTGATATTTTCTAGCAGGGCCTTGTTCTCTGCGCTCTGATACTGATCCTGATTGGTGTACATGTCCGTTAGCGTGGTCACATATGCGTCAAAGCTCTGTTCGCTCATTGGCTCCTGTGAAACAGAGGAAAGCTCCTGTCAGGTGAAATACAGTATGTGGAAGATGACAACAACACATGAATCTGGGTTGTACACTTTTGAGTTCCTGGAATTGAGGGGCAAACAGGATGCAGACTTGTATTTAGAATTTGAATTCAAGAAATGAGAATTCAAATGGAATAATTTTCAAATAAATGAATGTAACTGCTGTAGTATAAATAACCCCAAAACATATGGGCTATTTCAAATTGGTGCCATTAGATGGTGCATTATATATATATATATATATATATATATATATATATATATATATATATATATATATATATATAGAGAGAGAGAGAGAGAGAGAGAGAGAGAGAGAGAGAGACAGAGAGAGACAGAGAGAGAGAGAGAGAGACAGAGAGAGAGAGAGAGAGAGAGAGAGAGAGAGAGAGAGAGAGAGAGAGAGAGAGAGAGAGAGAGAGAGAGAGAGAGAGAGAGAGAGAGAGAGAGAGAGAGAGACAGAGAGAGAGAGAGAGAGACAGAGAGAGAGAGAGAGGGACAGAGAGAGACAGAGAGAGAGGGACAGAGAGAGACAGAGAGAGAGAGAGAGAGAGAGAGAGAGAGAGAGAGAGAGAGAGAGAGAGAGAGAGAGAGAGAGAGAGAGAGAGAGAGAGAGAGAGAGAGAGAGAGAGAGAGAGAGGGACAGAGAGAGACAGAGAGAGAGAGAGAGAGAGAGAGAGACAGAGAGAGAGAGAGAGAGAGAGAGAGAGAGAGAGAGAGAGAGAGAGAGAGAGAGAGATCTGAAAACAATGTGGTGGGCATTTTGTGCTCTTTTTTTAACTTTAATGGCTTAATTGCTTTGGCAGTAGTGAATTTAGTTGTAAGATTTATTATAAGTCGTCGAATCTGTCTAAATCACGTGTTCTGCATATCGGGGACAAGATCAGCATAATTTGTAAAAGCAAATAGTAGATAGATAGATAGGTGTGTATGTAAGTAGATAGGTAGGAGGATATGTGGCTAGATAGGTGTGTAGATATGTAGATAGGTGGGTAGATAGGTAGGTAGGTATATAGATAGGTGGGTAGATATGTAGATAGGTGGGTAGATATGTAGATAGGTGGGTAGTAGATAGGTAGGTAGATAGGTGGGTAGATAGGAAGGTAGATAGGTGGGTAGATAGTTAGATATGTGGCTAGATAGGTGGGTAGATATGTAGATAGGTGGGTATATATGTAGATAGGTGGGTAGTAGATAGGTGGGTAGATAGGTGGTTAGATAGGTGAGTAGATAGATAGGTAGGTATATAGATAGGTGGTTAGATAGGTGGGTAGGTATGTAGATAGGTGGGTAGATAGGTAGTTTGATAGATAGGTATTTAGGTAGATCAGTAAACAGGTCGGTTTATACTGTAGATAGGTGAGTAGGTAGGTATAGATAGGTAGATAGCTAGGTAAATAGGTAGGTTTATAAATAACTAGGTAGGTAGGTTACTAGGTTGATAGACAGGTAGATAGGTAGGTTGATAGATATGTAAGTTTATAGGCAGGCGGATAGGTAGGTACTAACATGGTAGTAACCATGAACAACACAATTTATGTGTATAGGTGGATATATCATGAATGAAAGATTAAATCATAATGACTTTCACCATGACCAACACCAACTGTGCTCTGCCAGTTTAAAATCAACAGACATATTGAAAGCATATACATATTCATATGTATGGTGAGGGTAAGAGTTAAACAGTGGACTTACTCTCTGATGCAACTGTAAACAGCTGTTGTGTCTGCCTGGAAGCTCTTTGTGAAGTGATTTCTAGAGGAGAAAACAGAAGCGTATTAGCGCACAGTGTTCAACATGCAGTACATATAAGATCAGGACACTGTCTGAACACCCAATCCAAGAAAACTTACTGGTGCATTCTTTAGGACATGATGCCTTTTATGTCCCAAGGACTAACTTTCTAAATGTTTTTATGTATTATTAAAATAAATATTTGTATGTCCCTAATCCATATATCATGCATTCACTATTTGTATCACTGTTTTATTAGGTTTACACTCACATTGACCTCATCAAGCTAAAAATTTCAGCTCTGTTATGAAGGAAAAAAATCTGATGCTGACAATGAATAATGTGAAGCTGTGTGATGTTTGGTAGTTAAAGCGTTTTTGGCATAGACCTTACCCCATATTGTTCAACAGAGACATGTGACAGGGAAAAACTGCTCATTCATTCATATTTCATAAAGCCCCAGAATGATACTACAAGAATTGCTATGTATTCCAATTAAAAGCAATTCAGTTCCAAGCTTATTGTGACTGGTTGAAAGCGCTTTAGAGTTGAGTCATGATCAACCATTTATATTTTGTAAGGCTGTGTGTGGGACTGAGAGTGTGTGGTGATTACAGCTCTGATACTGTGGGATTGAAAAGGGGAAAATGAGAGAAAATGTCACAAATGTCACTGTTTCCTGAGAATAGGCTTCATTTAAATCTTTTAAGAAACAACCAGTCAGTATTGTTGCATTATCAAAGCTAAACACATCTATTTTCTCTTGCGATTATGTTTTTTGGTGGTGAAATTAAATTAGATGGCATTTATTTGTATCCATTCATTCATTTGGTATGACTTTGTTGAGCATAAAAGAAGACAAAATGAGTGCAATGGAAGAAATCTGTTTTGTAGTCAACCTAAAATTGTTCTGTATAAACCAGGGCTATTATCATCAACTAAAAATTAATCCACAAAAAAACATTTTCATTACTTAATAAACATTAGCATTACATTAAAATTAATTTTATTTCAGCTAGTATAGTTTAAGCTAAAATACTACTAAAACTAAATAAATTAAAATATAATTCTAAAACATCTTAATTACTAAATAGACATAAAAAGACAATGACAGAAATTACTAAATTAAAAATTAAATGAATACAAAACCTATTATAGTTAACAAAAACAATAATAGTATATCAATAATCTCTAAAACAGCACACTGGTATAAACTGGTTTAGTGATGAATGAAATGTCTGGGGAAGTTATTGAAGAGCTGATTGTTTTTAGTATTTAAACCATATAAAAACAGCTTAACTAGACTAAAACTAGGCTTTGAGATAAACTAAGACCAGCAAACCAACTTTTATGGTATATACTACAAACTGGTTTATGTATGTTTTAGCAGAGCTGGCCTTTTAAAGAGGCTTTCAGCTCAGAGCGAGTTCCTCTTGACTCTGGCAATAACAATGCGTCAAATTCAGATTACACCAGTTGACCGGCACAACTTCTGACTTATGGACTAGTTCGAAATGACCCCGGTCGTGCCGTAGTGCTGATGCACAGGCTCTGTTTACTGACTGACCCAAGAACTGCGGCCTCACGCCTAACAAAGTGCTTTCTTGATTTTTCTAAATGAACAGACTAAAGCAATACGCTCTTTGTCCAGGACTTGTCCTCATTCTGATGGGGATGGTCCCTGACCATGCGGTAGCTGGATATTAGCTGTTTTTCAGTGAATGCCTGAGGCTGGCCGGCTCACGCAGGAGAGATTCAATTTGCTGTTCAATCACCTTGTTTTCCTCCTCTAAGGACCTCAGATTAGACTCCATTGTGGTGATCTGTGGGACATGAATCGACACACTTGTTAACTCTGATAAAAATGTCTTTATAGTATGACAGCATAATGTTTACAGTAAGTACACCGTGGGATTGAAATTTGATTTATTACACATTTTGCATTTACACTGTAAGGCCTTATGGCCACTGTTCACACACGCACGCACGCACGCACACACACACACACACACACGTTTACTTCTAAATGGGGACATTCCATTCCATAGACGTAATGGTTTTTATACTGTACAAACTGTATATTCTGTCCCCTTACACTAACCCGACCCCTAAACCTACCCATCACAGGAGACATTCTGCATTTTTACATATTTAAAAAACCTTTTATTACTTTATTTTTAAGCCTGATTTACAAATGAGGACGTCCCTAAAGGGAGTTTTTTGGAGATTTTGTCAGGTTTTGGTCACTTCTGGGTACAAATTTGTCCCCAAAATATAGTTAAGTAGGTACACACACACACACACACACACACACACACACACACACACACACACACACACACACACACACACTTTTTGTCTCACCTGTTTATTCTTTAAATATTTACTATTTATTTGTTTTTTTTCAGTTGTGCTGCATCATATTTTGTAGAAACCTTTTTTCAGGATTCTTTGATAAATAGAAATTTGAAAAGAACAGCATTTATTTAAAGTAGAATTTTTCTGTAACATTAAAGTCTTTATGTCACCTTTGATCAATTTAATGCATCCTTGCTGAATAAGGTTATTAAATTATTTAAAACAAACAAACAACAAAAAAAAACATACTTTTAAATAGTAGAGAATTTAATGTGTATATACTGTATGTTCTAGTTTCGCTTTCGTGGACTTTTATTTTGTATTCATTCATCACATGTTCCTTTGTCTTAGTTTCCCGCCACTCTGTTTCCATGGACACTAACTCAATCAGCAGAGCTGTCATTCATTTAGTTCATCACCATTATGTATTTAAGTTCCTCGCTGTTCACTTTCAGTTGTCGGTCGTTTTTAGTGTTAGCGTTTGTTTTACACCGTCTGCATTTACCTGAGTTTACTTTATTATTAAAGACGTTTTGTACTGGAACCTGTGGGCTCTCATCTTCATCGTCTTCATCTTTGTGACAATCACGATATATATCAGCTTCGTTTATTTGTTTAATTTAGCTGTAAATAAGGTTGTTACAATACTAAAGTTTCAGATACATTTTAGATAACACAGATTTTATAGTCAAAACGTTGTAATAATTGGAATAAAATGAAGTCTCTTTTGCTCTCCAAGGTTGCATTTATTTGATAAAAAATACAGTGAAAAATGTAATATTGTGAAATATTATTACAATTTAAAATAACTGTTTGTTGTTTTAATATATTTTAAAATGTATTCCTGTGATGGAAATTATTATTGGAGTTCAATTTTAAATAATAATTCTTATGATTATCATTATATTTTATTTCTAGTGGAAACCATGATTTTACATCTTAAAATATACAAATAGAATACAATCATACAAATAATATTTTACAATATTGCCGTTTTTACTGTATTTTCAAAGATCAAATGAATGAATACTTCCCTCAAAAACATTAACAAATCATAATAATTCCAAACTTTTGACCACTGGTTAATACTTACATGGAAATCATTCTATAAATACCCTCACCTGTGTTCTAAGTTTGATCATATCCGCCTCCACCTGTGAATTTGATTCATGTAAATCTTTAACATCGTCATCCAGCTGTTTAACATCTGCATCACAGTCTAAACCTAGAGTGAGAACAAACAAACTTGATAAATAGCAGAAAAAGCAAATACCTGTACATAAAAACACCCTATCATTTTACAGTAAGCTTACTCTATAATTGTACTCATATGTGTTTGCATAAACTCTTGGATGGTTTGAATTATTCCCAGGAATTTTTTGCATTTTTACTCGCATATTTTGAAAGGTCTTGGTGACTGGTTTTGTTGTGAGTTCTAGTGTAATGTGAGATTTAAGACTTTTTCTTTACCATTGCTTGTTTGCTGTTTTATTGTGAGCATCTCCACTCCTGATAGTCGGGCTTTCTTCATCGCCGCTGTGGCACGTGGGCAACCGGAGAGACTACAGAAATGAGAGAACAGAGAATGTGGAGTATAAAATATGTATTATTAACACTTTCCCCCAAAAAAAGGACTAGTTTTAGTTTTTTGTGGTCAGCAGTTACCCACTATAATGGCTTACTTCAGTCTCAAACAGTTTACACTAACGTTCAAAAGTCTGGGGTCAGTAAAATGTTGTTGTGGAAAGAAATTAATACTTGTATTGAGCAAGGATGCATTAAATTGATCAAAAGTGACAGTAAAGACATTTATAATGTTTACAAAAGATTTCTATTTCAGATAAAGGCCGTTCAGAAAAGATGAATGATTTCTGAAGGATTCCGTGACAATGCAGACTGGAGTAAAAAAGCTTTGATCACAGGAATAAATTACATTTTAACATTTATTCAAATAGAAAACAGTTCTTTTAAATTGAAATAATGTTTCACAATATTACTTTTTTTTTTTTTGGATCAAATAGTCTTCAGTACAGCCTTGGTGAGCATACAAGAGAATTCTTTCAACAACGAAAAACTTACTGATCCCAAACTTTTGAACATTAGTATAAGTGGTATAAATAATATATATATTTTTTTTTAGATTTTCATAAAAAATACGTTTCAAAATTCTTTGCCGAAGTTGACAAACTACAGTCATTATTTGTTGTCATTAATGTACCTGCGACATCCCTGTCAGGGCAGCAGAGGGCGCTCTCACCTAAATATTGCCCAGACTCACGTGCTGTTTAGAATAGCACACTATTCTTTCTGTTTCTGCGGTATGTGCACTGTTCACTGCACAGTATGTACATTTTTCTGTATGCATGAAATAACCCATACAATTAGTGTAGTAACAGGGGTCCTCAACTCTGGCCCTCGAGGTCCCCTTTCCTGAAGAGATTAGCTCCAACCCTAACCAAACACACCTTAACAACCTAATCGAGGTCTTTAGGAGTTTAGGAAAACTACATACAGGTGTGTTTGATTAGGGTTGGAGCTAATCTCTTCAGGAAAGGAGACCTCGAGGACCAGAGTTGAGGACCTCTGTTACTTAACAACCTAATCGAGGTCTTTAGGAGTTTGGGAAAACTACATACAGGGGAGTTTGACCAAGATTGGACCTTGACTCTGCAGAAAGTGGACCTCGAGGACCAGATCTGAGAACACATACTATGATAAATAAGAGTATACACAGTAGCACAGTATGCAGGTCACTAGTATTTCATCCTCAACGTAGCCCTGAAAGCACTGCTATGTTACCATCTGTTTCTGAGTTTCTGTCAGTGTATAAATAGCCAGGCGAATGTATCATCTGCAGATCCTGAACACTACTGTCGTCTTCTTGTTTGTAGTTCCCTTCACTCTGTTTCTATTCTTGATGCTGTTGTTTAGGGTAAGATAAAAAAAAATGTTACTCCCTGGAGTAAGATTTCCTCATTTTAATTTTTCTCTTGCCTACAGATGTCCCTAGATCTCATCTCAGCACATTTATTGAATGGTTATTTTCTTTTTAAACTTGTCTTTTAATCTGAATGGTTTTGAAGATCATTTTTTGTTGTTGTGATATCGTGACAATAGTTATCTGTGTATTTATATTATGTTGGACATAAAATGTTTTTATTTGTATTTTTATTAATGAGGGATTTGATTTATACTTTTTTTTTAATTAAAGTAAATTGAAAAGATAAAGTGGGGTTAGATGTATCACTAAGAATTGGGTCAGGGGTTGTTGATGAGAATTGGGTCAATTGTTGATGAATATTTTAATATTTAATTGACCAATTATCACAATTCATATTTTTTGTAATTATGATTATTATTTAATGTAATAGACATTTAATAATAGACAATATTACATTTCAAACATCTTCATTATTTATAAGCATTCCCATGGGCTAATATTGAGTGGAATAATTCATCCTGGATTTAATTTGCTATATGACTTCACAGAATTTAAAGAATGTGTGTACCTTTCAGATGTATGCTATCGTCTCTTTTGATTGGCTGATAAACCTCATACATTGATTTTAATAGGCATGTTTGATTTCATGCGGCACTGTGCAGACCGATTACCATCTGATTTGAAGCAGTGCATGTTGGTCATAAAATGTACCTATTTTGCAAAGTACCTACAGTATTGCCAAACTTACCAATGGCTGTTTTGTAACAGTAAAAAGGTCTCAGGTTATGACTGTAACCATGATTCCCTGAGAAGGGGAACGAGACACTGCGTCTTGGTTTGATGCTATGGGGAAGGCATCAGCATGACTGTAGTGTTTGCACACGTGCTTCAGGCACCAGTTTCATTGGCCGATGACAGTCTATGACGTTATTACCAGAGCGCCCATGAGTATAAGAGGGCGCCTACAATGCACATTATCAACTTCTTTGTCTGAAAGAGATGTGCTTGCAGGCCTGAGGCAGGCTACGAAACATGGTTACAGTCATAACCTGAGACATACCCTTTCTAAGTGGAACTCAACACTCAACATCTTGGATTGACACTATAAAGAAAAAATACCCTCTCTGCCATGCTGATTGAATGCCTGCCTCATTAGCTGTGCCAATGCACAATCATAATGGGCATAGCATAAGTTGATGCTACGGACTTACTTAGCTGGAGACAGATGCGTCAATCATTCGGGGGTCGTCCTAAGACCTATAAAGGCTGTCTAGTGGTAGTATTCCCTTTACCCAAGCTTCAATTCTCTATGACAAGGAAAGTCCTGGCCTTTAAAACCTTCCTCCCTTCCTTGTGGGGCCAGGCATTAGCCGCATAAGGCCCAAGAGCAGAGCTCTAAGGTTTAGCTATGTCAACATCTCTAGTTTGACACAGCCCATAGGGAATTCTTGCCCCATCACTGATTTTGGAGCATATACAGGAACTGCAAGAATAATTACTCATTATCCTCATTCTAAAACTTAAACCCCTGGGGAACCACAGGGGAGCTTCAGCTTTACTGCCCCAGAACAATTGGGGGCAAAGTGCTCTTGGATCCGAAGACTCACAGCACTCAAAAAGATGGCCAATAACAAGAGGCGATGCTATAAGGCAAATTACCTCAGCATGTTAGGTTCTACATGGATTGGTTAAGGCTCCAACGGGAAATGTAGGACCCCAATGAGGGATGCCCCCACCCCCTTACTTAAAACTCCAACAGTAGTTGGGGAGGGAAGCAAACTAGGTAGAGGGGATAAATGCCCTAAAATATCCACCTTGAGGAGAGTACTCAAAGTGGATAAAAGACCCTTCTTAATAATCCAACAACCATTGGAGAGTTTGGCTCCCACCAAAGGAGAACAACTTCGTGTCACAGTGTCTGGTTTGTGTACCCTGGGTGTCCACTAGAGGTCTCTTCCCCATACCGTCACCACCACATCATGAAGTACAATTCCCATAATTCTTTGTCTGAACTCATCACTGATCATTTCACACAGCTGTTCCCACTCACATTGTTTGTATCTGTCTATTTGTTTCTTGTTTTGGACTGTCTTTGTATGGATTTTGACCCTTTCCCTGGCATGTGAGTGGGAACATGTGAGTGGGAACATGTGAGTGTGAACAGCTGTGTGCAATGATCAGTGATGAGTTCAGACAAAGGATTATGGGAATTGTAGTTCATGATGTGGTGGTGACGGTATGGGAAAGAGACCTCTAGTGGACACCCAGGGTACACAAACCAGACACTGTGACACTTCGGCCCATCATCACACCATGATTGGTGAGAACTAACTCAGATTGCTCTCTCCTTAAAGGATATTCAAGCAGTAACTAAAGGGAGCCTAGGTCACTTAAGGCTACCACCCTTGGAAATAAACCATATAATACAAATTTGTATAATGAAGTAACAAAAACTTAGTCAAGATTTCTTGTTACTTGGTTCCAAATGCTCAAGTGCTTCCTTACTTAACCCCCCCCCCCCCCCCCCAAAAAAAAGTGCCAGCAACCTTTGCCAGACCTGTCAGAAGGAAGTTCGTTATATAATCAAAGTATGCCAGTTACATCATCAGTCCAGCCTCAGGGCCTGATGTAAACACTTGGTACACCTGTTTGTGCCCCACACACACCTTTAGTTGACCTTGTTTACCAATTTGCTTCTTATTAATTACTTCCCTTAATTAATTATTTTCCTCCTAGTGTCCCACCTCCTCTGTGCTCTACTCCTCGGAGGTGTGCGAATGCCCACGCTCTCCCTCTGGCCCTGGGTCTTGGGCAGAGATTTTGATTAGCCCAGGATGTACTTTCTGAAAGCTACTGACTGTGCCTTTGCCTCTCTAATCTTACCAATCACTGTCGCTACAGATGTGCCGAAAAATTCAGAGGGCGAGTCCAGCGGATCAAGGAGAACGGTTTTCGCTTTCTCCTTGATATCCACCAAGTTAAGCCATAAATACCTCTCCTTTGCCACCATCGCCACTATTGATCAACCAAATGGCAGCATCTGTTTGTTTGGTGATCTGTGGTGTGGCACAACTCAGTGACCGCTTCAGTCCCTGACCCTGATCCAAATCACTTTGCAGATCCGCCTGGTATGCCAGCAACACGGCCATCGTGTGTAAGGCACCACTGGCCTTATCTGCTGCCACATATGCCCTAACATTTAAGTGAGAGGTGGTCTGTAACGGCTTGGACAGTAGGGTTGAAGCCTTCAGAGAGGATAAGGGTTCACCCAGAGAGAGGTAGCCCACAAGAATCTCTTCAAGGGGATGCATCCTCACATATCCTTGCTCTTGCAATCCTTCCACATTAAAATAATTAGAATGCTGGAAATGATAGATACGAGGTGAATATGGGTTCTTTCACGACTTCTTCACCTCTGTGTGAAGTTTGGGAAGAAATGAAAGGCTCATAGGAGCGGGACGGTTATTACTAGACATGAATTGCTCGTCGAGTCTGCCACAAGCGACTTCCTGTCTGTCACTCCCCAAAACCAGATCTAATCTAGTCATGGTGTGAACCATCACATCTAGAAGTTCCTCGTATGCTGGATCTTCGCCTGTTATACATATGTAATTGAATGGTCCAGTGGCAGAACTTTTGCCAAGTGTGTCAGAGGTTTTGGGTTCTAATCCGCATTAAGAAGTATAGTTTTTTTTTCCTCATCAAAACCAATTGTTTATCAGTGGTTGTATATCAAGCAGGGACACGTTTGTGTGCATTATTTTTTGTGATTTCACCATAATGAATAGAGAGTCCTTCAATCCTTCCTCTCCACAAAGGATTGAAGCGCGCCTCTGTGTGAAGACTGTGTGCGAGCCACACCAGAACATTGTATCCGCGCCACTGATAGCAGCGGCAACGAGCACTTTGGTCACTTGATTTAAAAAACATCACATTTCAGATCGCCTCTTATTTAACAAATGAACGAAATTAATGCTCTGCTAGAGTTAACTGGAGATATTTTATTTATTTAAATTGTTACATCAGTGCCGTGTAGGGCTGGGTATTGACACAAATTTCACAATTCGATTCGATTTCGATAACTGGTATTTTTAAGCCGGAGTAACTGGTATTATTAAGGCGGAGTAACTGGTATTATTAAGGCGGAGTAACTGGTATTATTAAGGCGGAGTAACTGGTATTATTAAGGCGCTGTAACTGGTATTATTAAGGCGGAGTAACTGGTATTTTTAAGCCGGAGTAACAGGTATTTTTAAGCCGGAGTAACTGGTATTATTTGTCACAGTCCTCGTCTGCACCTGTCTGTCCTTGTCTGCACTTCACTTCCCAGTATCCTCCTTGTCTGCACACCTGAACTCACTCCCTCAATCATCCACCTGTTCATCGTCTTAATCATCTGTGTCACCTGTCCTCACCTCGTTTGTATCTGTATTTAGTTCTCTCTGGTCAGTCTGTCTGTGTCGGTTCTTGTTTAGTCAATGCATATGTACTGTTTGTATATGCATAGGTGTTTATGTGTATCCTGCCTGTATTCCTGCCTGTTCCTGGTTTTGTTTCAAGATTAAATCGTTTGTGTTGGAGCTCTTTGCCTCAGCCTGCCGTCCTTACTCACCACACCGTGACAGAAGAACCGACCTAAAATATGGAATGGGCAGCAATGGACATCCTCCTTCTGGCCCAGGAGGACCAGTCCCTCGAGGCCCACACACAGAGGTTTTTGGACTTGGTTCCCCACGTCCATTACGATGACACCAGCCTCTGTGGGTTTTTCCGGGCAGGTCTTAACGATGAGACCAAAGCACGCCTGCCCGGAGATGGGCCTCGAGGGAACTTCGAGGAATACATTGAGTGGGTGCTGTGGCATAATGGGTCACCTTTTACCATCGGGCACTCCACCAGCCCAGCCGAGTCTTCGCCGCTGGTTCCGTCCAGCCCAGCCGAGTCTTCGCCGCTGGTCCCGTCCAGCACCAAGCCCTCTTCGCCGCTGGTCCCGTCCAGCACCAAGCCCTCTTCGCCGCTGGTCCCGTCCAGCACCAAGCCCTCTTCGCCGCTGGTCCCGTCCAGCACCAAGCCCTCTTCGCCGCTGGTCCCGTCCAGCACCAAGCCCTCTTCGCCGCTGGTCCCGTCCAGCACCAAGCCCTCTTCGCCGCTGGTCCCGTCCAGCACCAAGCCCTCGTCGCCGCTGGTCCCGTCCAGCACCAAGCCCTCTTCGCCGCTGGTCCCGTCCAGCACCAAGCCCTCTTCGCCGCTGGTCCCGTCCAGCACCAAGCCCTCTTCGCCGCTGGTCCCGTCCAGCACCAAGCCCTCTTCGCCGCTGGTCCCGTCCAGCACCAAGCCCTCTTCGCCGCTGGTCCCGTCCAGCACAGGGCTTCATGTCAGCCACCCCGAGTCAAGTGAACCGAATCCCGAGTCAAGTGAACCGAATCCCGAGTCAAGTGAACCGAATCCCGAGTCAAGTGAACCGAATCCCGAGTCAAGTGAACCGAATCCCGAGTCAAGTGAACCGAATCCCGAGTCAAGTGAACCGAATCCCGAGTCAAGTGAACCGAGTCCCGAGTCAAGTGAACCGAGTCCCGAGTCAAGTGAACCGAGTCCCGAGTCAAGTGAACCCGTGGATTTCCCCAAGTATTGTTTGGGGGGGGGGCCATAGGCCTTCGCCTCGTCTGGCTCCGCCGTGGCCGCCCGAGGGGTCCTCACCGCCGTGGCCGCCCGAGGGGTCCTCACCGCCGTGGCCGCCCGAGGGGTCCTCACCGCCGTGGCCGCCCGAGGTTTCGTCTGCTCCGCCCTGGCCGCGCCCACGTCCTGCTCCGCCCTGGCCGTGCCCACGTCCTGCTCCGCCCTGGCCGCACCCACGTCCTGCTCCGCCCTGGCCGCGCCCACGTCCTGCTCCGCCCTGGCCGCGCCCACGTCCTGCTCCGCCCTGGCCGCGCCCACGTCCTGCTCCGCCATGGCCGCGCCCACGTCCTGCTCCGCCATGGCCGCGCCCACGTCCTGCTCCGCCATGGCCGTCTGTTCCATCCTGGAGTCCGTCCTCCTGCACCTGGTCCGCCTTCCCGTCACGGACTCCAGGATGCCCACCCTCCCACCCCTGTTCTACGGCGTGAGGTCACGCCTACCGGGAGGGGGGAGTAATGTCACAGTCCTCGTCTGCACCTGTCTGTCCTTGTCTGCACTCCACTTCCCAGTATCCTCCTTGTCTGCACACCTGAACTCACTCCCTCAATCATCCACCTGTTCATCGTCTTAATCATCTGTGTCACCTGTCCTCACCTCGTTTGTATCTGTATTTAGTTCTCTCTGGTCAGTCTGTCTGTGTCGGTTCTTGTTTAGTCAATGCATATGTACTGTTTGTATATGCATAGGTGTTTATGTGTATCCTGCCTGTATTCCTGCCTGTTCCTGGTTTTGTTTCAAGATTAAATCGTTTGTGTTGGAGCTCTTTGCCTCAGCCTGCCGTCCTTACTCACCACACCGTGACATTATTAAGGCGGAGTAACTGGTATTATTAAGGCGGAGTAACTGGAATTATTAAGGCGGAGTAACTGGTATTATTAAGGCGGAGTAACTGGTATTATTAAGGCGGAGTAACCGGTATTATTAAGGTGGAGTAACTGGTATTATTAAGGCGGAAGAGGAGATCATGCGCTGCTGCTTCTCTTGAGCTGAGCCAGAGCGATCTCACGCCACAGCGCCAAAACGGTATTTATGTTTTTGAATTTCGTAAGAAAATGGACGTAATTCGAAATTTGAGACTTTATTTCATAATAATAGTC
Source organism: Meda fulgida (assembly GCA_030578275.1). Classification (NCBI taxonomy): domain Eukaryota; kingdom Metazoa; phylum Chordata; class Actinopteri; order Cypriniformes; family Leuciscidae; genus Meda; species Meda fulgida. Next base: position 5,681,323 of record CM060632.1, on the reverse strand, counting down.
ACAAAGCACAAAGATTATTTCGATTTATTGGATGGGATGCATGCTACAATGTTCTGCGCACTCATCAAATGAAAAGATTCTTGAGATTTAAGAATGGATATCGGTTCGTAAAAATGAGAATCGATTAATATCGAGAAATCGATATTTTTTACCCAGCCCTAGTGCCGTGAGATGTTTCAAAAGTGGTGGGGACACAATAGACCCTGGCAAAAAGTGGTGGGGACATGTCCCACCCGTCCCACCTGCAAATTACGCCTATGGCATAAACTAACATTAACTAACAATAAGCAATACATTTGTCACAGTATGTATTAATACTCTGTTAATATTAGTTAGTGTAATATTAGTAAAGTGGTATTTTTTACAGTGAACGTTATTAAAATTAAAAGTTGACTGAGCTAACATGAACTGCTCATTGTTAGTTAATGTTAGCCTACTTAATGCATAAACTAATGTATTTATTTATTATGTATTACATTAATTATTGTGGATGTGCCTATTGTTACCTACCTAGTGTTACCTGTTCTTTACAGTTCTTTTGCACTTGAAACATTTGTTTGCTTTATACATTTTTTGTGTGTTTTGTTTTATTGTATATTTAAATGTCCAGAGTTTTTATTGTAAGGAAAAAGTTATTAAGATCAGCCAGGAGGACAACCCCCTTTTTAAGCTTAAACACAAAATTGAAATTTTAAGCTAAAACACATTGAAAAATATGCATTGCACCGCTTGAGTTTTTAATGTGCTCCTAAATTTTTCAACTTACGAGCACTTGTGCTCCTTAGCGGAAAAAAGTAAGTGTCGAGCCCTGTAAAATAATGTAAATGCAACTTTTAATTTTAATTTAAAAGAAAGAAAATTTAATTTGACAGAAAATGGCGGCGTGCAGCAGTGCACCAGCTTCTCAGCTACGGCAATTTTTACGCTGCTGGACCTGGGAAACGAATTTCGTTCCTTCATGTTTAACATGTTTTGGATGACAATAAAGTGAACTGAACTGAACTGAACTAATAATGTACTATTAGTAAATATTGAATCTGAATGTTTTTGTGTTACTTGTGATTAGCATTAGGGATTAGCATAGCGTTTCACTGGGTTTCAGTGCAAATAATTTCCTCTGCAAATAAAATAGCACCTTCTGTGGGTCAGGAAACTGCCGCTGACGTGTCCAGAGCCGTCACAGCCCGGGGTTGGACACGACATGCCGTCTGTCTTCCCAGCCTTCCATGTGAACTGGGAGCCGCTGATGTAGCCGTCCTTCTGCCGCTTGGCCGCTAGAGGGCAGCCTGACGCGCTGCGGTGGGACGCATATTTACCCGTTATGTGACCCTGGCCATCACAACCTGGCACCGGACACCTGCAAACACAAACAGACCACTGTTTCACGGGATCTCTGTCAGACAAACTAAATCAATGTCATATTACATTTTCATTACTTGGAATAAAATAAACTTTAACTGAAATAAAGTTAAACGTAAAAAAATCTTAAACTCTTTTTTTTTTTAGCTAGTTGCCAAGACAGCATTTCTCATTTTAAGTACTAAAATAACTAAAACTGAAATAAAATGAAAACAATATAGACAAAAAACTAATAAAAACTAAATCAACAAATTTACTAAAACTTTGGCAGGCATTCAAAATATTAGTAAAACTATGATAGTACGAATATAAACACTTATTATAGGTGTACTGCAGTGATTCAGGATAAGACAAAAAACACAGTTGGAAAATGTATTCATGATATACACGCTTATTATAAACATTTTGTAAATTTTGAACACACAAAAAAGTTACGGACTGCAGCCTTTAATGTTAATCAATGGTTACTTTTGAACAACTTGCTGGTCATTACTATATTTGCGGTATTTACATTCAAGAATGTAAATAACTCTTGTTTTGCTGTCATTTTATAGCAGATGGAGGTCTTGAAGTACCTGATCGGCTCCTGGTCCTCCTTGTCCTCTTTACTGTGTGTTATCTTTATTCCAGTCTTCCGAGCCCGTGGACATCCTGACAAACTGTGGAAAGACAAGCTGTTGTTGCTTCAGCTCTTGTGAAAAAGTACACCTTAGCATACATTTAAAACGAGTACTTCTTATAGAACTAAATGTACTTTTGAAGAATATACAGAATGTAATGTTTTCAGACACTTAATTGCATGCTATTTACAGTTACATAATATACGGTAGTTTACATTTATATTAAATTTAAATTTAGATTTAGTTTAAATTGATATTAAATGCAATCATTTATCTATCAAAATATATAATTTCATAAATGTTTCTATTGTCTTCAAAATATTGTCAAAGTGTACTGTACTGATAATAATTTTTGGTAAACTAAAATAGACTTTAATGCATTCTATTAAAACCTGTATGTCTTGTAATTACATATTTGTAATGATGAAATTGTAATTTAGTAGATTTAATGTAAATGAAATTTAAATGTAACATCGAATAACACACTTCAGTTAAAATAATAATCAAGTACTTTACATGTGCTTTAATATGTCATGTTTTAACATCTTTAAAGCATGACAAAAGATGATAAAAAAACAATGCTTTTTAAAAGTGTACTCAAGTGTGTTAAGAAACATATGAAAGTGTACTCTAATTACACCCAAGTGGCCCTTTATTTCATTAATATTATCAGCAAATGCTTTTATTATTATTATTATTGTTTTACAATACAATTAAGTGCATTTCTTTTTCACAAGGGAGTGTGTGTACATTACCTTCTGTGTGAAGCATAGTTGCCAGTAATATGTCCCGAGCCGTCACAGCCCGGGGTCGAGCACCTGGGACAGAAATACACCCTGTTACTGCCCAGCATGCACAACAAGAGCCCTGGCCTTACATTATCATCAACTCCCACAACAGCCTTTCCACAAACCTTCCAAATATAAGGAAAAGTCATCATGTACTGCTTATTGAAATGAAGGGAAGAAGTGCATTCATTGAGTCATTAGAAAAAGAATTGGGCCTAATAATCTGATGCAAAACAATGAGCTCACAACTTAAACAGTGTAAATGCCGTATTCATATTCCTGCTGTAACCTTTTTTCTAACTATACTGACTGGTTTTAACACACTTTCTGTTAGTCATAGTGTGTCATCAAATCAAAATCACACACACAAAAAAAAAAACAGCGAGTAAATCCTCAGGAGCTTCTGTAATTTCGAAGAAAACGATTATATATAATATGTTCAAAGCTTCATTCATTGCCATCTACCTCAAAACAGCACATGTGCTCAAATATTAAGAGAAACCAAAAACTCTGGGTGTCATTCTCAGAAAACGGTGTGTTCCTGTGACTTAATAGCCTTATTATTTGACTATTATTATTATTTATGATATTCATAGTGTCACGTTACGCTGGTCAAATAACGAAGAAGATCACACTTTGCTTCAAAATACTCAGAACACAGGAATACGCAGGAGAAAATACAAACTAGACTTCAACATACACGTTAAAGAGAGACGACAACTATGACCTGAAACACGGGGATATAAATACAAGGACCAAACAAAAGAAACTAGATGAACACCGGTGAACAGAATCAAATCAATGAATAACCATAGCAACAAACTAAAGTGTTAATGGGTAACCAAGGGAACTAATTATGAACACAGGCAAATGGGAACAGAGCAGACAGAGTGAAAACAAAACCAAAGCAGAACTGATATACATGTTACACAGAGATTTCTTCTTTTTTTTTCAATTAAAAGAAATGTCAACAAAATGGTGCTTTAAAAACAAAAACATTGCTTTTCTTTGAAATATAATTTTTATCATTCATCATTACGTTTTAATGGATTACACAGAACAAAAATTCCACCTAAATGTTGATGTTTTATTTTCAGATGTCGTTCTTTCACTGTAATATACTGTATGTGTTTCTGTTCTGTTCAACCCTGTTATACTGTGACATTCCCCCATTAAAAATAATGGTTTGATCTTGATCTGTATTTACACTTATGGTTACACTTATAACAACCTTATGAACCCTTGTGAAAAATAAGTGTAAAACAATTTTATTGAATGTGCACTTGTAGTGAACTTTAAATCTTAAAAGTAAACAAACTCGCAGATAATTTAATATTATTGAAAGCACACTTGCATGGCTGTTTCATTACACACTTAAATACATGTTTAAAGTACATTTTAGATCATTGTTTTAATAATCTATTGCCATGCTTTAGAGAAGTATGACGTGATGTGTTGACTAATATAAGCACATGTAAAGTACTTGATTTTAACTGTATTATGTTTAAAGTTAATACATTTTAAATGTACTAACTTCATCTTTACAAATGTGTAATTATAAGTATATTTAAATACATGAAACAATTTATATAGAAGTATATTTTAACCTAACTGCATTTAATATAAATTTAAACTAAGACATTTTCATCTCATTTTATGCATTAAAGTGTCTGAAAAGTGTCAGTTCACACTTAAGTATATTATAAGTATATTATAATATATATATATATATATATATATATATATATAATTTTATATACTTATATATATATATATAAGTATATTATTTATGTACTCTTAAAAGTATGCTAAAGTGTACTTGTTTTTCACAAGAGAAATGACAGGGGTCATTAATAATCCATAGTAAACTGTAGTCACATATTTATCATCGAAGTGATATTTAAAAAATAAGGTGTCGATAAACTAATTTTTGTGGATTTTGAGGTACATTGTATTATAGTTGCATCTCAATATCTATGGTGGCCACTGATGCTTTGGGTATCAATACTTGCAAATGTTGCTATTGTAATACTGTGGGTGTTTTCGGGGCTTTAATCCAAAGATAACTTTAGAAATTTAGCAGTAAAACCCTCGGACACGAACGAGTTCTTCTTTAGCCTCTTTTCTCTCTTTATTCACCCTTCCTCTTCCGCTCTCCTCTGTACCCCTGTCATAATAAAAGTCCTCACAACAACATCCACTTTAACACAATATATACTGCTGAATTAACATTGAAATATTCAAATTTAACATCAGAATCAATCTTTTAATATAATGTGCTAAACATTTAACTCTTACACTATCAAAATTTTGTTAGCAACGTTTCAGGCTCACGACCTTCATCAGGCATTTACAACTATTCAAACTCAATCCCATTTAAAATGATCACGTGACCAATCACCATAAAGATCCATTGGTAACCAATTAAGCTCAATGATTTCCCACGCACCTGTCACTTGCAGGTGTGCGATGGGGATTTCTAATAGAATATAATCAATGAAATGTCATTTTCAGGCACAAATGGCACTGATTGCTGAGTTTGAGGCATGTCTGTGCTGTACAGTTTGATACTTACTTGAGTTCTTGTGAGTTGGTGGCCATCATACTCCGAATGCTTTTATCTGCTAAAGGACAACCTGAAAGACTAAAAGGTTGCATATTCAGATGTTAGTCAAATAAACTGGTGGCTACTAAAACTAAAAACCAAACAAACACACACATACATAATCCACTCAAAATGGACTGCAAATGCAATAAAGCCATGGTGCAAGTGAAGGGACATTTCTGCTCTGTATTTAGTAACCCTCTGAATAGCAAAGAATTTTAATGGTTTTTATTTTCTTCAAATTAGTCCCAAGATCTCTGGTGAAATATTGAAAGGTTTAACATGGAGAGGCAGTCTGATAACTTTCAGACAGCATAGTTGAAGTAAGCTGAAAACAATAAATTCATTGGACTGAATTCACCATTAAAAATGGAGTCACACCTTCTATGCGAGGCGTAATTACCGGTTACGTGACCACTCCCATCACACCCTGGAGTTGGACATCTGTCTCCAGAAAAAATAGACAGAATGAAAGGCCAAAATCCAAAACATAATAAAGGAAACAAAATATTATACTACCAAAAGTTAAAATCTGGCAAAGTCTGGAAAAAGTCTGGTAAAAATGGCAACACTTCAATCTAGTCCCCACGTGAGCATTACAACGCCTTCGTTAGGGGTACATGTTAGAAACGTTTAAAGACCTGAAATGTTTCATTAGGGCTGCCAATTTGATTTATATGTGTATACGATTAATTATATGATGTGTTGATGAATTAATCAAATGAATTGCAACTGACAAAAACATTAAGACACTACTTCAAGTGTGAATTGCTCAAATTGCTCCAATAGTGGGAAAAATCTCTGTTATATTTTCAACCAAAATCTTTCATTTTCAAGTAAGGGACGGCATCACATTATACTAATTATGGCTCAGATCAAAGATGATACTAATTAAAATTAGACCAATACCCTAAATTGATCAACATTGTTGCATAAATGACTGCTAATTAAATTCGGAAAATGTTAAACTCACATCAGACTATTTGACAACAGGCTTTTTTTTTCCACTTAAGACAACTAATCATATCTTCATTGATGCTTTCTGTGATTGTTTACACTTGCTTACATCAAAACCGACCATTGTCTAAATTCCCTTATTACTTTCTCCTGCCGTGTGCCCCAGCATCAGACTTTTCATCTGCAACATCTGATCATATTTTCATTAACACTTTTTGAAAATGACTTACTCTCGCTTTAAATCTCATTTCAATAATATAAAAAAACCTGAACAGAACAACAATCATACATTGATGTGAACGGAACGAAAACAGACAGAAAACAGGTTAAATATATACCAATGAAAACCAATTAAAGAAATCAGAAACAGCCAACAATGCCAACCAAGGAAACCGAAAACGAAGCAATGATATCATGAAAAAAACAATAAGAGTCCAACAAAAACTCAGACATAATGTGACATTACCCACAGTCCAACAGAGGAGGGTGGGAGGGGGATTAGGAGGAGGATGCGGAGGTGGAAGAATGGACAACCAAGGAAGAAGAAGAAGCCAGGTAGGGGATGATGGTGGTAAGAGCCAGGGAGTGATCCCCAAAAGAAACACCTGGATGCTGACCCATGGCAGAAACGAAGGAGGGAGGGGCCAGGGAGTGACTGAGGGGAAGCCGGGTGTGGTGGAGACCCATGAGTAGCCAAAGAGATGAAGACCCAGGGCGACACGAGGGACATGGGGGAGCCCGGCGGAGCCTAATGGATGATGGACCACAGTGGACCAGAGGGAGTGTGGAGCCAACGTGAATACGATGGGTCGACAGGCTGAGGTGAAGCCCAGGGCTCGGAGGGCTGAGGTGGAGCCAGGGGATCTACACACCAGGGTGGAGCTGGAGACCTGAAAGATCAAGGCGGATCTGAGCTGCTTGGTGAAGCCAGCGAAGAAGGAGCCGAAGGGCCAAAGGTAGCCAATGGAGATGGGGCAGAAGAACTGGATGGCATAGACAGACGAGGAAAAAGTGGGAGGCTGGCTGAGAGCAACACGGATTTGGTGCTGGGCGGGAGCATCGGGGATGAAGGAGACTTGGTGCTGGAAGAAGGAGACTTTGAAATGGTCGAAGAACTGTTGGCTCTCGCTCCTGGTCAAACTCCAAAACTTGGGCTCCAGGGTGAACGTACCCTCAGGGGTGAGCTCCATGAGGGATGTAAGTGCCGGCTCAAGCACCTGATCAGACTTGGTTCTCTGTAGCTATGGGTCTGCGGTGGGCTCTGGCTTTTGATTTCTGTTGAGTGGGGCTCAGTTTTCACTGCCAGCTCGGGCTCTGAGTCAGCAGTCGGCTCTGGCTTGTGCTCTGTTGGGGGCATAGCTGCTTTAGTAGATGGTACTTTGTGGACTGTGGTTGCTGGCGAAGGATGATTCTCCTCACTCTCATAGATAGTAAAGGGAGCGCACAGCCGATGTACTCCAGAATTTTTCCCAGAGGACTGTCTCCAGACCTGCCGTAAAAACGCACAGGTTTATGTTGGTGTGCTGGACGAGGTGGAACAGATTTAAAATTGTTCCTCGGGAGAACAATCACCTTGTGAGAGGAGGAGGATTTGGGCTGCAGCTAGATCCATATTTGGGTTCATTTCTTCTGTCAAGCCGTGGTAAAGGGCAAAGATGAAAAAGAGCAGGATCTAACTGTAGCACTCTTTATTCATTTCCAAATTCAAAAATATAAAAATGTTTAGGATTCAGTAATATCAAAACATGCCAAAAGAACAACCATCTTACAATGATGAGAACGAAACAAAAACTAACAGAAAAGAGGCTCAATATATATCAACAAAAACCAATGAAAGAAATGAGAAACAGGTGAGGTACATTATTAAAACAATGAATAAAAATGCCAACAAAGGAAACGGAACAGGAAACAACGATACTATGAAAAACCAACTGAGAGTCCAACTAAAACTCAAACATAACGCGACAGATGGTCATTTAAATCTCTTAATAGAAAAACTGAGCAATATTTAAATCTCTTAATGGAATGAAACCGGCCAATACTGATATATGTGCTAGCCAACTCTATAAATACAATATAGCCAGATCTAAATCCGGAGGAACACTTGTATCATCATATGTCATGCAGAGAAACATTTTTAAATTTGTTTGTTTTAAATTAAAATTGAATAAATGTGTTAAATTGACAGCTCTAATTCGTATACCTGTTGGGTCCAGTAACAGTCTATGCATAAGTGCCTATAGTTGAACTTCAACTCTGATTGGCGTTTAACGCAAAGTGTTGCCCAAATATCTATGATGCTGTTTTTATTGTTCATTGTTTCCAGTTTAGCTTCACTGTCTGCAAGAGTGCTTAAGTCCTAAAATCACATCACATCCTAGAGAGAAGCTGAGCCATGAACAGGTCACATTAAATGGTGTTTCAAATCCATAAAGCGTTATATAAGTAAGCGTATCGGCCTCCTGACTCTACAGGTGAAACTCAAAAAATTAGAATATCGTGCAAAAGTTATAATTTTGATGATAATGGCTTACAGCTGAAAACCCCAAATTCAAAATCTCAGAAAATTAGAATATTACATGAAATCAATAAAGGATTTTAAATACAGAAATGTCGGCCCTCTGAAAAGTATAATCATGCATGTATATAGTTATATTTACTAAATATATTAGTTTCACCTTTTAATTTGAATTACTGAAATACATGAACTTTTGCACGACATTCTAATTTTTCTTTATTTTTTTTATGTTTATGTCAGATCATGTGGCATGCAGTCCCGCTGAGCTCTAAAGCAGAGAGTGAGAGAAGATAAAGAAGAGAAGTGGAACAGTGTAAAGGCTTGTGAAACATTGTGCGGTGGGTGATCACATCATTCTTGCTTACGTTATCAGGTCTTTTTTGCTTTCTTTGCAGGGCGGAAATTTGGGTTTGGGACTGGAAATGCCGACATCAGTGGTGTATGCACTGTCCTCTAAAATGTCCTGGAAGGGATCCAGATCATCAGACTGTAACGACAAAGCCAGAAAGAGAAACAGAGACTTGTTAGTATTACTTGTTTCGAAACCATAGCTTTTATTTATAAACTGCTTCAAATTTCTCCATTCTTTAATAATTTTTGATAGTCAGTTCAAATAATAATGTTTCAGACCCTGAGAACCTTTGACCTTTTCTACTAAAAAGGATCTTTATTGACTGCCATTCAAAAGAAGCATTCTTTTGTGTGAGCAACATACAGATCGCAAATATATGATAATACATGCATAAAAAAAACTGTCAAATTGTGGAATATTATTACAAATTAAAAAAAAAGTTTTCTATTTGAATATATTGTAAAATGTAATTTATTCCTGTGATCAAAACTGAATTTTCAGCATCATTACTCCAGTCTTCAGTGTCACATGATCCTTCAGAAATCAGTATAATATGATGATTTGCTGCTCAAGAAACATTTATGATTATTATCAATGTTGAAAACAGTGTAGAGTGTATGTTCTGTTTTGTTTTCACTTTGTTTCCTCTTCTGGTTTGCCTGTGTTCATTATGCCCTAGTTAGTTACGGATTACACTCACCTGTTTGTACTTATTTTGATTACTCTCCCTGTGGATTTAAACCCTGAGTTCTGTCTGTTTATTGTCCAGTATTGTTTATGGTTATTATTTTCTCATATTCTCCTGTTGATTGAGTATTGAGTTAAAAAGACTGTTCTTTGTTATCTCAGATTGCAGTGCGCTCATTACCGCCACAATGTGACAAACAGTTTTGATCATTTTTCAGGATTCTTTAATGAATAGAAAGTGCAAAAGAAGAGCATTTAATAGAAAGTAATTACTTTTGATCAATTTAATGCATCCTTGCTGAATAAAAGTATGAATTATCTTTCAATATTTATATATTCTTAATGATCCTAAACTTTTGGTATATTTCAGTTTATTAGTTACTATGTGAAATGCAAGGCATTATGCTGTGATAAACATTTTTTGATTTCGTATTTGGTTCGAGGATAAAACATATATACAGTATAAGTATTATAACTGCATTTATATTATAATTGTTCTAATTAATTTCTTGACAGAACCACCCATCCAACACTCTTAAAAATAAAGGTTCCAAAATAGGGGTCATAGAAGAACCATTTTGGAATCGTTCTAAAAATAACCATTTTTTGAGATGATTTGGCCGCTCATTCCACCTAGTGTCAGTTCAAAATTCCAAAATTCAAATTTTTATTAACTTTGAGAAAGGTTTGTGTAAGATAAATAATCATTCTGTTAAAATTGAATGTAATGGTTCTTTATCTGCATCATTGACATTATAAAGAACCATTTTGTTCCACAAAAGTTTATTTATAGTGGAAAAAGGTTCTTTAGATTATTAATATGTTCAAAAAATCGTTCTTTTAAGAACGATTCACTACAAGGTTTTTTTGGGAACCAAAATGGTTCTTCTATGACCCCTATTTTGGAACCTTTATTTTTAAGAGTGAACCATCTGTCAATCAGCTTGCCTTCATTGTCACATTCACACATGAAGAACCTTCATTTTAAAAATACACAATTGCTCCCCACACTCAATTTGTATGCAAATGGGAAAGCATCCGTTGGATGTTGAGGAGCACATCAATCAGTCTTTCCACAATTAACACGCCAGAGGATGTGAGAATTAATCTGCCAGTCGTGCAGCATCACTGAGACTTCTAGATTTCAGCCAAATGCCTTCAGAACAGCAGGATTTACACAGAGACTTTGTTGTCATGAAGATAAGAAAGGGAAATTATAGAACTAGGTGGAGACGGAAATCAGTGTGCTGCCAAACACTAGATGGCGGTGTGGTCACGTGACAGTGTGTGTGTGTGTGTGTGTGTGTGTGTGTGTGTGTGCGCGTGCGCGTGTGCGTGTGTGTGTGTGTGTGTGTGTAAATCTCCTCTGCTGCTCTGTGATACCTTTCACGTTTCAGGTTATCAAACAAGCTCTTCAGCATCACCTGAAATGTGGTGCTTAAAACATTTTAAGATACATATTTCTTCAACAGACCAGCAGTGCAAAGAAAGTAATAAAATATGTATATTTTTCAGCATTCACTTTATCTATATCTAACATCAGGGTGAATGTGATCAACTCCATATCTGGTTATTACAACACCATCCCAATGGGTGAATGGAGGGGAAAAAAAAGGAATGTTTAACCTAATTCAAAACCAGTGTGTGTGTGTGTGTGTGTGTGTGTGTGTGTGTGTGTGTGTGTGTGTGTGTGTGTGTGTGTGTGTGAGAGAATAATAAATCCGTATGAACGAAAGTATTCAATGTTCAGCAAACAATTGAAATGTGGCTTATTAAGGAGAAGTTTGCGATTATTTTCTTACCTGGTGAATGGAAAAAAACAACAACAAAAAAATATACTACATAGAAAACACCATGGCAACCCCCTGGCAACACCCTGCTAGTCGTGTTGAACATGAGCCATCACCAGTCAGAAATTGTAACAATCTTGTGTAATATGAATGTAATATATCTTACAAAGATGGCATATTGAAGAATACATACAGTACTTACAGTGTTCTCGGAGAGATTCTACTCAGATTTACCATTAAAAACACCATCTTCTTTTAGTGAAGACAGAGGGATAACGGTGGCTGAATGGAGGTGTTTTTGAAGCCATCTGCATCATGACCATTACACTAACACCATCCAGCAGACATTATACCTCTCAACACCCCCCCCCCCCTCTCTGGTCTCAGTGAGAGCTGGATTATACAGAAGATCTTAAGCGTGTGTGTGTGTGTGTGTGTGTGTGTGTGTGTGTGTGTGTGTGTGTGTGTGTGAGAGAGAGTCACTGTGTGTATGTGTGAGTGAGTGAGTGAGTGAGTGTGCATGTGTGTGTTGGTTACAGAAAAATAGAGAAAAAGACCTTATGCTGAAGAACAACCAGGAAAATATGTCAGCCGTCTGTTCCACATACAGCTAAAAAATCCAGCTGTGGGTGCCAGTGGTCGCAACATTTTAAGTTTTAGGGATTGAACTTGAAAAATCTGCACAGTTTGATTTTCATGAGATGGAAAAAGAGATAAAGAAGATGAGGATGTACATCATGAATATAGTTTGTATGTACATGACCCATCGAAAAGGATCTCAGTCAATTCAGTTATGCAGAGCGAAGACATCAGATGTAATTAGTGAGGGATGAGGAGGAGCTCTGCCTACAGTCACCCTGACCTCTGTTACTACGGGAACCCCCAGAGGAAGTGACACCGAAGCAAAGAGGTCACGTCCCAACACTCCTCTTCCTGCTGCCGGCCCAACTAAAGCTGCTCCAATTAGACAGCGCGAGACACGGATGGAAAGTGGACAAAAAGAAACAATACCACTGTATAAAATGATTCCCTTACTCTGTATTTTTCCTCTTGTTTTCCAGTACAAATTTCCAAATATTCCTAAATCAAAACAATACTGAAAAAATTTTTTTTCAACCCTCATTCTTGACTCTCTGTCTGAAATGATCTGTTTTTAATCTGCTGTCAGATCCAATACAGTCAGCTGCTTCATCTCTCAACAAAAGTTTCTTTGTGAACTCTTCATTACACGTGCCTCGTTTACAAAACAGTCTACTGTCAAATGCTCCGAACAAACATATAATCTTTCCCACACGATCTGGGACGCCATTAAAATGAAACATCCACTTGTTCCTTGAATGTGTGTCCTTCTGAAGTCTCTACAGAGAAGCAAACAAGCTGTTTGAACAGAACACATGAAAGCGAATGTTGCCATTTACTCTTCTATTTGTCCTGTTGTCGGACTCAAGCGCGTTGAGTCTGTCAGAAACTGAACGGGCGCCTGTACATGTACTGTATAATCCAGCGTTAGTAATTATAATGGGTTCCATTTTCTATTGACGTGACACGACACAACGCAAGTATCTGCACATTAAGCAACCAAACGCCAGTGGACGTGGCCTATGGTTGATGACGTAAAACGATTTGTTGTCCTTTCAAGCATTATTTTACAACAAAACATGCATGTAACCAGGGCTTGACATTAACACCCGCCAACTCGCCTGTGGCGAACAGGACGGCCGAGGGACGTGAGAGAACGGCGCGTGGCCAGTGGTGCGATTGCTAATGAGCAACACCTGTGAAGCACACCGGTCTCGCATCTCTCACGGAGGAGCGGAAGCATAAAGGAGGAGCGACGACGTTGATGATCGAGAGAGGACAGGCCTGTGTTTTAGTTTTTGTATTTGTATTTTATTTTAGCCAGCAGTCGTCCGCGAGGGGCTGCTGGCGGTATTTTGGTTTGTTTGTTTTGTTTTAATAAAGTTTATTTGATTGTTCGCCGGTTCCCGCCTCCTTCTTCCCTGAACATTGTTACACCGCCAAATGCAGGGTGGATTTCAGCAGTGGCGTGTGACGCAGTCACTCCTACTAGCCACTTTGGCAGGCTGAATTTTATATAGGCCTTATCATTTTTTTCCAATTGTAGTCCTTATAAAAAGGCATCTGAAATAATAAACTAAGTACAATCTAGTGTTGTCAAAAATATAGATTTTTCGATACATATCAATACTGAACTATCTGAAACTCTTCCGCAGGATGCACCAGCAACGCGTCCTCCCTCTTTAATCAGTCCGACAGCGAGTTGACACCATTGTTGACACCCTTTACAGTCTATGGTTGACACACAAACCCTTTACTCACTCGTTTAATTTGCTCCAGATGAATATTTTTGGTGTTACAGGGTGAGGGATTGCGCATATTGAGCATAATTGTACTCATTCAGATGTTGTGCTCACAACCAAAGTGCTTGCACATAAAGACAAGTATATTGGCTATTTAAAATACTATATTGGGTCCGTGCGTCATGTCTTAAAGCAACAGCAGCCTAATATTCCGGCTGCCAAATAATGAGATAATATAAAAAATATATATGGCAGTTTTTCCCTATGGTATCGACGTCGATTCTCCTGTGCAGCTTGTCATATTATTCATTTTGCATAATGTTGAGCCTATGCAGTTCAAGGTAATATTTGATTTGAAGTGTAATATTGTTCTGGTGCTATTTTTAAGTCACCATTCAATGCCCAATGTAAAATCAGAGTCCTGAAGATAAAGCAGCAGTGAAGTCATGCTTAACAAGCACTCCTCTGCAAGACGAGGGACTGCATGAATACTGCACTACTGAAATAAATGTGTTGAGCTGAGGTGCAGATGGAGAGGAAAAATCACACACTAAACTCATGACAGCGAGAGAAGAGCACTGCTGCAGGCAGATCAGAATGACAGCAGATCAAATGAGAGAGAGAGAGAGAGAGAGAGAGAGAGAGAGAGAGAGAGAGAGAGAGAGAGAGAGAGAGAGAGAGAGAGAGAGAGAGAGAGAGAGAGAAGGTGCCTCCATGTTTCACACACACCACATCATATCAACTCTACTTTCCTCCTATTTCATGCTCTGCATCAGAGCTGGATGAGTGTGTGTTAATCTGAGGATATAATTCCTATATCCCACACAAATAACATTCATGGTGTGTTCAGCACCACTTTTTCTCGAATCCATCTTCCATCTGAGCGTTAGCAGGAGGTCATCTGATGTTTGGTAAAACTCCCCTTGTCTGCTTGTACAATTGTTAGTTTTCACAGGATTGTAAATGCAATGCAAATTTTTGTTCGTTTACATTTATTAATAAACACTTTAAGTGGGCTATTAAATAAAGTGTTATTAATATGTTGAATTGTGTTTTTTAAAACAGTGTGATGTCATATTGTGACCGTTGCAGTGTGTGTGGAAAGAATTTGCAAGCTAGTCCGCCTTCGGTGTTGTGTAAGGTAGGCAGGTTTTTTGTGCAGTCGCTCTTTTATTGTATATGACAGTGTAAAAAGCTCAATAATTTATGTCCCGTAGACTGGTCCGTTGCATTACAATTGCAAGCAGTATCAATTATGTCAAAAATGTGATGTGCAGTCAAATGTCCAGGTGTGTATGCTGTTTAACCAAGTGTTCTCACCGATTCGCTTGTTGTGCGTTGTGGAGTTTTGATGTGTTTTATTGACTCAATATTGTTTCTTATTCAAATGTGGTGAAAAAAAACACACAAAAAACACACAGCACTTAAAACATCTTCCCCACTCCAGTTTTTCACATATTCTCCATTGTTGCAGCTCCTCTCTTCCCAGTCTGTCAGTAACGCTATGTTTAGTTTCTGTCTCTATGAAGCTCCTCCTTCTGAAAATAACATTGTGCTCTGATTGGTCGGCTGAACCAGTGTGCTGTGATTGGCATAGCACTTCGAGTGTGTTTGAAGACTAAAGGCCTTGGAGGCCGGAATACTCCGGGTAGAATGAACTCTGACAGCCAAAGGTGACGGCTGACCAGAGACCTCGTAAGCGAGAGAGATAGCCTCAACTATACACTTGCTGACTGTCTGCTTAGAAGCAGGAAGACCTTTCTTAGGTGATCCAAAACAGACAAACCACTGATCCAGTTTCCCCACAGGGCAGCCCTGTGGACATATGTATCCAGTGATCTTACTGGACAGAGAAGGTTCAGCTTTTCCTGGTCCTGATCTCTGGACGGAGGAGGGCAGAAGGCTTGCAAAATGATAGGCCGCAGTACATTGGTCGGCACCTTAGGGACAAAGAAATGCCTTGACCATGCCCGGTGCAGACTCAAGGCAAGCGGGGACCGATAAGGCCTGAAGATCTCCTACTCTTTTAAGAGAAGATATAACTAGAAGGAAGACTGTTTTTAACCTCAAACTTTTATGAAACCGTATCAAGAGGCTCGAAGGGAGCCACAGATAAGCCTTCTAAAACAACAGCCAGGTCCTAAGCAGGAACCCTGGTTCGAATTGCAGGCCTCAGCCTCAAAGTACCACAAAGGAAACGAGTTATTAGAGGGTTCCTCCCCAAAGATGCCTTATCCACAAGGGCATGGTAAGCCACAATGGCAGCCACATAAACCTTTAAGGTTGAAGGGGATAGCCCTGCCGAAAAGCGATCTTATAGAAACCCAAGCACTGAACCAACCAGGCAGTTAACTGGATCCCATTGTCGCATACTGCACCAAGAAGTGAAAACTTTCCACTTCAAGGCGTAAAGTTTCCTTGTGGACGGAGCGCTAGAGTGAGGTTTGGTCTCTACAACCTTGGTTGAGAGACCAGCGTCTATGAGTTGGGCCCCCTCAGAGGCCAAACCCAGTATGGCGCTACTAGCAGTAGACTTATTTCGTCCCAGCGGACTTTCTCTAGAACCCCTAGGAGCAGAGCAATTGGGGGGAAAGCATACAGGTGTACCCTTGGCCACGTCTGTACCAAAGCATCTGTACCAGGGGGCTGGATGTGTAAGGGAGACCCAAAGTGGACAAAAAACGCAATCCTGAGATGCAAACAGATCCACTTCCGCTTGGCTTCCCACATAAACTTCCCATATATGCTCCACCACCTTGGGGTTAAGTCTCCATTACCCTGGCCTGTCTGGATGTTTGATCCTATGTTTTGGTATCGCGGGATGTATACTGCTCTCAGGGAAAGCATCTTCCCTAGGGACCACAGGAGGATATGGTGCACCATTTTGCATAGTGGACGTGAACGCTGACCCCCCTGGTGATTTATATAAGAGACCACGACGTGCTGTCTGAACGGACCAGCACATTATGGTCTCTTAGGTCTGGGAGGAAGTGCTTTAATGACATGAAGACTGTCATCATCTCCAGGCAGTTTATGTGCCACGAATAATGATGACTCCACCAGAAACCCTGAGCTGTCCGGGCCATCTATTACCGCTCCCCAGCCTGTGAGAGAGGCGTCTGTCGTGAGAGTGACTTGATGACAATGAACTCCTAACACAGGACCCTGGGACAAGAACCAAGTTTTCCTCCATATAACCAAGGCATGGACACACCGCCGCGTGATCTTGATCATTAGAAGTCGGTTCCCCCTCGGGGAAAACCCTTTGGTCCTGAGCCACCACTGTAAGGTTCTCATGTACAGCAGGCCAAAAGGAATCACGTTGGACACGGCTGCCATCAGGACCAACAGTCTCTGAAAATGTTTCACAGTGAGTGACTGGCCTAGCTTTATCTTGTGAAAGGTTGTGAGGATAGCAGTCACATGAGCGGGTGATAGGACGGTCCACATCGTGACTGAATCCCATACCACATCAAGATCTTCTGTAATGGAGAAAGCACGCTCTTCTTGGCACTTGAGCAAGAACAACATCTTCGACTCCGGTAGAATCAGTTAGTCGTCTTTGTAGTTCAGATGCGTATTCCCTGCAGCCTGAGCGGGGTTACAGAGTTCGACCGAAAGGGAGTACCCGATATTGGTATGCTTTGCCCCCGATAGCAAACCTCAAACTTCCCGTGTTGTGGAAGGATGGAGACATGGAAGTATCGTGACAAACCAGTCCTCGGATATAATTTGAGTCACGATCTGCTTTAATGTCAACATTTTGAACCTCTTGACTGCACGATTCAGCTGACGAAGATCTAATATAGGACGCAACCTTCTTTGGAACAATGAAGTAACGGCTGTAAAACCCTGATCCTGTGTCGGGTGGAGGAACCTAAAGTGAGTAGCATCCCGTTGTATCGCAGTGGACGAGAGCCAAACTGCATTCTGTAACCTTACTCTACAATCTGCAGGACCCATCCAGATATGTTCGGCAGAAGCCTCCATTCTGCCAGATAATCTACTAAGGGAACTAAGCCTCTCGAGGCTGGCCTCTAGTGTAGTTAAAGCGGTTTGGCAACCTGAAGCATACTGGTATTTTTTTTCATTTTACATTTACATTTTTATTCAAAGCGACTTACATTGCATTTCAAGGTATTTGCTTTCCCTGGGAATTGAACCCATGACCTTGACGTTGCAAGCGCCAACGCTTGACTGTTTGAGCTACAGGAAAGCTAACTGGCAGGAAACCTATTTGACTGATTTTGAGCCTGACGCAGCGTCGTGGTGACGTTGAATTATGAGCTCGATGGAAACCGCTGCGCCCTGAGGCACCGAGGGTGGTGGGGTTGGCAGAGCCTCCTAAAGGCACTGAAGTGGTGCGGGCACCGTATACTGAGTACGCTGGTCCCCCGGGTAAAGGCAAAGAAATAGCGGCGCCCGTCTCTAACCCCTCTGAGAGATCTATTTGTGAACCCCATGATTTCAGCTTCCGTGAAAACTAGCCCAAAACTAGTTTGCGGTGCCAGAACCATGAGGAAAGCTAGCCTGAACATCTTCCTCAAAAAGTGACAGGAGGCAGCCTCTCAAAATGCTAGCAGTCAGCCCTCTCGAAGGGAGAACACAGGGAGAAGCACACTGCTTAAATATTTGGTTCGCCATCATATGTGAAATAGTGATTGCACAATATTAGGACAGACAACAATAAATAAGAATAGCTGCCAACAAGCTGAAATAACCAATGAATACTTTTTTTTTCTTTTTACATATTTTTTTTATTTCCAGTAACTGTTTTCAATGGTTTTAGATTTAGGCAAATATAATAACCCCGTCTCTGCAAATGTAGACTATATGATTTGGTTTTCATGAAAACTATGAACATGAAGAAAACACTCCCAAATAACTAACAAACTTGAAACACTGATTACATGTCAAAATCTACAGTAGAAATATTAATTATCTAATATTGAGACTGGCCCAAATATTAAAATTTATCTTAGCAATGTTTTGTTCTGCCATGTTGTGCTATATTTATAAAAATATGAACCATAATTATTTATATATGATTAAAATAATTAATCGCACTGAAGGTGCATCCATAGGTACCCAATAGCTACCCATAAAAATGGCTCTAAAAAAATCAGTTCCAGGAAGGACATATTGATCCTTAATTAAAAAGTTAAATTCAAACACTGATGTAGAGAAATTACCATGAACAATTTTAATTGGCTAAAAAATATAATATAACACACACACACACACACACACACACACACACACACACACACACACACCTGTGTGCAGATGTCCAGGGGTTTCCCGCTCAGGCTCTGTGGCATCTCCCTGCAGCGGGTGGAGAGGTTGAGGATGGCAGTGGCAGCCATGTGCGCCGCCTCCATGTCGTGTGTGTAGTCGAAGCTGCTCTTGCTGCAGGTGCTGCTGGCGCTGCTCTCTCCTCCTCCTCCTCCTCCTCCTCTTCCTCCTCCACAGCTCAGGCTGCTGCTGCTGCTGGGCCCGAAGCTGCTCGAGGTGCTGCTCGCCGAACTCCAGCTCTTGCAGTAGCGCTTCGCTGACGGGACACACAGAGCCGGGACGTTAACACACAGATGGGACAGATCACAAAACACACTTAGCTTCTGCATCTACATCCTACACTGGCTTTATTGTGCTAGCACTGAGATACTATTATAGTTTTCATTAATAGTTTTAATTTACTTTTATTTTACATTTTCATTTTAGTTCAAATTTTAGTCATTTTGCTCAGTTTGTTATTTTTATTTCGGTTATTTTAGTAAAACTAGGCCTAAATGAAAATCAGAAATGTTACCGTGGCAATATTTAATTTTATTTCAGTTAATGTTTATTTTTATAATGTTAATTATTTTATAATTATAATTACTTATATGGTTTTAGTTTTAATTAACTATAACAACCCTGGGAGATTTTTGGCAGTGACAGCTGTTGCATTTAATTTAAGTATACTGTTATAAAGATCTCACTGATTTACATCACAAGCATCAGAATTTCCGAATCCTTCTTTTTGCCCAGCAACTGCACTAAATTGCATATTCTTGTTCAGTTTGGGCCTCTAAATGAAATGTGTTTATTTCCTCTTTGAGTTTGAGCTCCATGTTCTTGCTATATCAGACCACATGAGCCACAAAAGACTGATGTATCAAATATGAAACTCAACAAAAACACATATGCAAATATTTTTTAAAGATTTAATTTTTATATTGTGCTTAAAGTTTCAATGAACTGTTCCACTCACTATTATTTTTATATGTCAGACTATATAAATAATGTGTTACAGTCTTATTCTGCATGTAATTATGTACTTACTCTAGTAATTACAATATCTGGCTAACAACTACTAACTCAGATTTGATCCCTAAACCTAATAGTAACCATGTTAAGTTGATGTACTTACCTTATATGTCCTACAGTGTAATTATCAAATAAGTAATAAGTAATATTAACTAACAACATGAACTTAGTAATTAGGTTTAGGGTTGTAATTATGCATAATTTACTTTTATTACTATAGTAAGTACATGTAAGATGTGTAACGGATACTGTAAAATAAAGTGTACTCGCTTCTATTACTCAGTTATTTCTTGTGTAAGTACACTGTACGTTCATGCACTGTAAAATAAAGCGCATAGAACCTCACGTTTTAGTGTCTGTAGTCAAATCCCTGTAGGAGGAAATGGCTTGTTTATTATGATGATTTTGATGATTATGAGGAGATTTTAAATGATGAGGGGGGTGTTGGGATGTAAGTGAGAGACGGAGAGACACTCTCTATAGTTTGACAAAAGACACAATGAGCAACAACACCAGCTGGGCATCAAAGTGGCATCTCCCACCGGGCGTCCTGCTGCCATCCCCCTCTCTCTCTCTCTCTCTCTCTCTCTCTCTCTCTCTCTCTCTCTCTCTCTCTCTCTCTCTCTCTCTCTCTCTCTCTCTCTCTCTCTCCTCTCTCTCTCTCTCTCTCTCTCTCTCTCTCTCTCTCTCTCTCTCTCTCTTTCTCTCTCTCTCTCTCTCCTCTCTCTCTCTCTCTCTCTCTCTCTCTCGAGTTCCTTTTCCTCTATCTTCTCCCTCCAGTCTGGTCATTAAAGCATGGCCGGGGATCTCACAGTCTTGCGCACAGAATTGCAATTAGCCGCAGCTCTAAATCCAGACTGTGATTTGCCTAAACCGCCTCATTCATTATGCATCTGCCTCAAGATCATTTCCATACATTTCCATACCTCCAAAATACAGTGAAGGAAGATCTCGGAGGCTTTTCTAATGGGTTTAGTTCCTCACCAAACGTTCATGAAATGTTAGCTTTCTCAGACCTTAGCAGTCAAATGTCCAAGAGTCATAGTTATGATAATGATCATAAAGCAGCCCCCAAAAAGTACAGGCTTAAAATGTCTAAATTCACTGGACAACAAAATATCAAACCAAGTGACATATATGTAAATTAAATAGAGCTGGCATTGAAAAATAAGACATAGTTATAGTCACAGTTGTTGTTTATGTGATGAACTAGCTGTGGTTCCTCTGCCGAATTTGTGAATATGAAGAGAACTGAGTTCATTCTTTCACAACAACCCACTAGGGTTATAGAGCTATGACCACAAAAAGCCCGGAGAACTGGTTCCCTCGAGATTTCCCTCGAGGTTTTTCAATGTATGAGTAACCAAAGGTCTGTGGTAAACATGACTTGATGATACTTGAACGTATTGCTCTAAAAAAACTTTTTCAAATTGGAAACACAGATTTTCAACCTGTAATGGTTATTTTATAAAAGTATGTTTCCAATAAGTAAACAGATAAGAATGTTTGTAGTCTGAGGGTGTGTGGTTTACGCTGTAGAACAAAATGTCTAATTTTGTCACTGTACAGCTGTTTCTTGGGTTCTTTTGGTTACAAGTAATTACAAAAAAATGGCTCCGAAAGTTAAATCTGAGAAAAGCACTGGATCATTTGGGTGTAGATATCTCTGACAAAAACATATTAAATTGATCAAAAGTGACAGTAAAGACATTTATAATGTTACAAAACATTCGATTTCAAATAAATGCTGTTCATTTCCATAACAATATAAGCAGTAAAAACTGTTTTCAACATTGATAATAATCTGAATACAGTTTACTATATATTCACATAGAAAAACGTTATTTTAAATTGTAACAATATTTCACAATATTATTGATTTTACTGTATTTTTTATAAAATAAATGCAGCCTTGAGCAGAAGAGTCTTCTTTTTTTTTTTTTTTAAACATCCAAAAAATCTCAGGCCCCCAGACTTTTGAACAGCTGCGTATATTGATGTGACGGAGCAGACGTCTTACCCTCGTCACTTTTGGGCAGAGTGTCCCGAGCGTGGAGCTTGGCTGCAGCAGAGTGCCGTTTGCTGTAGATGTTGCTGCTGTCGAAGCTGTTGTAGTCAAAGCTGGTTTTGGAGTACTTCTCTAACTCTTTGGCCAGGTTGGAGCGCGGGGTTGAAGTGGGAACGTTGTTTTTGTAGCCGTACTGAGGAATCTCCAACTGTTTCACAAAGCACATGGGCCTGAAACAGACACAGGTTATGCTGTATCATGTGTCTGCCTGCCCACGATCAGTGCATATAACATTTTATAAGCGTTGCACAGAAAAAATCAACACAAATTGGTGCCTATTTGTAAGATATTCAGGTTCTAGCAAATAAGCAAATTCAGGAAATTCATCATATCATTCACAGTGATGTTTTTAATTTGAATAATTATGTTTATCTCAGCTTATGGAAAAGCTATTTGTGATTAACTCTTTTTTCTGTAAAAAACAGTTTTTTTTTACAGCGTACACCCAAGTGAAAAAAATGTTGTATTCAAATATATTTTAAATACATTTATTTTATGCTAAGTACACTACGAATACATTTATATATTTATGTACTTAAAATAAATACCCTGCAATTGCACTTTCGGTATACTAAATGTATATACTTAATGTCTGCTAAATTGGAGCAACTAATTTTGTACTTTAGTTATCCAGAAGTAGTGCTGATGTCCAACTAAATAAGTATATTTGATTGTAGAAGTGGAACTATTGCTAGTGTACTTTATCTACACTTTAAATATCTTGCATTTAAAGACAGATATCATACTATTCTAGTGATATTAAAACACATTTTAGGCTTAATATTAAGAAACATGCATTATGCAATGAAGTACTTCAAATAAAGTTGAATTATAATATTTATATCGAAAAGTCTCAAGCGATATGTCAGTAAATATGTTAATGGCAATTGTAGTATACTTAGTACGAAATTCGGTGTATTTGAAATATATTTTATTATATCTTCTTTTCCCCCACTAGGTAGAGCATCAGTGAGGATGTCTGTTACCTGAGCACTCGATCTGAAGCCTGGTTGGATTTTCCTCCATCGCATGGCTGATGTTTCTCGTGGGCTTTGGCCAGTTTCTCCGCAGCCGCTATGGGGCAACCCGACAGGCTGGATGAACAGAAGTAATGTGAGGGACATCGCTTTACAAAGACACGTCAAGATGTGACAAATCATCATTTTAAACAGCAAAATCATGCAGCTTAGACACATCACTGATAATACATGATCTTGTTTATACTGTGTTGAAATAAAGTCAGAATTAGAACGTTGATGATTTAAATCAGAAGTAAGATTCGATAATCCATAAAGATTATAAAGAAAGAACTGAAATCTTCTGCTTCTCAGATCTGCCAATGAGGTTCATTCTCATGTTACGCATCACGTTTGAGCTTCAGCAAGAACCAATGAGGTTCATTCTCATGTTACGCATCACGTTTGAGCTTCAGCAAGAACCAATGAGGTTCATTCTCGTGTTACGCATCACGTTTGAGCTTCAGGAAGAACCAATGAGGTTCATTCTCGTGTTATGCATCACGTTTGAGCTTCAGCAAGAACCAATGAGGTTCATTCTCGTGTTATGCATCACGTTTGAGCTTCAGCAAGAACCAATGAGGTTCATTCTCGTGTTATGCATCACGTTTGAGCCTCAGCAAGAACCAATGAGGTTCATTCTCGCACTTCAAGCAGGTTCGGTTTATGTTCGGTGATCAATATTTATATGTGAATAAAAGCCTAAACTCAATCTTTTCATCATATTAAGCAATCGAGTCTCATCAGAAAATGTGGACTGGAATTAGTTTTACATTCTCTTTATGAACTTTTTGAAGCTTAAAGTAGTAGTTGCATAGCTGTCAATGGAGGGACAGAAAACTCTCAGATTCATCAAAAATATCTGTATTTGTGTACAGAAGATGAACGGAAGTCTTACGGGTTTGGAGCGACATGAGGGCGAGTAATTCATGACAGAAGAGACAGATTTTTGGTGAACTAACTCTTTAATTCAAAGGAAAAACAAGATTATTTTCATATTGTCAGAAATTTTTTCTTGTTTTAAGCGAAAACTCGCTACATTTTTTTTAGACAATAAGACTTGTCATTTTGCATCTCAAGTAAAAGTATCTTGATTTAAGAATGTTTGGATATTTGTACTGGAAAACAAGATAAAATTGCTGAGCAAAGACAATGTGTATAAAAAAGTGTATAAAAAGCAACCTCAAAGCAACACAATGTTATTGTACAGAGAAAAATGTGAATAATTTAAAGTTTTCACTCAGAAATGGTTAATCACAAATAATTACAAAGAAACAAGCAACAAATTGAATTAAATAAGCAAATTTTACTAAGTAAGCAAAAATTACTACAATAATCTCTGTACTGGAGGAATTAAAATTTGGATTAAATACAAATTTTGAAGGTAGTGTCATGAGCTCAGAGCACAAGAGATATGAAAGCCTTCTGAAGGTGTGTGTCTGTTGTGTGTGTGTGTGTGTGTGTGTGTGTGTGTGTGTGTGTGTGTGTGTGTGTGTGTGTGTGTGAGTGCGTGCGTGCGTGTGTGTGTGCGTGTGTGTGTGTGTGTGTGTGTGTGTGTGTTTTATCTATGAACTGCAAGCAAGCTGCCGGGTTTCCTGCCGTAGGAAATGTAATTTCACTCTTGCCAGTATAAGCGAGGTGAGTGTGTGTGTGTGTGTGTGTGTGTGGTGCATGGCGCGTGTGTTTCAGGGCCGTCTGGAGTGGGACGTCTCCCCTGGCGAGGTGTCAGTGAGGTGCTAATGGCTGACGCTGAGAGCATTACTGCGCAATCCAGTTCATCAGCCCAATACACATGCAAAGCCTTCCACAGAACAACGTGCTGTTTTAAAAGATGCTTGGAGGAATGTGCATTTGTAATAGTCTATATGTTTATATCACTAGCAACATCAAACATAATTCCAAAAAAAAGAAGTTTCGTCCTAGTTTCCAAAACACACCCATGTTTTTCAAAAAAACACGTATTCCCACACAGTGCTGGTTAACTGATGTAATCTGGATTACGCAATAAGATTACAAAAATTAAGTACTTTTAATTATTATATTATTGTACTGTTCTCCTTGCATGTACAGATGCAATTTAACAGCCAGCCAAACTCCATCCATAAAGTACAGATGAGTCAGGATTCATCTTAGTCTTTGCCGTTTAATAAGATGCCAGGTACATTATGAATTAGGAGTAAAACTGTAAATAATAGCAAATAAACAATAATCAGAACAATAATACAATGACTAAAGACTATTCAGGTAGTTCTGAAACTCTTATCTGAAAATACCCCAAATGAAATCTGTAACATCAATTTACTTAAATGGAATTATCAGGTAACAAAGAAAATAGCAACAAATGCAAATATTGATTCATATAGTGAAGTTATCACATCAAAGTGGAATGGAATCAACACATTAAATGCTATATTGAAGAAAAGCTAGGCTAATAGCTAAAGGCTATCTCAAAAATAACATTAAGTCAAAGCTTCAAATAAACCTATCACAAATATATGCAAATATATATCATCAAGTATTATGTAAACTTACAGATGATGCTTTTACAAACGCAAAACAAAGGATGGCTTCCAAAGATCGAGAAGCTGATTGCATGAAATGCGATCACTTATATTTCTAGAGAACTACCACAGGAGGGCGCCAGAACTAAACAACTATACAAAACAATACAAGTGACAAGTAAACTTGAAGCAGAACACTCCCCGCCAGACATCCTAAAGATGTCTCATTTAAGTCTTAATTTTCCTTAGGCAACAGCAGAACAACCTCTGTAATTGGTCTGAGATACTTTACTTCCTTTCCAGATCCATTTTTAGTAACTTTCAACTGAACCTTGCGTAACCTCCCATCAGTGCTTGGAAATACTTTGGACACAAGAGCCATAGGCCACTTGTTACGAGGGCTCTGATTGTCTTTTAGAAGTACAAGATCTCCTTCTTGAATGTCAGGTTGAATAATATTCCATTTGCGACGGATTTGTAGTGTTGGGAGATATTCACGTCTCCAGCGATACCAAAAATTGTCAGCAAGACTCTGCACCTGCTTCCACTGTTGTCTGAACATGTCACTACCTGAGAAGTCCCCAGGAGATGGAGGAGCACCAACCTTCTGAGTCAGAAGCATAGCAGGGGTCAGTATGGGGTCCGATGCTATGTCTGTAGCAGCATCACAAGGTGGGTCCGAATCTTCTGGAAGTGAGGACTCAGCACAGCTGCCACCTTCCGTTGTGCATACGGTTGTGCCTGAGTCTGATCTGGAGATGACGGCCATGCTTTCCCGGGCAGCCGCGAGCATCGGTCTAGAGTGGAGGCCTCCACCCTGTCCTGAGCGCTCGCGGCTGGATGATTGGTTTTTGGGTAAGGCCGCCGACCCGCGTCCACGGTAAATCCCAATACCTTTCTTCCCGGACGTGCATGATGAGATCTCGAAGTCCTGGAAGACCCCCCTGACCCCCATTCTTCCTCGACACAGACCGTTCCTGCGGTTTGCTTTCAGGGGGCAGGCATACCAGTATGCGGTTCTCCCTTTCGGGCTAGCCCTATCTCCTCGCGTCTTCACGAAGGTCCTCGAGGCAGCCCTTGTTCCCCTTCGGGTTCACGGGGTTCGCATCCTGAACTATCTCGACGACTGGCTTATCCTAGCTCACTCTCGAGACCAGGTTTGCGAACACAGGGACCTTGTGGTCCGGCACCTAGCTCGTCTGGGCCTTCGGGTCAACTGGGAGAAGAGCAAACTTTGCCCCGTGCAGAGGATCTCTTTTCTCGGTATGGACATCGACTCAGTTGCCATGTCCGCGCAGCTTACGAGCGAACACGCGCGCGCGCAGTCACTGCTGACTTGTCTGAGACAATTTCAGGGCAAGAGTGCGGTTCCACTGAAATATTTTCAGAGGCTCCTGGGGCATATGGCATCTGCAGCCGCGGTGACGCCGCTCGGATTGCTTCATATGAACCCGCTTCAGCTTTGGCTTCGCGACCGAGTCCCGAGGTGGGCATGGCAACAAGGCACGCTCCGAGTATCAGTTACTCCGACCTGCCGTCAGACCTGGAACGAGTTTCCCGGCATGTTGTTGGCTCAACAGATGCCTCCACCACGGGCTGGGACGCCACGTGCAATGCACATGCTGCCGCGGGCTCCTGGACAGGACCCCAGCGCCTATGGCATGTCAATTGCCTCGAGTTGCTGGCAGTACGCCTTGCCCTGCACTGCTTTCGGGCGTTGCTCAAGGGTCAACACGTACTAGTCCGATCAGACAATAACGCCACTGTAGCGTACATCAACCATCAAGGTGGTCTACGCTCCCGCCGTATGTCGCAACTCGCTCGCCACCTCCTCTTATGGAGTCAGAAGCATCTGAGGTCGCTTCGAGCCATTTACATTCCCGGAGCCCTGAACTGTGCAGCCGACGAGCTCTCATGGCTTCAGCCCCTCCCTGGAGAATGGCGACTCCATCCCCAGTCGGTTCAGCTAATTTGGGACCAGTTCGGGGACGCACAGATAGATCTGTTTGCCTCCCACGACTCGACCCATTGCGATCAGTATTATTCCCTGACCGAGGGCACGCTTAGCACGGATGCTCTGGCGCACAGCTGGCCGCGGGGCCGCAAATATGCGTTTCCCCCAGTGAGCCTTCTTGCGCAGGTCTTGCGCAAGGTCAAGAAGGACGAGGAGCAGGTCCTTCTGGTTGCGCTGTACTGGCCCACCCGGACTTAGTTCTCCGAACTGGTGCTCCTCGCGACAGCACCTCCTTGGCCAATTCCTCTGAGGAAGGACCTCCTTTCTCAGGGACGGGGCACCCTCGTCTACCTGGCTAACATCACTTCCGCTAGAGCATCGTCCACGAGACACACCTATGCGTTGAAGTGGAACCTCTTCGTCAACTAGTGCTCTTCTCGCCGAGAAGACCCCCGGAGGTGTTCGGTCAGTGTCGTGCTTTCCTTCCTTCAAGATGGGTTGGAGCGAAGGCTGTCTCCCTCCACCCTCAAAGTTTATGTTGCCGCTATTGCCGCACACCATGACTTGGTGGAAGGTAAATCTTTAGGGAAGCACGACCTGGTCGTCAGGTTCTTGAGGGGAGCGAGGAGACTGAATCCTCCTCGTTCTCCTCTCGTTCCCTCTTGGGACCTCGCAGTGGTTCTAACTGCCCTGCAGAGTGCTCCCTTTGAGCCTCTGCAATCAGTGGAGCTTAAGTTCCTGTCAATGAAGACAGCGCTCCTGATTGCATTGGCCTCTGTCAAGAGGGTAGGGGACCTGCAAGCATTCTCCGTTGATGAAGCATGCCTGGAATTCGGGCCGGCTTACTCTCACGTGATCCTGAGACCCCGGCCTGGATATGTGCCCAAGGTTCCTACCACTCCCTTCCGGGACCAGGTGGTGAACCTGCAAGCGCTGCCCTTGGAGGAGGCAGACCCAGCCTTGGCACTGCTCTGTCCAGTACGCGCTCTCCGCGCCTATGTAGACAGGACGCAGGGTTTCAGGACCTCAGACCAGCTCTTTGTCTGTTATGGTGGGAAGCTGAAGGGAAAGGCTCTCTCCAAGCAGAGGTTGTCTCACTGGATAGTGGACACAATTGCTTTGGCATACCAGCAGCAAGGTCGACCGTGCCCCCTTGGTGTGACTGCCCACTCCACCCGGAGTGTGGCATCCTCTTGGGCTCTAGCGCATGGCGCCTCGCTAACAGACATCTGCGGAGCTGCAGGCTGGGCGACACCTAACACATTCGCCAGATTCTACAATCTCCGAGTGGAGCCAGTGTCCTCTCATGTACTCGCTTCAGCTAGCTAGTACTGGACCCGCTCAGGTGTCTTCGCTTGCTCGCCTTTCCACTCCACGGACTGGATACGTGCGATATTCTCCTCAGGTGAGCTTCTCCGCAAGCCCTGAGTTCCTCCAGCACCCCTGATGCTAGCGCCAGTGTCTATTGCCTGTGCGTCGGCTAGGTGCCTCCCGTGTGCATGGTCCCTCCCCATGGGTGGGTGAAGGTGGCGTGATTAGACTGATAACCCCATTCGTCGTCATTCCGACGTAACTCGGAGTGACCACGAAAGGGAACGTCTCGGTTACGTATGCAACCCTCGTTCCCTGAGTAGGGAACGGAGACGTTACGTCTTTCTGCCACTTCCGCTGTACCGCGGGGATCGCCTGAGTTCAGTCTTGGCTCCTCAGCGAAGAAACATAACTGCATGTTGCCGGCGTCTTCCTTTTATACCCACGAGGTGGGGCGGAGTTACGTCATGCAAATTCCACAGACCCATGGCATTTCTTTGCCATTGGCTCGTTTTTTAATTCTCGAAGTTGATAGGCTTTCTAAGCGAAACCCCATTCGTCGTCATTCCGACGTAACGTCTCCGTTCCCTACTCAGGGAACGAGGGTTACATAAGTAACTGAGACGTTCTTTGCTTGCAGCTACAAAGTTAGTTCCACAATCTGACCGGAATTGTTTCACGGGCCCTCTAATGGCAAAGAATCTCTGTAGTACATTTATACAGCTGGATGTGTCAAGGGATTCAATCACCTCGATGTTAACAGCTCGCGTGGACATACAAGTGAAGAGAATAGCCCAACGCTTGCTCTCTGCATGATCTCCTCTTGTGCGACGAGCTGAGACTGAGAAAGGACCAAACACATCCATGCCAACATAAGTGAAAGGTGGGAATGGACTGAGACGCTCTTCTGGAAGATCTGCCATTTTTTGACTCTCTGTATTCCCACGCAACTTCCTACATGCAACACATTTATGTATGACACTACTAATAGATCTCTTTCCATTAATCAGCCAGAATCCTGCAGTGCGCAGAGCTCCTTCGGTGAAAAGACGGCCCTGATGCTTTACTTGATCATGGAAGTGACGAATTAGTAAGATGGAGATATGATGTCGTCCAGGTAAAACAATGGGATATCTCTCATCACTGACCACAGGTGCATGTGTTAAACGACCACCGACTCTGATTAGCCCATCTTCACCCAGAACAGGATTCAACTTAATTAGAGGGCTATTCTGAGAGATTTCAACATGTCTCATAAGAGCAGTGTTCTCTTCAGGAAAGACAGACCGTTGGACTGAAAGAAGGATGAACTTTTTGGCTTGGGCCAACTCACTCAGGCAATAAGGTTGATGACATTTATGCCAGCTTATACGTTTGCAGGTCTGTCCTTTAGACATCGAATGAAAGGATCGGGCAACATGAATCAAGCATGCCACTACTTTTAATAGAGAATTCCATGTGGAAAAAACGCTCATAACGCTCTGGGTTAAGTGGTTTCTCAGTTATACTTGTGGCAGCAGTGCTCACTTGAGGTAAAGGACGAACCTCGGAATCTGTCTCTGGACTCACCAGCTCAAAGGTGTCTTGCAAAGTTAGATCACTTTCTAAAGGTCCATAAAGAAAGTCCTGTCAGCCACATGGTGTTTGTAAGAAGAGAAGCTGGAACAGACCTAGAGGCACAGTCAGCTGGATTGTGCTTTGTAGGGACAAAATTCCATTGCTCAACCCTCGATGATTGCCTGATTCTTTGAACAAGATTGTGCACACACACATAGAACCTCCTACTTTCATTGTGTATGTAACCCAGTACGACCTTGCTGTCGCAGAAAAACTTTACAGAGTCTGGTTTAAAATCAATCTCGTCCAAGATGAAATCTCGACAGCTAACACAGCTTCGCAAAGTTCTAACCTAGGGATAGTAGCTTCATCTGGAGGTGTCAATTTGGCTTTACCTAAGACGAAACCAACGTTGATCTGTCCATCTTCATGAACAGTCTTGAGGTATGCTACTGCTCCAATAGCTTTGAAAGAGGCATTTGAAAATATGCACAGCTCTGTAAATTTTGCTTTTGACAGTGACCTCATGCTACATGTCCTCTGAACATGAATTCTCTCGAGTTCTTGCAGTGAATTTCTCCACATTTCCCACTCTCTGCATTTCTCTTCCGAGAGGGGCTCGTCCCAGTTATCTATTCCCTTTGACAGCTCTCTTAACAGGAATCTTCCCTGAATCGTTACAGGTGCTGCAAAGCCTAAAGGGTCATACAAGCTGTTCACAGTGGAGAGAATGCCACGATGAGTCAAAGGTTTGCTGTTATCTGGTGAGTGGAATGTAAAGGTATCTGTTGATATTCTCCAGTTTAGGCCAAGACTACGTTGAGCAGGCATGGTTTCATCTCCAAAATCAAGATCTTTGACACCTTCAGCACAGTCTTCACGTGGAAAGGCTGCCAACACCAGTGAGCTGTTTGACATTATCTTGTGGAGCCTTAGATTCGATTCTGCCAGGGATGCTTGTGTCCTCTGAAGTAAATCAACAGCTTCAGAGGCAGTCGGAAATGATCTCAGACCGTCGTCCACATAAAAATCTCTCTTCACAAAGTTATAGGTGTCAGTTCCATGCATAGGCTCACCTTCTTTGGCAGCTCGATGCAATCCGTAGATAGCTACTGCTGGTGAAGGGCTATTTCCGAATACATGGACTTTCATCCTACATTCAATTACATTCTTGTCGAGATCATTGTCACGGAACCATAGGAACCTCAAATAATCTCTGTGGTTTTCTTTCACTCTGAAACAGTGGAACATCTGCTGGAAATCGGCAGTCACAGCAACAGGCTCCTTCCTGAATCGAATCAGCACACCTAACAAGCTGTTGTTTAAATGTGGTCCTGTCAAAAGGACGCTATTTAGAGACAGACCTTGATATTGGGCTCTGGAGTCAAACACCACTCAGAATTGGTTGGGCTTTTTTGGATGATAAACCCTGAAGAATGGTAAATACCAGCGTTCCTGGTCATCACTTAAGGGAGAAGCATACTCAGCATGATCATTTTCAAACAACCTTTGCATGAAATCTGTAAATTGCTGTTTCATCTCTGTTTTTTTCAGCAAAGTGCAACGAAGAGAGCAGAGCCGAGTGAGAGCATGCTCTCTGTTATTGAGAAGTTGAGGCCTTGGGTATTTGAAAGGAAGTGGACCCACCCAGCTATTGTCACTATCTCTGGAAAACTCACTGTCCATGATCTCCAGGAAGAGATGATCCTCAACAGATAGAGCATGCTTGTTGTCATCTCTTGTGCGCCTGAACACCGAACAGCCAAGGTGATTTTCTCTGCTTGCACCCTTGTAGAAATAAGGGATACCTTTTACTTCAGATGTGAGACCTAAGTTATCCCTCAAGTTAATGTGACTTTGGCATGGTGGAAAGTATGAGGTTCTACCATTGTCCAGCACATGTGTCTTGTAACTCAACACACTTGGTTTGTGAGAATTACCCAAGCATACATCTCCAACTATAAGCCAGCCCAAATCTGTTTTAATCGCAAGGGGAGCATTATGAGGCCCATTTATCTGGCGTCTCACCTTATGGACTCTCAGAGCATCACGACCCAACAGAATGAGGATCTGGGCACTGTCATCCATTTCTGGAATCTCAGAGGCTATTCTTCTAAGATGAGGATGATTTTGAGCAACCTCTGGAGTTGGTATTTCTGCCCTGTTATCTGGAATATCATTGCACTCGATTAGAGTAGGAAGAGCCAGGTTAATATCCCCGCTAACTGGCTCTATCTGAAATCCATCAGCTCTCCTTGCAGATGCTTCAATAGGTTCAGGTTTTCATGAGATAAGGAGAAGCTGGACTATTAATGCAGAAAAGCTCTAAAAACTCTGATCTTACTAGTGACCTGTTGCTCTGGTCATCGAGCATCGCATACATTTTGACAGCGGCTTCTGGATTGCCATTAGGATACACTCTAACTAAGCATATCTTAGAACAAGATTTGGCTGACGAACCTTCCCCACAGACTTTAGTACAGGCACTGTTTACAGAAGGTGATGAATGTTCATCCTCCCCGCCATGCTCTGAAGAGGTTGAAATTTTGGAGACCCATGGTGCTGGTCCTGGGTGGAGGGTAGTGGTGTGGTCCTCACTATCACATTCTGTACACTTCACTGAAGCTTTGCAATTACGTGCAATGTGGGAAGATCCACAACATCGAAAGCAGATACCATATTCCTTTAAGTAGGCCTTTCGTTCCTCCAATGGCTTCATCCGGAAACCACAACACCTTTTGAGTGGATGAGGCTTGTTATGTATTGGGCAGTTCTTAGGGTTTCATCACTAGTGCCCGAGTCTTTACTGGGGTAGGCCTTTTGAGAAACATCCATTTTATGAACAGAAATGGGCATCCTCTGATGTGTTTGTTTTTTGAAGAATTTCTCATCTTTAGGAGGACCGGCAATTGTGAAGCTTGGATCGTTTCTGGCTTTTGCCTCATAACAGATGAAGCTAACAAAATACCAGAAAGGAGGAAAGGAGGCATGATACTGTTCTTTATATTTCATGCCGTGAGAGAGCCATTTCTCTTGAAGAAAGTGTGGTAGCTTTTCCATTATGGGGTTTATTCCTCTAGAAGTATCCAGATATGTTAGCCCAGGCAGATAGCCATCTTGCTTAGCCGCCTTTAGTTCTGTCAGGAGATCACCTAACTCTCTTAACTTGATAAAGTCCTTACTAAGAACCCTGGGGAAGTTTTCGAGCCTTTGCAGAAGTGCATTTTCAATTATCTCAGGCGCACCATAACATTCCGTTAGTCTTTCCCAGGCGACGTATAGTGCTGCCTTAGGATCTATGACATGAACTGACCGTAACCTTTTCACATGGTCAGATGATTCTTTGCCAAGCCACCTAATAAGCAGGTCCAGCTCTTCACCGGCTGTCAGGCCTAAACCCTCTGTGGCTCCAACAAAGGCCGATTTCCATGCTCTAAAACTCTCAGGTCTGTCATCAAACTTAACGAGACTTGTATTTATAAGCTCACGACGTGCTAAATATTTTGCTAAGTCTAACATACCTGAGGCTTCTGGGTGGTGAAAGGGTACTGGCAGTGGCCATGCCGAGATAGGTTCCTTCTGAGAGAAACATGAAGCATGAGGATCATATGTTTCCTGTTTAACTTCATCTCTAAATGACTGATCAAACGGCTGAGATGGCAATTGAGTGAAGGCATCCTGTGCACATTTCATTTTACTGGTACTATGAGCAGAGCAGTTGGGGTCTGAGGCCTCAGAGTACAGCTTGTCACTGTAATTTAAATTCTGCATGTATGTTTCGTTTGGCTCATTTAGTTCCACCCCACTTTGTGTTTCAAAATAGTCTTTGGTTCGCTCCACTTTGCTATGTGAAGACACAGAGAAGCTACCACTGGAAACAATGTCCTCAATTGCTGCTACCGCTGCTTCCAGTACTTCTGCCTGGGCCAAAGCAGCGGCTTGTTCCTTTTCATGTTGGAGCACCTCCAAATCTGCTTCCATTTTGGCCGTGTCCAGTTTATGGCTCATTTCTAATTTAATCTTATCCAGTTTGATTGCATTCTCTTTCTTTAAAAACAAAACACGAGTTTGTGCCGCTTCTGCTTGAGCCCGGGCAGTGGCTGCAGCCATGCTAGCTGACATCCTTGATGATCTCGATGATCGTGATGATCGTGATGAACCTGAGCGCTTTGAGCCCGCCTCAGAAGCTCGGTCTTCTGTGCTCATGGTTTTCTCTGCGTTTTCTTCAGCAGAGACTGTAGGTTTCTCGTCATGGTTCATGGTACAAATATGACTGCAATTTTCTGCCATGTAACTTGATTTGCTTGTAGGATTAACATCTTTTTACTGTACTATTCTCCTTGCATGTACAGATGCAATTTAACAGCCAGCCAAACTCCATCCATAAAGTACAGATGAGTCAGGATTCATCTTAGTCTTTGCCGTTTAATAAGATGCCAGGTACATTATGAATTAGGAGTAAAACTGTAAATAATAGCAAATAAACAATAATCAGAACAATAATACAATGACTAAAGACCATTCATGTAGTTCTGAAACTCTTATCTGAAAATACCCCAAATGAAATCTGTAACATCAATTTACTTAAATGGAATTATCAGGTAACAAAGAAAATAGCAACAAATGCAAATATTGAAGTTATCACATCAAAGTGGAATGGAATCAACACATTAAATGCTATATTGAAGAAAAGCTAGGCTAATAGCTAAAGGCTATCACAAAAATAACATTAAGTCAAAGCTTCAAATAAACCTATCACAAATATATGCAAATATATATCATCAAGTATTATGTAATGAAGAATTAACTTACAGATTATGCTTTTACAAACGCAAAACAAAGGATGGCTTCCGAAGATCGAGAAGCTGACTGCATGAAATGCGATCACTTATATTTCTAGAGAACTACCACAGGGGGGCGCCAGAACTAAACAACTATACAAAACAATACAAGTGACAAGTAAACTTGAAGCAGAACAATTATATTATATTATATTATATTATATTATATTATATTATATTATATTGTTGTTATAATTATATTGTATATTATATATGTTCATAATCAGATTACAGATAATAAAAAAGTAGTCCGATTAGATTGCCTAAAATGTGTAAAAATGTGTAATCAGTAACAGACTACAGTTCGAGTTAGTGTTCAGGAAATCAGCCTACTAATGGTTTACCACATCGTTTTTTAACATAAAAAAATCATAATTTACATTTATCATCCAAGACCGGTGACTTTGAAACTGCATATATTCAATTAGAAACTAATGCTTTGTACCTCCAGAAATAAAAGGTACAACTGAGAAATTTGCTGAGAGAACGGGGAAAAATTATATTGCAGAATAAAGGTGATTATAATGAACATGTGAGCGGTTCTCTCATCCAGACGGAGAGGAACTCACCTCCTGTGAGAGTTCCTGTTGCTGTTGACGTGACCCCGGCCCGTGCAGCCAGGCGTAGGGCACTTAAGAACATTTTCATACATTGCAAGAACTTGACAGCAGGCGAGAGAAATAGGGTGAAAGATTAGGAGTTAGAGGCCCACAGTTAGTCATCTGCATTAGTGTGAAACACTCGTCATTATCACCAGCACGCTCAGAACGAGACACATCAACAGCGGCATGCAACACACTGCTAATGGAAGAACACTGGCATGCACATGACCATGCAGCGTGAGTCGGGGTACAAATCACATGAGTATTCTATTCTGTTCTTTTCGATTCTATTCTATTATATTCTGTTTTGTTCTGTTCTGTTCTGTTCTATTCTATTATATTCTGTTCTATTCTGTTCTATTCTATTCTATAGTGTTCAATTCTGTTCTGTTCTATTCTATTCTATAGTGTTCTATTCTGTTCTATTCTATTCTGTTCTATTCTATTCTATTCTGTTCTGTTCTATTCTGTTCTGTTCTATTCTATTCTATTCTATTCTATAGTGTTCTATTCTGTTCTATTCTATTCTATTATATAATATTCTGTTCTGTTCTGTTATATTCTGTTCTGTTCTATTCTATAGTGTTCTGTTCTATTCTGTTCTGTTATATTCTATTCTGTTCTGTTCTATTCTATTCTATAGTGTTCTGTTCTATTCTATTCTGTTCTGTTCTATTCTATTATTTTCTATTCTGTTCTATTCTATTCTGTTCTATTCTGTTCTGTCCTATTCTGTTCTGTCCTATTCTGTTCTATTCTATAGTGTTCTATTCTGCTCTATTCTATTATATTCTCTTCTGTTCTGTTCTATTATATTCTGTTCTGTTCTATTCTATAGTGTTCTGTTCTGTTATTTTCTATTCTATTCTGTTCTATTCTATTCTGTTCTGTTCTGTTCTGTTCTGTTCTGTTCTGTTCTATTCTATTCTATTCTGTTCTGTTCTGTTCTATTCTATTCTGTTCTATTCTGTTCTGTTCTGTTCTATTCTATAGTGTTCTGTTCTGTTCTATTATATTCTGTTCTATTCTGTTCTATTCTATTCTATTCTATTCCATTCCATTATATTCTGTTCTGTTCTGTTCTGTTCTATTCTATTCTATTTTATTCTGTTCTATTCTATTCCATTCTATTCTATTCTAACCTAATCTAATCTATTCTATCATACAGTCAAAGGTATATTTTAAGCATAAACAATCAATACCTAAATATAAACCTATTATAATATACTGTGTGCGAATATTATATAAATAGTAAACTATAAGTACAGTATGAAATTTAGGTCAAAACTAAAGTATAAAAAATATTTTACTGAGAGTTCACTGAGTAACTTCAAAGTGTGCTTGTATTTCAAAACCTACAAAAGTGGGCTAGAAGTATACAGCTAATAAACTAACAGTATACATATGTTCACTTGTAGTATAGTTGACAGAACAAAGAGTAAGACTACATCTGTTACACTTAAAGTACAGTTAAAAGTAAACTTTTATCAACTAAATTGTGTGCGTCTTTTTGTTACAAGAAGTACTGAAATAATACACGTATACTTGCAGTATAAAACTATTAAAAACCTTGTAGTTTACTGAGAGTAATTTCAAAGTGTACTTCCATAAACTAAACGTTGGGCTAGAAGTAGCCTATACAGCTAGTAAACTAGTTCGCTTGCAGTGTAGTTCACAGTATAGTTTCAGTACAAAAGTATAACGTAGATGTTACCTAGCTGTGTAAACGAACTAAGTTTACCGCTGTTACACTTAATGTACACTGAAAAGTAAACTTTTATAAACTAATTTGGGCCATTTTGGAATTATGAAGTATTGAAATAGTACAGTTTCAAGTGTATTACTGGTATATTGATTTTAGTATACTTACTACATAAAGTACACTTGGAAAATATACTTCAACTTTACTTAAATTAACTTAAAATTTAGGGTAAAGGTCCTTGCACACCGAAAATTCTCAAATCAATTTTCGCCCGTTAAAAAATAAATACGAAATCGCGTTGTGTCAATCACGTTTACACTGACTACACAACTTTCGTTCGTCAGAAGAAAAAAAATGGATCGGGTTAGACTTTTTGTGTTTTTCGCATCCGTAGCGAGCATTTTCAATTCAGAGCCACCAAATGCGAATACGAAAAAATGCATATGAAATGTCAAGAACCAGGAACCTCGACGCCACGGGTGCTCACTTCCTGTTAATAAAAGCATATGAAAATGAACAATACTTACAAAATGACTTTGGATTTATTTTGAATGTAGTAAGTAGTATAATGTAAGATATTATTATCTATGTACAGTATTTTTCTAATTTTTTTAATTTTATATCCCCAATGCATTTAAACAAAATCTGTTAAAGGCATAAAATTAAAGGTATTTTCCAAGTACAAGAATAAATACCCACATCAGAACGTAGTAGTAGTAATACTTCAAGAATAAAAATACATAAATAGTAAACTATAAATACAGTAAGATGTTTAGTTCAAAACTTACAAGTATTTTTGAAGTATAAAAACAAATACTTTTAATACTTGAAGTATTAAAAAATAGTAGTTTACTGAGTTACTTTAAAGAGTACTTCCATAAACTAAAAGTTCACTTGAAGTATAGGTGACAGTTAAATAGTAAAACTTTTATTTGAACAAGAAGAACTAGTTTACGCCTGTTACTCTTAGAATAAACTTAAATGTTAAATTGTATCAATTAAAATGTGAGACAATTTAGTTACACTTCCAAGTATACTATGAGTACATTTATTTAAGTATGCTTACTACAAACTTGAACTTAACTTGAAGTAAAATCTGGGGATAACATCATAACTACATAAATAAATTCAATTTAATTAACATTATAACATCCTATAATGCCTAACACACTATTAGAACCAAAGTTCTCACAAGCTGCCAGCCTAATGAACCTAGAAGTGTTTCTTCAGATGGTATTCTATTCTATTCTATTCTATTCTATTCTATTCCTCTTTTTCGTCTAAGTAAAACACTGGAGTGTGTGCTCAGTTGTGAGAGATGAACA
The DNA here is from genome assembly GCA_030578275.1 of Meda fulgida. Lineage (NCBI taxonomy): Eukaryota > Metazoa > Chordata > Actinopteri > Cypriniformes > Leuciscidae > Meda > Meda fulgida. The sequence goes on along the minus strand of CM060632.1, from coordinate 5,642,140 downwards.
GCGAGCTCTATCTCTGATTATATCCTCATCACCAGCTGAAGCTGTCAGCTAAAGTTAGTCATTCTGTGAGGTGTTGCTGCTCTTGAGTGTTTCATCGCTGTGCTTGTCTTTCATTTGCATTAAACACACGTCAGCAATCACTGCAATCCCTGCCCAAACTCTCCCTCTCTCTGATCCCAGACTCTATTATTCATCTGCACATGTCTTTGTCTTCTCTGCCCATGACCGACAGGAAGGAGATTACTGTTCATTAGGACGCTGGGGGGGGGGGGGGGGGGGGGGGGGCAGAGAGTGTGGGCCGGGGCGCTCTTCCGGTGCTCATCTTCATCATTATCATCTGCTTAATCCTCAGCCTCATCTTCAACACACTCTGACATGTTCATTACTGAGCAGCAGGCAGGATCCGCTCACCTCCACCGACTGAGATGCATGTCTTTGTGTGTCTGAACACAAGTAAAGCTTCATTTAATGAAGACCTATCATGCCCTTTTACAAAGTCTTGATTTTGTTTTTGGGCTCTACTAGAATCATTTTTCATGCTTGATTTAACAAAACATTTCTTTCCCATATTCTCCATTGTTGCAGCTCGTCTCTTCCCAAAAGAAAAATTAACATTTTAAAAATGTGGTACAATTAAGTGTTATAATGTTGGAGTAAAAAAGTACTGCAAAGTGCATTTCATCTAAATAGATATAACAAAAAAAAAAACTTACTGGCCAAGTTACATTTACTTAATTTAGTTAAGTAGAGTTTACTTAATTCCATATGTGAAATTTACTTTAAAAAATCTTGTCTACAAAAAAACTTTTACAAAACTGTACATTTGAGTTTTTCTCAGTGTTGAGCAGCGAAACTTTGGCTGAAGATAATAACAGCCACTAATTGACCCGGCACAGGGAAACAGTCTCTGAGAAAGTGTGTGTCACTCACACATGTCATGTGATGGTCATCTAAAAACGCCCCTGCCTTGCCACTCAGCGCCAGCTCACAAACTGCCTTGCCATCTGAACACTTTAAAAGCAAATATTTTTGTTAACTAATTTCAGCCTGAAGTCAAAGCCATCAGTTTGATTGCAATCTGGTTAATTTGTGAATAAAACAAAAACAAAACAAAAAAACACATTTTAATGCATTTTAATGAATCACGTAAAAGATGTTTTAACGGGAGATTTGCTCAAGGTGAATGAAAGGAAATCTCACTCGTTCTTCCTGTCTGTAACTCTTTCATCAGATTATAATTATTACAGTTTATTCAACTGGATTTAATTGAGCATCTAAAACAAAATGAGAAATCTAACCAACTTATTAAACCGGCCTCCATTAAGATAGCGTCGTAATTACCAACAGAAACAATAAACGCATTCATGCACGTCTGTGATATTGCGACGGCTGCTCCTCTACGCCGGGTCTTTACATCGCCTGAGATTTCCTTCCACAAGAGCAACGTTCATATAGGTATAAATAGTGTAAGAACTTCTTCTAAATTATTTCAAGAAAACTTAAAATAAAGTTTCAGTTAAGCCTTGTACATTCAGGTGTAAAATTGTCCAAAAATAGAATTCAATTACTGATTTTGAATTTCATTGTTAGACAGATAGAGCTAAAGAGAAGATGATGTCAAGAATGAGCAGATTAATATACTGGATGATGTAAATTATATGATTTATTATTATATTTTATTATTTCTTTCATCATACTATCCCCCCCCCCCCCCCATTTTAAACATAACATGTTTTCTTAAGAATATGGTAATTGTTATGGCAACTGATGAGTAACCAAGTGTCCTCAATCACTTATATTTTGGTTAGTCATTTGTATAAACAACAACAAAATCTGTTCTATAATGACATCATCATCATCCAGGAAGTGATTTATTTATTTTTTTCAGGAAGTGATATTATTTTTGGCAGGAAAAGCAAACCATCAGTAAGTATAAAGTGCTGCAGGAATGACGCGTCTTCAGCTTGTGTTCACCACAGATCTTATTTTAGGCTTTTACCTAAATCCCATTCTAAAATGTCATTGACTTGGACGATGGAACTGAAAGAGCTAAAAGGTAAGAGGTCTTGCATAGGAATGAGCAGATCTTTTTAGTTTGAAGGACGGCATGCAGAAAGAACTGACGACTGGTTCACACAGACAAACACACACAGACACACAGTCAACCAATGATTATGACGTCTTTTCATTTATGCCGGCATGAAAAATAGCAAAGATTTAAAGGAAGAAGCAAGCAAAGTATAGAAAGAGCTTATGGTGGGCTTACTTTCTGGTGGGACTCTGTCCTTATGCGGGCATCCAGACAGGCTGCGATGATGCGGGTACAAACCCGTCACATGACCTGTGCCGTCACAGCCAGGCGTTGGACAGCGGCTTTCTTTTTTCGCAGACCGTGAAGAATCTGAATACACAAACACACACGGGATTATTATTGACACATGTGTATAGAAATAAATATGCAAGAGAACTGATAAAGTCTGGTCCAAGAATTGCCAAAGATACTGCAAAACAACCACATGACACCATTATGTTCAGTTTAGCTTCACTTTCATGGACTCAAGGGCCCTGTTTACTCCTGCTATTAAGATGTGTTTTGGTCGATCAGATCACTAGTAGACGAGCAGACATATTTCCGTTTCCACGTGGTGTTTTAATGTGTCTTTTATCCCATTTCAAACACTTCTGTCCTGATTTCTTCGAGGGGAGGGTCTATGGGCGGGTAAATGTATGGGCTTTATCAGATGCAAGACCAGCCGAACACTGTGAGTGTGTGTTAGATATCCGGAATGATGAGAGAACGTTGTGCTTGATCCGTTTTACATCTTCAAACCAAACTTGAGTCTCCAGCCAAAGTTGAACCCGTCTGGCCAGAGCTCTTCTCATGATGTTTACGCATGAGGTCAGTAGACGGAGAGAAGACGGTGTTTTGTGGCGGTTTGAACACATTCGATCACATGAGCGTTTACACTGCGAAAGCAATCCGGTCGAATGTGTTCTCGACGAGCTCTGGAAGTGGTGGAAAGTGGACAAGCTCAAAACGTTTTACACCCCGTTTACACCTGTGTTTAGCGTCGTCCACTTGTGATCCACCAAAACGCATCTTAATACTAGTTGTTTATCATCACTCACATGTCTCCTTTGTTCTCTGTTTCCCACCACTAGTTACTGTAGTTACCGTGGATATTCATTTATAAGCACACATGTCTGTATATGGTTCATCATCTCTGTGTATTTAAATTCCTCTGTAGTTCACATTCATTGTGCGGTATTGTTCGAGTGTTTGTGCTTGAACGCTGTTTCCCATCATCTTGGATCACCTGACCCAGGTGAAAAAGACGTACTAATAAATGTACGGTATTAAAAATGTACTTGAGTATGTTTTTAGTACAATAAAAATATACTATAATGCATGTTTAATACATTTAACAGTACGTCTTTTTCACCTGGGGAGTTCACTTTGTGTTAATAAAAACGTTCCGGGTTACTTGACTGTAACCCTGTTCCCTGAAAAAGTGGAACGAGATGCTGCGCTGCTTAGCGCATTGGGAACGTCTTTAATCGTGACCCGCTGTGAATATAGTGTGTAAACACGTCGATAGAATCGACCGGATGTAATATAGCCTCGGTCGGTGAAGGTGTCTGGACTCCTTACGGTTGTGTAGGTGTGCTCACAAGAACGCAAGAAAGCCCTAGACATTAGCTTGTGATGTCGACTCAAGGACGTGAGAGCCCGGAGTGGCATGAACATCTAAACTATAAAACCTTATGAATGTGTGTGGAGAGGACCAGCCTGCCGCATCACAAACATGCTGTAAGGGGGCACCCCTTGCCAAGGCAGTAGAGGAGGCGACCCCTCTGGTGGAGTGAGCCCTTAGACCCGTTGGCGAAGCTTGGCCGCGCGCCTCATAGGCAAGAGCAATAGCATCCCTGTCCCAATGTGACATGGTCTGTTTAGTAGCGGCAGCACCCCTGTTACTGCCCCCATAACAAACAAATAGTTGCTCTGACTTACGCCACTGGCTAGTACGGTGAACGTAGGCCTGAAGAGCACGGACTGGACACAGTCTGTGAGATCTCTCCTGCTCCAGCGTTGTGAACGGTGGAGGGCAGAAGGCCTCAAGAGTGACCGGATGTACGGCTGAAAACGGTACTTTAGGCAGGTAATCAGGATGAGGATGCAAAATCACTTTCACCATTCCTGGGGCAAAGTCTAAGCAGGATGGCGATATTGACAGAGCCTGCATATCCCTGATTCTTTTTAGAGAGGTTATAGCCATAAGAAAAAACATCTTTAGGGTCAGAAGTTTGTCAGATGCTGACTCTAGAGGTTCGAAGGGGGTCTCAACCAGACCCTCTAGGACTATAGCTAAGTCCCATGAAGGGATCTTGGTTCTTACGGGAGGCCTCAGTTGTCTGGCCCCACGAATGAAGCGAGCGAGCAGAGGATGTCTCCCAAGTGGCACCCCGTCAACCAAGGCGTGGCAAGCCGAAAGAGCGGCCACATAAACCCTGAGAGTGGCGGGGCATGTGCTTGTTGATAATTTTTCCTGCAGGAAATCCAGAACTGAAGCAATCTGGTAGTTGACCGGATCTGCATTATGTACAACACACCACCTTTCAAACACCCCATTTGTTAGCATAACTCTTTCTAGTGGAGGAAGCCCTAGCACCTAGAATAGTCTCAATAACGGAAGGCGAAAACCCAGTGTCCCTCAGTTGGTACCCATCAGGGGCCAAACATGAAGGTTCCACAGGTTCCACAGTCTCAATAACGGCAGGTGAAAGCCCAGTGTCCCTCAATTGGTACCCATCAGGGGCCAAACATGAAGGTTCCACAGGTCGGGCCTGGGATGGAATATTGTGCCCTCCGCCTGGGACAGAAGGTCCCTCCTCTCCGGAATTGCCCATGGCGAGCCGTTGAGGAGAGATGTTATCTCCGAGAACCACATTCTGTTAGGCCAACGTGGCGCTATCAATAAGAGGCAAGACCCTTGCTGGCGAACTCTGGCTAGAACTCCCGGGAGCAGAGCCACTGGAGGAAATGCATACAGGCGCATTTTGGGCCATGTGTGCGCCATCGCATCCAGACCCAGGGGGGCTGGGTGACTCAGAGAGAAGTAGAGGGGACATTGCGCTGTCTGATGGGAGGCGAAGAGGTCCACTTCCGCTTTGTAAAATCTGGTCCAGATCTGATCGACTACTTCTGGGTGGAGTTTCCATTCCCCCGTCAGCAATTTTTGTCTGGACAGTAAATCTGCTCCCACATTCTGGTGCCCAGGGATGTACACTGCCCTAAGTGACAGGAACTTCTCCTGGGCCCAGAGGAAAATCTGCCTCGCTATTTTGTTCAGATTGCGTGAGCGCAGACCTCCCTGGTGATTTATATAAGAAACTGCCGCTGTGTTGTCCACCCACACTAGGACATGACAGCCTCTCAACTGAGGGAGAAAGTATTTCAGGGCCAGTTATACAGCCATCAGCTCGAGGCAGTTGATATGCCAATCGAGCTGATGACCCTCCCATTCCCCTTGAGCTGGACGACCACTTAAGACCGCTCCCCAGCCTAACACAGGGAGGCGTCCGTCGTTAGCAATCTGCGACGACAAGGCGCCCCTATAGTATGACCCAGGGGAACCGGGGTCTGAGCCACAGAGATAGTGTACGAAGCCCGCGGCGCGTTATTTTTATTTGCCTTTGAGGATTGGCACTTGGATGAAATCCCCTGGCTTTTAGCCACAACTGAAAGGGTCTCATGTGCAATAGCCCCAAAGGAATCACCGTGGATGCTGAAGCCATGTAACCTAACATCTTTTGGTACTGACGAAAAGTACAATCTTGACCTAGCCTGACTTTGCTCATAGTTAGCCGAATGGTCTCGATTCGAGCGGGGGACAATTGTGCCCGCATCGTGATCGAATCCCAAACGATTCCGAGATAAGTCGTTTTCTGGCCAGGACAAAGAACACTTTTCTTGGTGTTGAGTCTCAACCCTAGAGAAACTAGATGAGCCAACACGATGTCTCTGTGTTGAAGCACCATCTCTTGCGATTGTGCTAGTATTAACCAATCATCGATGTAATTCAAAATGCGAATGCCCTGGAGTCGCAATGGAGCCAGTGCTGCATCCATGCATTTTGTGTACGTGCGGGGTGATAAGGCTGGGGCGAATGGAAGAACCCGAAATTGGTATGCTTCGGCCCCGAAAGTGAACCTCAGGAACTTCCTGTGTTGTGGCAATATTTGTATGTGAAAATATGCGTCCTTCAGATCGATCGTGACAAACCAATCGTGATGTTGAATTTGTGACACGACCGTCTTGACGGTTAACATCTTGAACTTGAGCGCTTTGACTGTACGGTTTAAGCCTCGAAGATCTAAGATTGGACGCAACCCCCCCGTCCTTTTTGGGGACCAGGAAGTATCTGCTGTAATAGCCCGACTCCCTCTCTGGCAGAGGAACATGTTCTATGGCCTCGTTGCCCAGAAGAGTTTGTAGCTCTTGTGATAGTACATGCATCAGCTCCGGTCTTACGGAAGTGGAGACCACGCCATTGAAACGCGGAGGACGATGAATAAATTGGATTCTGTATCCTATTTGTACTATGCTTAATACCCAAGCAGAAATGCCTGGCAGAAGTTGCCATGCTGCCAGACTCTCTGATAGTGGTATCAGTTTTAATACTTCCTCTTGAGGGAATGTTAGATGTTCCGTGCCCTGGATGAAAGCAGGGAGCAACGGAACATCTAACATTTTGCTGGAAACCACTGCCCCCCGAAGCACCAAAGGTGGTGGGGATGGAGAGGTTTTGGGAGGGTAACGAGAAGGGGCAGTCAGATATAATACGTGCCCCGTCCCGCGGGGACTCCCAGACCATCAGGACTTCTTCTTTCTGTTGATGATAGTCCTGAGGTCTGGCTTGGGAGGTTGCTGAGCCTGACGAGCCTGTCTCCAGTTCTTACTAGGAGGAGCACGGCTCGCCACGCTCTGCTTTTTAACCTCCCTAGGTCTTGAAGGACCAGGGAGAGGTTGGGTGGCCGATGGCCCCTCCCCTTGAGTTCGGCGAGGAAGGAACTGAACAAACGCCTCCTCATGCCTCTTGACCTCCCTGAACCTGGTGACTACTGAGTTGACCGAGTCGCCAAACAGGCCAGAGGGAGAAACTGGAGAGTCAAGAAGAAAGACACAATCTTTATCTTTGATGCCTGTGAGGTTGAGCCACAGATGCCTCTCCGTGCTTACTAAAGCGGACATAGAACGGCTGATGGCACGGGCCGTTTGCTTAGTGGCACGAAGAGACAGATCTGTGGCTCGGCGCAGTTCAGAAAACGCTTCCTCATCTATCGTTGTACCCGCTCTCAGGTCCTTCAAGAGGTCAGCCTGGTATGCCTGCAACACAGCCATTGTGCGCAACGCAGCACCAGCCTGACCTGCAGCTTGGTAAGCTTTACCCACAAGCGAAGATGTTATTCTACACGGCTTTGAGGGGAGGGTAGGTTTTTTAAGCGAAGATGCAGACCCAGGCGAGAGATAGCTGGCGAGCGTCTCTTCAACCTGGGGCATCTCAGCATACCCTCGCGCCTTTGCACCCACGATAGTCTAAAAAGTCGACGTCGAAGGCACGAAGACACGAGAGGTATGTGGTTTTCTCCATGATTTAGATAGCTCATCATGGAGGTCCTCGAAGAAGGGGAGAGACTGATGTTGAGGTCCCTCCCCCCTGCCACCAGACAAAAACCTATCCTCAAGCTTACTGCGTTTTGGAGTCTCTTCTTCACGAGGCCAGTCAAGCTTCAATCTGGCCACCGCGCGAGTAACCACCTCGAGAAGCTCCTCGACAGATTTATCGTCGCGCGAGGAACGCTCAGAGGTTGGCTGCTCGAAGTCCGTAGACCCAAGAGATTCATTATCGTCCCCCGTTGTGAGCCGAAGAAGCACCGGGATGCCCTTCGGGATCACGCAAGGGAACGAGTGGATCTGGTGAACAAGCAAGCGAAAGCGACGGAGCCGTCTCTTGCTCGTCAGCCAAATCCATTCGGGAGCCCCACGATGATAATGCGGGTGCGGACTGAAAGTAGCCAAGACGAGTGCGAAGCATTTTAACAGTGAAAAGCTCACAATGCTCGCACTTTCCTGACACAAATGCAGCCGCCGCATGCTCCTCCCCCAAACACACAAAGCAGTAAGCGTGTATCCAGTTCTGACATGGGTCGAGAACATGGAGGGACACAGCGCTTAGCTTGCTGACTCATTTCTCTTTTTGCTTTTTGAACTCTTTAAATGACGTTAAGAGATGAGAAAGAGTGAAAATTCTGCACACTGTCAGGTATAAAGCTAAATAACTCCTAACAAAGATCTGTAGCAGAGAGAAAATAGACGCTTGCACACCAACACAGAGAGGTCTCTGAAGACAAAAGACCTGACGATGCACCTGCGGCTCATCTATTTATAGCCTCGCGGGTGCGCGCCGATGACGTCACCGACCGAGGCTATATTACTTCCGGTCGATTCTATCGACGTGTTTACACACTATATTCACAGCGGGTCACAATTAAAGACGTTCCCAATGCCCTAAGCAGCGCAGCATCGATTCTAGCTTTTGAAAGGGAACACTTCTATTTGAATCTTCTTCATCATCACTGGACTGAAACATGACACCACAGTTGTTTTTGCAACAGGTAAGGGTGAATAAATCTCAAATCAATGATACCATAATGATCGACAAGCATGGGGAAAAAAACATTTAAAAAAATGTAATAGTACCGCAAATGTACAATATTTAGATCTGACCATCTAAAAATTATAAGCACATTGCATTTTTTTGCAACTCTTAAAAAAAAAAAAAAAATCAAATCAAAATATTTTTCCTCGCTACTATTCAGCATGTACCATGGAAATCTACATTTTGGATATACACTACCGCTCTAAAGTTTGGGGCCAGTAATACACAGTATATACTTTTTAAAAATACTCCTATTCAGCAAGTACACATTCAACTGATCAAAAGTGACAGTAAAGACATTTATAATGTTATAAAATATTTCTATTTCTAATAAATGCTTTTTCTGAAAAAATCAGTTTTCACAAAATTATACATATTAAAATGATTTCTGAAGGATCATGTGACACTGAATAATGATGCTGAAAATTCAGCTTTGGTCACAGGAATAAATTACATTTACTATAAATTCAATTATTTTAAATTGTAAATATATTTCACATTATTACAGCTTTTACTGTATTTTTGATCAAATAAATACAGCCTTGGTGAGCAGCAGAGACTTTTTTTTTCTTTTTTTTTAAATACCGACCCCAAACTTGTGAACAGTGATGTAGTTGCAACCTTTTGTCCTTGTTAGTGTATTTCTTGTTAGTGTATCCTGGACCTAGATCTGCAGCGGACATCTCTTCCTGATGGCTGTCCACTGTCCAGGGCTATTGGCTGTGTTTCAAATAGAGAGAGCACTGGAGAGTGAGTGAGTGAGTGAGACAATGAGTATGCTACAGTTACCACTGATTAAAATTTGAAGGATGGAGGAACCTAGTAACAGGCATCATGTTGCCTACTATCAAAGTAATCTCAAAACAGACAGGAATAGCATGAGAGCATGTGAAAGACGTGGGCTCAGTTTTAGAGTTTTAGACTGAGACTGAAAATAGAATATGTGCTACTCGAACTTTTGGAATATGTGCTTGAAACAACATCGACAAAAGTATTGCAATATTGGTCACAAACACACATGAATCTGGGTGAATATCATGAAATGTGCAGGTCATACAGTATTTCAAAATCAAGTGAACAAATTTATTTTATGTTCTCTCATCCACATGTTCTCCCAAATTCTCCAAAAAAGGAGAAAAGGCAGAAAACATAACGTTATTTTTTTTTTTTTTTTTTTGCATAAACATACAGTTTACAGAGGAGGAAGCATGAGGAGAATCCTGAGGAGTGAGGCTTCTTTTTCATTGAACAATGAAAAATGTACATAAACCTCAGAGAGGATCATGCTGATCCACGTCCATAGATGGCAGTGCAGCGTCAAACACCATTGCGGTCGACAGTGTTGGTACTGTAGCTAAAGAACTAATGCACTGGATTGTAATAATTTGTACTCTAATATAGTTTTACTTTATTACAATAAAGATAACTAATGAGAATCGTTATTGAGAATAATGAGCAACAAAACTCTAAAAATGTCCTACCACATTACAGTAAAGATGTTTGTGAGGGAGATTGTCAGGGTTCTATCACTTCGTCCTGGTTAATCCTGGCACATGGCTTGTCATGTTTGTTTCTATGTGCCGTGTGCTCAGTCCTGTCTATTGTCTTAACCACTCCTCCTTGTTACCTGAGTATTGGTTTATTTGCCTCACCTGCTCTCCGTTGTTATCCTGATTTCCTTCCCTATCCCTTGCTTATCTAGCCCATCAACAATTAGCTTAGTCGATATTCCAATAAATTTGCATGAAACATTTTTTTTGTGTGTAGTGCAAAATCAATGAATACTAACTTCATCTTTGAGTTTGTTAACTTAAAAATTCATGTAATTGATTTCCTCAATTCTTTTGAGTTTATCATTGAGTTTGATAAAGGATACTGTCTTACTAACCTTTCTGAAAGCCTACTCTGCTCTGATTGGTCAGATGGCCCAGTCTGTTCTGATTGGTCTACTCTGCTCTGATTGGTCAGATGGCCCAGTCTGTTCTGATTGGTATACTCTGCTCTGATTGGTTCGATGGCCCAGTCTGTTGTGATTGGTCTACTCTGCTCTGATTGGTCAGACAGCCCAGTCTGTTGTGATTGGTCTACTCTGCTCTGATTGGTCAGATGGCCCAGTCTGTTCCAGTCTGTTGTGATTGGTCTACTGTGCTCTGATTGGTCAGATGGCCCAGTCTGTTGTGATTGTTCTAATGTGTTCTGATTGGTCAGATGGCCCAGTCTGTTGTGATTGGTCTACTCTGCTCTGATTGGTCAGATGGCCCAGTCTGTTGTGATTGGTCTACTCTGCTCTGATTGGTCAGATGGCCCAGTCTGTTCCAGTCTGTTGTGATTGGTCTACAGTGCTCTGATTGGTCAGATGGCCCAGTCTATTGTGATTCTTCTAATGTGTTCTGATTGGTGAGATGGCCCAGTCTGTTGTGATTGGTCTACTCTGCTCTGATTGGTCAGACAGCCCAGTCTGTTGTGATTGGTCTACTCTGCTCTGATTGGTCAGACAGCCCAGTCTGTTGTGATTGGTCTACTCTGCTCTGATTGGTCAGACAGCCCAGTCTGTTGTGATTGGTCAACTCTGCTATGATTGGTCAGACAGCCCAGTCTGTTGTGATTGGTCTACAGTGCTCTGATTGGTCAGATGGCCCAGTCTGTTCCAGTCTGTTGTGATTGGTCTACAGTGCTCTGATTGGTCAGATGGCCCAGTCTATTGTGATTGTTCTAATGTGTTCTGATTGGTCAGATGGCCCAGTCTGTTGTGATTGGTCTACTCTGCTCTGATTGGTCAGATGGCCCAGTCTGTTCCAGTCTGTTGTGATTGGTCTACAGTGCTCTGATTGGTCAGATGGCCCAGTCTATTGTGATTGTTCTAATGTGTTCTGATTGGTCAGATGGCCCAGTCTGTTGTGATTGGTCTACTCTGCTATGATTGGTCAGATGGCCCAATCTGTTGTGATTGGTCAACCGCTTGCAGAATGTGGCGCCAGTTTTACAGTATCAGTCTCATCCTCTGGAAGTACAAGTAAAGAGGACTTACTTTCACAGAGCAGAAGACAGCGTCTTCTCGACATGTCAACAACACGAACCAAATTGTTCCAGTCTCAGCTACAACTACAGAGTTTGAGTGAGGAAAAGTAGATGTTGTTCACCGGCAGTCAATAAAGACTACAGGCTGGCTTTATGCAAATTTGTTATAAACCTACATAAGATTAACTGCATTTTGATTTTTTTTCTTTACTTTTCAGACCTTTTACATTCACAAACAGCTACATATTGCACACTACATGAAAGATAATTTCCGAAAAAGCCTAATAGGGGCACTTTACGATAATAAGCCCTGAATCCTCAGACTATTCTGCAGCCATTTCAAAGAGAGAGAAAACAAACGAGCAAGGGAGAGAGAGCAAAGCCAAGCTGAGCGGAATACATATTAGAAAGTGCTGGATATTGATTGTGGCTCCGGACAAGCCATGCTTTGCATAGCAAATGGCCTCCATTACCATAGCGTCTGTGGATAATTAATGTGCAGTCAGTGGTCCTGTCGTTTGTTATCGGTCATACTGATACTGTTCAATTTCCATCTCCGCCTCATGCCTTCTTTAAGGAAGAGCTCCTTCCATAACTGTCAGGCCTCCACACTTTTTATAAATCATAATGCCCCCTGGTTAGGCAGCGTCTGTCGCTATTTCTGCCATGGCGAGATGCTATCGCAGTGTAAAAGCCAAGCATCCATCATTATTCTGCCATTAGAAAGATAGTGTCTGCCGTGCATGCCGGCTGAATGTCCTTTCATGCGTGCTGTCAGCCCTTCCTCATCTGGAGAACGGCAGATGAAAGTTTGCATGTGTTTTAAAGAGTTTGTTCACCCAAAAATAACAATTCTGACATCATTTACTCACCCTCATATCATTTTAAACTGCATGACTTTTTTTCTGTGGAATACAAAAGGAGAATTTTTTAAGTGTCTGAGTCAGAGTTTTCAATACAACGACAGCATATAGGGACCAAACGTGTCGTCATTTTGAACCAGGGTTATTATATAGTTATTAAGCGGTTAAACCGCTTATGTAACAGTACATTGGATTCATGCATTAGGTCTAAAAGGCATAATTTTCATTTTAGGGTGAACTTAATAATAATTTTATTCAAAACATAATTTACTCACCCTAGTGTTGTTCTAATGCCATATGTCCATATTTATGGACCACAAAAGGATAATACAAAAAAAATCCCGCTTGTGCTCGTCCATATAACAGCAGTGAATAGTGACAGCATCAAGCTTTTAGAAAATAACCAAAAGTATCACAGAATGATCCCATGTAACTTGTGGCGTTTGCGATAGAATGAAAAGGGGCCTTTGTAGAAATCAGAGTGTTTCAGACAGACTGGGAATAGAGGTGCTGCAATAATGTACAGTATGTGACAAATAATGTGTTTATTGAACATTAAAGCATTTTAACCTATTCTATAACACCCAATAAACAATATAATGACCTCTTAAAATAGCATCACATGGCCTCTTTAAATGCCTGCTTTATGATTATATATGACATGAGCATGCAACGGTTTTGTGGATACAATAACCCTTTAATCTTGCTCCTCTATCCCTGAAGAAACAGGAATAAACCAGGAATCCTATTGAAACTTCCTCAGAATATGCAGTCTAATGTCCCAATATGTTTCTCCGTGCAGTGATCTCCAGTGCCAGAGCTATATTTCCATGCAGAGGTTTATAAATAGGCAGCATGAGCACAGGCTGTGTCCCTGGGATGAGATTTGCTGTTCTCCCGGCCGTGCAGATCGCCATTACTTATGCCTGACAAGCTTAGCCTGTGATGTGGCCATGCTGGCCTGTTTGAACAACATTAAGTCACTGCTGTTTGCACTGCAGGCATGGGGATGTTTGAGAAAGCTTGTCCCGGGGTCAGTATGGGATCCTCTCGCAGAGCAAAGGAGCGCAGAAGAGCGCTGAACCTGTCCACTTAAACTGACCTATCTGCTCTGTAGATGTTAAAAGAGTAGGGTGATATCATTTTATTTTTTAAAGGAGCAGCTCACACAGAAATGAAGTCTTCTGAAGCCATACAATATCTTTAATTTAGGTTGTATATTATTATGTTATTATAAAAAAATGAAAATAGGAGTCCTAAAGCATAAAAACAATGTTCTTTTTTTATCGATTGAATAGGTGAAAATTTCCATTGCTAAACAAGAAGAAAATTCTTTAAAGATAAGCCTGATATATACGTTTACAAGCGTATATAACATAAAAATGAATTTAATTATAAAGATGTGGCAGGCGGAGGAAGACCAAAGTTACAAATCTTGGGGCAATAATTTTACATATTGAACAAACTACTTTCCAAAAGCACTGTTGGTGCTCAGATTGCCTAATACAATGAAAAAATGTCCGTTGGTTGTACATTTTCCACAGATCACTAAAATATGTGCACTGTATTTATTAAACATTTGCATGCATATTTTCAAACTTATTCGCACATGCGCAGTCTTCAAAAACCCAGCTTTAAATCTTTTGACAAACTAAAAAGGCAAAAATGACATTTGTATGTATGCTAAATAAAAGATACAGAATGTACTGAAGGTCAGCTTGCTTATTTTGCTCAAGATAAGAATTTATTAAGGATTTAGCATTTCACAACTCTGCGATGCTGTTTGCGAATGTTTGTTAGAACTATGTTTTCATGAAACATTGTTAAGTTGAACAAACCTGATATCGAAGGAATTAGCGACAGATAGCTATAGTTGGCTAACGATGCTTTCGGGAAACACACCCCAGTTCAGTCAAAGTCAAATGCGAGAAAAAACACAGTGGAGAGCTGCTTTATAGTAGAAGTTGAAGGTGTAACTCTAATTGAAAGCGACTGACGCTGTTTTTCATGTTTTTGTAAAGCTGCTGCTTTAAAGCAATCTGTTGCATAAAGTGCCATTCAAATGAACGTAATTAGTTCCAGTACTGGTCGTGTTTTGTAATATGAGATTACCTTTAAAGTAGTAAGGCTTCTTTAGGCCATCATGGTGCAGACGTGCCTTCCGCTCCTCGGCACAGCTGTGCCTCAAACCGTCCTCATGCAAACGCAGTCTATCTCTCCTGACTGCTTCCGACGCCATTTTGTCCCGCAAAGCTTTAGTCCGCTCCGTTTCCAGCGCTATGGCCTTCTCCAGCAGTGACAGGTTGCCCTTGGTCATATCGAACACGTCCTCGGAGCGGTCGGACGTGACCGAGGTGGTGTCTTCATCGCAGTCCTGGAAGCACTTGTGCTCTGCGGCGCAGCTGGAGAAAGCCTTGGACCGAGGGCTGAGCTGCTCCTCAAGCTTCATCAGGTTGACCATGTCGGAGTAGTTTCGCTCAAGGACACGGCACTCCTCATGAGTCTGATGATGCTGCTGCTGTTGAGCCTCTTGATAAAGATGATGAGCCTGCTGGGAGGGATGCAGATAATTACCAGGTTAACCTAGCCTGGGAAAACCCAGGCAAACTTCCGGCAAATTTAGATTTGCTCTGCAAGTCAGTCTGGCCAAGAGCCCATTCAAGCCCATTTCTATGGAGCGAATTATGTGCCAAAATTAAACAAACAAATCCAGCATTTTGCAAACAAACTCGATCTGCTTTGCAAAGGAAAAATCGTCTCGCAAACAAACTCAATCTGCTTTGCAAAGGAAAAATCGACTCGCAAACAAACTCGATCTGCTTTGCAAAGGAAAACTCTACTCGCAAACAAACAGAAAGCAATTTGCAAAAACAAAAGGTCGAAAATACAGTGGAGTAACCAATATTGTGTTTTACAAATATAAATAAATGATCCTTGATAATGTTACACAAATAAATACAAACCATCCTACAAATTGCATGTAACCTTTGAACAAATACCAAATCTAGTGCATACAAATGCATATCTGTTTGTTATGATTGTGAGATTTCTCGGCTTGATTTTCTCACAGATGCGTTCAGGCAGATTTTCTCACAAATGTGTCCAGGCAGATTTTCTCACAAATGCAAATGAGTAACTTCCTCTTTTAAAACAGCAGATAGCGCTAAAATAGGGGATTAATTTAGCGCTAGTCTCCCGGGAGAAGCACTGGTTTGAAACGCGCTTGCCTTTGCCTACAGCTGAGGAAAAAGTGTCTGTCTTTATTTATAATAAACATCTTGAGGTTTTCCTTTGCTAAATGTTTATTACGTATTAAGAAATCCACATTAGCACTTAGTAACACTTCTCTCCAGGGCCGGCACCAAGGGCATTCACAAGTTACTGTGCCCCCCATCCAAACCTCCCTTCCTTCCCTCCCCGCTGAACGCGAACCATTATAAATGCGTGGTTGAGCGCGGTAAAGTTAGGTTCGGTATTCACCAGACATGATTTCCCTTTACACTGTTCTATGATCGGCAGTCTAACAAAGATATCAATAGCAGGATTAGTTTTAACAGTATGTAACCATTGTATATCGACATGTATATTAATTCAAAATCCCCTACGTGCGCTATAGCTGCATATTTATACCTGAGAATGCTTTGACGCGCTTCCACAGCACATGGGAGCGTCTGGCAATTCCACCAACTGCGGTAAACGTAGCCTATAATTTATTATTTAAAAGTACTTTTAACATTTAAAAACAGGCATTTTCAAATTCCAAAGCTTGTAGAAGGTTACTGTGGTAAGACTGACTTACTACAGGTGAAATTGTGCCAATACCTCCCTTCATGTATTTACAGTACACAATTATTTTTATATTTTTATTTTTATAAAGGGTTTTTGGTGACTTAGCCTACTACAGGTGAGATGATGCGTTATTCATCAGTGTGTATAATAAACGTTGTGAAATTATTGCCTAATATAGTATTATCTCGACTTTAGAGCTGCAAGGATATTCCACAGCATCAAGATAATTTGTTAATGGTCATAAAGCGTGAGATAAGATGCAAGTACCGTAGCTAAACATTTCATGATTGACACCTGTTTTAAGACAGAAATGTTAAATGGCCAACAAAAATAATCAGGCAAACTAATATAATTTTGACTAATTTCACAATTTTTAATTGAAAATAGGCCAATACAATTTACGTAACATTCATGCGTGAAGTTCACTCTCTCTGGGAATCTAAGCTGAAAGCTCTGCCATCATATTTTGCTTTTTACATTATTTTATTCATTGGACGCATGCGAAATGACTAAATTAGTGATTATGTATACACTGAACGAGTCTATTTCTGTCATAATTTTAGCGCCATCTGCTGTTTTAAAAGAGGAAGTTTGCGAGTCGATTTTTCCTTTGCAAAGCGGATCGAATTTGTTTGCAAAATGCTGGATTTGTCTGTTTAATTTTGGCACATAATTCGCTCCATACATTTCCAATCTTTCCAAATCGAGGCACCAATCACAAACGTTGAGGCGGGCTTTACACAATGACAATCACTTCTGATTGGTTTTTAAGTCTATCCAATTGCACCCAGAGGCATTTAAGCGACATCCGTTGGTGACGCCCCATTGGAAATGGGCTGTGAATGAACCTTGCCCAGAACCTAACTCAGTTACGACTGAGAAGTGTCTGGTGTCAATCAGGCTAAGGTTAAATGTTAACTGACAGAAAAAATTTGGACTGATTAATGTCGTGATGTCTGTGATTGTTTTTGATTGTGTAATGATATGTTGATATGTCTGTGTTATGTACGCATCTACGGTGGAAACAAATTTCCTCTCGACAAATAAACCATCCATCCATCCATCCATCCATCCATCCATCCAACCATCCATCCATCCATCCATCCATCCATCCATCCATCCATCCATCCATCCAACCATCCATCCATCCATCCATCCATCCATCCATCCATCCATCCATCCATCCATCCATCCATCCATCCATCCATCCAACCATCCAACCATCCATCCATCCATCCATCCATCCACATTGAATAGTCCATCATTTATCATAAATGTGTGCACATCATTCTTTTTTATAATCCATGTGCCTTGTACTCTTTAATCAAAATAACTTCCCCTCCCTCTTTCAGAGACATCTCTTCTCTTCTCTGATGATGTGTTAACTGGCGTGGGGGCGGGGCAACCTGTCACTCACATGATATCCAATAATAGCAAGCCACAACCATCCAAACATCCAATTAATTATCATGGACAAAATCAAGCCTCGCACTACATTTGTTCTTGATCGAGAAGCTCTTTCACTCAGATATATACAGAGGTGTATTGCATATTATACATAATATTTTTTTTCACTCTATTATGCCTTTATAACAAGATGTTATGACGTTTAAACAATGTTTTCTCGTAATAATGAGCTGCTAAATTGTTAAAACTATATGTATTTTCGTAATAATTAAATAATGTGTTGTTAAAACTATATTTTTTCTCATAATCACAACATATTATGTCATTAAAAACGATTTGCTTTTCACGTTATAACATCAAAAGATCATAATAATGGGCACTGCATACAGGCTACAGCAAAAGATATTTGATGCTTCCACTTTTTGAACGCAGACTATGATAAAGACCTATTTCCCACCTTGTTACGCCACATACAATATATGTCGTTTTAGCAATATAATATTTCATTATAACGAGTAAACGTTGTACATAGTAGCATATCTCATTATTATGATTAAATATATAGTTTTAACTACATTACATCTAGTTATTAATACATAATTGAGTGAAAAAACAATATGTATGTAGCAGCAATGTGCCACCATTGATATACAAATTACAATATCGAAGAAAAGACTATCGCAATGTCTGTTTCATGCCGACTTCAAGGCAAGTGTTTTTATTGTTGGAGAGACTCATTCGCTTAGGCGTGGACTTTGTGCTTTAATGTTTATGTGCCACGTCATCAAGCGCTGAACGTCGTCTCAATTTAAAGGATCATTGGAAGGCAGCCTTCGTATTGCCTCCTTCATTCAGCTCCTTTTACGTATCCTTCGCATCCCTCAATCACCCACAGTCCTTTGCACACATTTCAATTCACGAAAAAGAACTGACGGAAAAATAACAAAACAAGTTTTTACTATACATTAGATTCATAAAGGAGCTCAACCTCATTAAACTCCACATCTAGCAGTGTTTTGGTAGAATGTCAAATATTTCATACAATTTATGCAATATGTCAAACTTTTAACCTGAGGGGAAAGAATTTACCAAGGGAAACAGTTTAAAAGTAGTCAAATTCAAAGTAGTCATTTATTCTATTCCTTTTGTTTTTCAGCGCAGTGCTGCGGTAAGTGATGATGTAACAATCCTAAATGTTTTGTTGTTGTTTATGCTGCTATGTGCACATATAAAAATAAACCCCTTATGATTTTTTGTTTTTGTTGTATTTTTAATGTGTCACACGCACTCGTCCATTCTAATTTGATTAAATCTAATTTCTAAATCAGGAATTCATTCTTAATTCTATACAATTCTAATCTAATCTTGTCAGTTATTGGTTAATGGTCGGTTAGCGTGCATTCACAATCATTGGTTAGGGGAAAAAACTCGAAATGAACATGCATACCTGCTGGTTATTGTTGAGCCGCTCGGATGGCTTGGTCTCGCTTAGCTTGCGCGCCAAGTCAAAGCACTGGTTGCGAAGACACTCCAAACTGCTCAGACAAACTTCCTCGTCACTCTTCTCCCCCATCTGACCAGTAATGGGGGCTCTGCCGTTGAGGTTCTCGCCCCCATCGTCCTGGTACGGCTCCTCGTGGAGGTTTTCTGAGAGCGTGACCCCGTGACCCTGAGCCAGGAGCTTTAGAGAGTCCACAGTCTCTCTTACCACATCACTGTTCACATCCAGACTCAGCTCCCCTTTCCTTGAGCCCTCCTCATCTTCATCATCTTCATCGTCCTCTTCATCTTCCTCGTCCTCCTCTTCCTCTTCTGCACTGTTTGAGGAGTTGCTGTTCATCTCGGACTCGGTCATGGCCCGGTAAGCAGCATCCTCTGCGATCTTGCCCAGGTTAAGCAGAGATTTGGCCACCAGTTCATCATAGTTCTCATATTCTTCGTTGTTGTTGTTGTCCTTCTCCATGGAGGGGCTTGATCTGCTGGGACTGCAATTCATATGGTCACTCTCTGTGAAAGACAAGCAAATGTTTTCATACTACAGTAGCAGTTAAACTGAGACCCTAACGCTTGTTTTTTGAAAATCCAAAGTGGATAATTTTGAAAACAAGTTTTTGTTTTTTTTTTTGCATTGTAGTGTGGACTGCGAAATCTGAGGTATTTGAAAACATTTGTATCCCGATTAATGTAGACCTGCCCCCCCCCCCCACAATTGGAAATGGCCAAATTGTCCCCCCAAATATTATAATCTAAAAGTAATATAACAAAAACACAAATTACAATCAATATTTCATGTCTCACATATTTACGTAGGCCTATTTGATAAGTAGCCCTATAGTAAGAGGTAAGTGTACCATGACCAATAAATCTATAAATATTTACTACTTTGCATAATATAAATATTGATAATGATTGAACATGTAGGAATGATCATGTCATTTTTAAAATCGTCTTGCAATAATGACCATCATGGCTGTGATGATTGGAAAAATGAGCTTGTTAGCTGGTAAACGACAGCACTGTTATAACATTACAAATGAAAGCCTTTACACACGCATTTTAAGTAATAATTAACATTGTAAATCTAGCTTATATATATAGATTCAACATGGACACTGTTGCAAAGGAAAATATTATCAATATGACAATATTTTAACGCAAAACAATTAAATGGCGATAAAAGATCTAATTATTATAATACATTGTAGCAATGTTCAGGGAAGAAGGAGGCGGGAACCGGCGAACAAGCAAAATATAATTTATTTAAATAAAACAAACAAACGAAAATACCGCCAGCAGCCCCTCGCGGACGACTGCTGGCTACCGAAAATAAATATAACTAAAGTAAAATACAAAAACAAAACACAACTAAAATACAGGCCTGTTCCTCTCTCCATCATCAACGTCGTCGCTCCTCCTTTATGCTTCCGCTCCTCCGTGAGAGATGCGAGACCGGTGTGCTTCACAGGTGTTGCTCATTAGCAATCGCACCACCGGCCTCGCGCCGTTCTCTCACGTCCCTCGGCCGTCCTGTTCGCCACATACCCCCATCGCCCCTCACAGGCCGGGGGGTACTCACGAGCCTGTGCCTACTCCCCCCCCGGCGGCGGCGATCCCTGGGGGGTATGGACAGACAAACCGAGGGAAACGGAGACGGAAGCATGAGGAGCGACAGATCGAGAGAGGGGAGAGAGGAAAAAAAAAAAAAATTGGTCCGGTTCCCACAACGCGCTGCCATCTGGTCCCCCACCAGCTAGGCGATCTCCTCCGCGGTGCCTGGCGGTGACGCTGGGTAGCCCTCGGTGGACGGCTCGACGCTCCTCCGCCGCCCGGTGGACGGCGACGGCTCCTCGGGTGCCTTGGGCAGACGGCAGGAGTCCCCCGCTCCCTGCTCCTCCCCTTCACTGGTGGACGGCAGCAGGCTCCGGCCCACGGCGAGCGGCGGCGACTCCTCCTCTCCCTCCCGGATGGCAGCCGCCCCTCCAATACCCAGGCGGCCGGCAGCGAGCTCGACCGTCCCACCGGCAACTCACTCCAGCGCCCCGCCTCGAGCGTCCGTGGCCGCGAGTCCCCCGCTCCCTGCTCCTCCGCTCGCTCGGCGGATGGCAGCAGGCTCCGGCCCACGGCGAGCGGCGGCGACTCGCGCACCATGCTCGATGGCACCGCGGATTCCCCACACCGGCGAGGACTCTCTGACAGCGCGTTCCTCCCTCTTCCCGGGTTTCGGCACCAGTGTAGCAATGTTCAGGGAAGAAGGAGGCGGGAACCGGCGAACAAGCAAAATATAATTTATTTAAATAAAACAAACAAACGAAAATACCGCCAGCAGCCCCTCGCGGACGACTGCTGGCTACCGAAAATAAATATAACTAAAGTAAAATACAAAAACAAAACACAACTAAAATACAGGCCTGTTCCTCTCTCCATCATCAACGTCGTCGCTCCTCCTTTATGCTTCCGCTCCTCCGTGAGAGATGCGAGACCGGTGTGCTTCACAGGTGTTGCTCATTAGCAATCGCACCACCGGCCTCGCGCCGTTCTCTCACGTCCCTCGGCCGTCCTGTTCGCCACATACATATTAAGTCCATGTAATGATTTCTCAATATTTATGAGTGCAACTGTTCATGGTATATATTAATATTGAATTATTAGCTTAGCTACATGCTAACAGCAGAAGATTAGTCAAGTGTGCAATGTGGGATTGGCTGTTAATAAAGCTCTGCCTATGAAGAGAAAATCAGTAACTTATAAGGTTCTAATTTAATTAACATGCTGTCGACAACTGTTCATGTAGCCAGCTCACTAGGTTTTGAGACAAAGCCAATATCTTAGGTAAGAAAACAACACAGGAAACAGGGTAAATGCCAACACACGTGGGCGTTTGATTGTTAATTAGACTAGAAGGCTCTGTCAGGTCTGATTGGAGAATGAGTGGGGGGAGTGTGTGTGTGTGTGTGTGTGTGTGTGTGTGTGGGTCTGTTTCTGAGACACATCTCACTCCTACTCCCTTATTTAGCAGACATTCACAGACCACCAGAACTGAGCCACCAGTTCAGACACGAATACTGAATAAATACTGAAACCATTTGTAGGCAACAAGAATGGCATCTTGTGTACTATTAAGTTGAGTTGGCTTTGTTTAGCAAACAACTTGTGGCCATTCATTCTATTACAGATAGATTTTCTGTGATTTATCAATAAAATAGCTTATAAACTGAAAAGAAAAAAAATCATATAGCCTATTCCTTTCTCTTTTTGAAGTAACTAAAACCCCAAACTGCACTATTAGAGAGACACTGCACGGGGAGGATTAATTCCCACATGCAATCACTCTCTCACTAATCATTCAAAGAAATGCAATCTTTACTGTGCTACTTTATCTGTAACTGATTTAGGCCGAGCAGAAGACTTGCAAAGCATTCTCATCTCTTGTGTTTTTATTAGTGACATCATCAGCGATTAGTCGACTTCAACTTGACTTTAATCACAACAATCGACTTAAAAACTCTGAGGTTGATCAACCCCTTGAATCATGTTATGATTAGTAAGAATAAATATCTTGATGCTCTCTGCAAGACTGTAACCTTACACAGTATATCATATTAGGAGTAACTGTAGAACCAATAGTATTTGTTGTTCAAATGAAATTATGGAAATATGATTCTCGGATTATATTAGATTATCAGATATATATTGTCCGAAATATTTCCTTAAAGTCCCCCTGTAGTGAATCATTTCATCCCTTAAAACTCAACTTTGATCACCAAAATGACATTTAAACATTTTTCCTTTTTCTTTAAAAAGATTATTCATGCCTTAAAATAGCTTGAATGTAACTTGACACCCTTGCCTAATTTATTGTACGCGGTTCTATGAATATGCAAATGAGCCCCGCCTCCACTCACTCACTCAGCTCAGAGATCCACTGGTTGACGATCACACTTTGATCTGATTGGTTACAATGTTGTGACGTCAGAAACACCAGCGATTTCAAACCGTGTTTTTGAGACTGTCTTTGGGTCACTGCAGTTTTAAGGAGAAAGTACTCAGCAATGATGTTGACTTAAACCTAATTTGCATGGTTTGTCTTAAAGCATATTAAAAACACCACATAGACATATAAACTACATTAAAACCTTTATTTTTCACCACAGGGGGACTTTTTTATCTATCTGAATGTTGCTCATATTTGAGGGCATTGGCCCTGCCATAGCGCTGCACTTCAAAGCTCACCTTCATTCGGAACTGAGCACCTCTGTTTTGAGAGGGCTGTTTTTAGCCTGATACTGAGACCGTATTGAAGGTCATCGCAAAATCATCCAACTGCACCTCAAATTACGGTGACCTTCTTCTAAAGATGCCTAACTGCCAAATCACCTCCTCTACCCCTCTGGAGGCTGAAATACTCTCTTCACATTCAGGTCTGGTTTTGTTTCTAAACCCAAAAATAAAGCATTCTAATGCCAGATTAACCCTATAAAGCCTATTGTATTTGATTTGATACACAGGGCCCTATTTTAACGATCTGAAACGCAAGTAACTTTGTGGGCAGATCTCTATGCAAATCTAAAATGGGCTGGTCTGAAGTCGCTACATTACTGATAGGTGTGGTTTGGGCGTAACGTGCAATGAACCAATCAGAGCGTCATCTCACATTCCCTTTAAAAGCAGGCACGCTTGTTCCATGGCGGATTGCTATTATAACGGCGGATTTTCCAGGTGCACGCCAGGAGTGGTTCACAGCCAAGGAGACCGACGTTCTCATCAGGCCCGTAAAGAAGAAGAGAAGTGACATTGTATGGGGATAGAGAAACCCACCCAAATTAGCTTCAGTTAAACAGGCGTATAATAATTTTGGTAAATGTGTAAGCTATATTATGCCTGTTATTTCACATCTTCATGGACACCACAATGATTTCCCTCGTGTGGTAATATTTTTCCTTGTAATTATGAAGGGTTTGCAAAAATGGGAACTGCTGCGTCTGTGTAAATGCGAGAAGCAAAGTGCATGCGCGTTGTGTACACGCTACATTATGGCCAAGTATGCGCCCTTAAAATACCATCTGAATATCGCGCCACTGACTTTAGACTAGCTTTTTCTTGGTCAGTGGCGGAATTGTTTTCTGAAACTGTAAAATAGCATCAGGGAACGTTTGCGCTGGAACACGCCTCCTCTTTTAGCTGAACCGCCCCCGGGAGCGCATGTTCTTTCCCTAATTTACCGACGTGCGTCTGTGGAGGGAAAAGTCTGCTGTGCGTCGGGTGCAAAATAGGAATGATATATGCGTCGGTGTGCAAAGTCAATTCCGCTTGGTGCAAGATAGGGCCCACACATTTCCAAGGCCTCCAAAATGATCAAAGCTTTACAGGGTTAAAACTGGGAGTCAAATTACTGCATAATAACTCATTCTCTGTCCACCTTTTATGGATTTATTTGTGCCCTCACCTATTTCTTGAATTTGCTCCTCATTGTCTTCCTCATCTTCCTCTATCTCATCATCTTCTTCATCATCTTCCCCCTCTCTTTCTACTCCTTCTTCCTCTTCCACCTCCACCACTTCCTCTTCTTCCTGCTCCACCTCTTCCTCTTCTCCATTAATCACTTCTACCTCTTCCTGATCATATTGTTCATCGTTGTCTGTATATTCCTCATCTACTTCCTCTTCTTCTTCCCTTTCCTCTTCCTCTTCCTCATCCTCCTCCTCTTCCTCTTTTTCATCCATCTCCTCCATTTTGTGTGTTCTGTAGCATTTCTCCATTGACTGCTGGTCTACGACTGTTAGAAAGACCTTCCTCTTGGCCGAGGGCTCCAGGGCGTGAGTCTCCAGGGGTTTTCTCTTCTTGGCGACGGGACAGCCATACACACTGGACATGGAGAGATAAGAAAAAGGCAATTAGCAAGCTGGCTTGTGAATTGCTGGGCTTTAATACAGTCCAGCTCACGTAAGACCAAGGTACATAATTTACAGCACACAGGCTGAAGGAGTTTTGAATTGGGACAAATATAGCAGGCTGGATGCCAAATCCTTTAGGGGTTACACAAGTGGAACAATCAATAGACCTTAGTCAGGGTAGATGCCAAATTCTTTTGCAATGAATGACAACAAAACCGTGAGACAGTATATTTAAAGTGTCAGTAGGGGCCTTTGCTACACTCTCAGAATTTTTTTTACAAAAGCTGTCACTGGGGCGGTACCTTTTCAAAAGGTACACTAATATGTAGCTTTTGTACCTTTTTTTCTGAGAGTGTATGATTCACCCTGTGGCGAACAGGACGGCCGAGGGATGTGAGAGAACGGCGCGAGGCCGGTGGTGCGATTGCTAATGAGCAACACCTGTGAAGCACACCGGTCTCGCATCTCTCACGGAGGAGCGGAAGCATAAAGGAGGAGCGACGACGTTGATGATCGAGAGAGGAACAGGCCTGTATTTTAGTTGTTTTGTTTTTGTATTTTACTTTAGCCAGCAGTCGTCCGCGAGGGGCTGCTGGCAGTTATATTTATTTTCGGTAGCCAGCAGTCGTCCGCGAGGGGCTGCTGGCGGTATTTTCGTTTGTTTGTTTTATTTTAAATAAATTATATTTTGATTGTTCGCCGGTTCCCGCCTCCTTCTTCCCTGAACATTGCTACACTGGTGCCGAAACCCGGGAAGAGGGAGGAACGCGCTGTCAGAGAGTCCTCGCCGGTGTGGGGAATCCGCGCTGCCATCTGGTCCCCCACCAGCTAGGCGATCTCCTCCGCGGTGCCTGGCGGTGACGCTGGGTAGCCCTCGGTGGACGGCTCGACGCTCCTCCGCCGCCCGGTGGACGGCGACGGCTCCTCGGGTGCCTTGGGCAGACGGCAGGAGTCCCCCACTCCCTGCTCCTCCCCTTCACTGGTGGACGGCAGCAGGCTCCGGCCCACGGCGAGCTGCGGCGACTCCTCCTCTCCCTCCCGGATGGCAGCCGCCCCTCCAATACCCAGGCGGCCGGCAGCGAGCTCGACCGTCCCACCGGCAACTCACTCCAGCGCACCGCCTCGAGTGTCCGTGGCCGCGAGTCCCCCGCTCCCTGATCCTCCCCTCGCTCGGAGGATGGCAGCAGGCTCCGGCCCACGGCGAGCGGCGGCGACTTGCGCACCATGCTCGATGGCACCGCGGATTCCCCACATCGGCGAGGACTCTCTGACAGCGCGTTCCTCCCTCTTCCCGGGTTTCGGCACCAGTGTAGCAATGTTCAGGGAAGAAGGAGGCGGGAACCGGCGAACCATCAAAATATAGTTTATTTCAAATAAAACAAACAAACGAAAATACCGCCAGCAGCCCCTCGCGGACGACTGCTGGCTACCGAAAATAAATATGACTGCCAGCAGCCCCTCGCGGACGACTGCTGGCTAAAGTAAAATACAAAAACAAAACAACTAAAATACAGGCCTGTTCCTCTCTCGATCATCAACGTCGTCGCTCCTC